>OZ024740.1:180436797-180459297 GCA_964016885.1 Eledone cirrhosa
GTTCAGCCATATTAATACGTCATACAAGAAAAATAACAGCAAATATATATCTAATGTATATCTATCTATGTATCGATCTTTTTATCGATCTATCTATTTATCTACCAATAGGAAGAAGTAGATTTAGAATCAGATTAGTGCGAGGAGGAGATGGAGAAGAAGAAGAAGAAGAAGAAGAAGAAGAAGAAGAAGAAGAAGAAGAAGAAGAAGAAGAAGTAAATCAACAATGATTATAATTTCATTTCATTTCATTCACATATAAAGACCCAGTAGCTTGGTCATATTTAGCTAAATTTATTAAGGCACAGATTCCTTGCCATATAATATTATCGCATCTCTCTCGAGCCAAGACATCTAACAGCCATTCTATGGCGAGTTTCACCATAAACATTACGTATATGCTAATTAAAGTTCCCTGCGGCAAATAGATTCAGTTTTATATATGTAATATATATTGTTGTTTTACTTCTGTTAATCCATCTAATTGCAGATGAAATCTACATGTGTTTGTGTCAGTGTATTTCACTCGCGATCATCTATTGAAAAGTTTCAACTATGTTTCTTTTTAGCACATTTAATAGATATTTGAGCATCAACACAGAGGAATATTAAATACCTAATGCTATTAGAAATGTATTTGTCTCACTGAATATTCATTATGAAAACAGCAGAAAGTTTGAACAAATAAGTCGTTTAGTATTAAATACATTATTCAGACATTATGACTGAACAATTATACATATGTAATGTAAATAAGCGGGGTATTATGGATTAAACATGAGTCGTGGGGTAGTAGCATTAAATTTTACATAAACATGAAAATAATGTAATGATTATCGAGGAAAACTTAAAATTCGACGAATTTAAAGCCGATCTGCACTGGTAAATTTATGATAAAAATCGCGATATAATTCAACGGATAATCTGGATTTTTTACTGAAAATGGCTATTTCCTTTACTGTTGTATATATTGGTGTTTCAGGTCTCATCTCTAATCGTCCATTTTAAATATAATCCAGTGATATGTGAACAATTAATAGCGTTCGTATAAAATACTAACAGTAGGGCTTCAATTTACTAACAATATAGTTTTAATTAAAAAGAAAAACCATTGTTTTAAAAATCCTGGCAAGACATTTCTCAGAAATGTTGAATTTGGAGAGTGAAAACAAACATTCTTAGCGCAAAGTGAGATTATCATGATGAATATAGCAGAAAAGCGAATATATTACTGCTTAACGTGAAATAGTATGCGATTATCATTATTGGTTTAGTTTTAATTCATTTTATTCACTAAGATATATCATGAACGTTAAATCTCAGAAAAAAACAAGTAAATGTTATTTGTTAGGAATACAAAACTTTTCAAGATGAGGATGCCCGTCTGGCTAAATCTCATACACAAATCTATAATATATTAAGAAAAGGAGTCTGAATATTTCTTTTACTTTTACTTCATAAGCATCTTCATCGACCTCTTTATCAAGACCCCTCTCATCATCATTTTCCTCATCAATTTCATTATTATCGTGTTCTCTTTCCATCTCAGCTCCATCTATTATTCGTCAGCGCTGTATTAATTTATTCTCGGCCTCACTATTTTAACCAACATAACTATACTGATAATCTTCCTTTTTATAGCTAGTATCATGCTGATGATCCCCATCGTGTTAAACACACCATTGCCAACGTTAGGATCAACGTCAGAAACAACAGTAGTAGTATCATCATCATAAACAACCTCATCATTTATAGCTTCAATCTCTATTTTTTCTCCTTTATGTTCGTATTATCTAGTTTGACTTTTATTGTTCATTTGAATTATTCGCCTTATTCAATGTGCAGCTGTTATGTTCTTTAATTTCTCTCTGTAATTAGTTAACTCGATGTTACTATCACAAACATGTTATTTAAGTAAATGCCTGAGGGGATACTCCACTTTATCTATTCACCAGCTACAATCAGCAGCTAAATGTATTTCAAAATACATCCAGCCTTTTAAAATATTGACGGAGACACATTCATCCTGAGGTAATATATGCAGTAATATATCTTGAATAAAGGTGTGATTATCATTGTTATAGGTCTGTTTATCATCTGTGTAACTACTACGCTAATGTTGAAGTCGTGTGGTTGATTGTTAAGCATAACCAAAATAAATCATGGGTGATATGTTGCACTTCAAATAATATCCCACAATCTACAGAATTATAAAGACATCGCTGTAAACCAATATAAAGTTTAAAATATCTAGATGCTAAGGCTATTGCCAGGACCGGTAATTGGCGAATCATTTTGTCTCGTCGACAAAGTTTGTTCAATTGCAATCACTATACAAACAAGAATCTATCAATCTGGTCTCTGGACCTTTTAGATATACAGGCCACATCGCCTTGCAATCATTTTGCGCTGCCTTATAGAGAACATGTAGAGCATTGTATTTTGAGAGATAAACATCGTGAGATGAGGTTTAATAGATCTACTAGCAAATTTTTGTAACTTATTCACACAACAAAATCAGAATCCCCAACACAAACTGAATTCTATACAAATAACCTAAATGTGACATGTTGAGGTTATGCTCAGAGCATTACAATAACAATGGCAACGTATAATAAAGGCACAGTAAGATATTTTAAAATAGTTCCTACGTTTTACATCCAAAATACCAATCTACTCCCATGAAAGGCTTAGTAAGAAATGTTGCAATAATGTGTACCAAAAACAACGTGACACGAATTCGCTTTAAAAAAAAAAGAAAATAATTGAATATCCATTGTTTAAATCCTTAAGAACTGGTTCGACACACACACACAAAATAAAAAGAAAATATATGTGTAATATGATTTTGACATAACGTATAATTTTGATATAATGTTTTCATTGAGATACATGTATGTGTTTCCTATATGTCAAAATTGATGATATGTTGATTGTGAATTGTATTTATAGTCACCGAGAGTATGTCTTAGTTACGTAATACGTACACATCATTACTGACTCTAGTACATTTCAAAGATAACATTTTATTTCTCTCTATAGTTTGTTTATTATAGACTTGAATATTTAGCAATTTTCGGAATGGTCAGACACACACATATATACGTAAACAGTCAAGTTTATTAACATGATGAAGATAACATAACTTTTCCTCTATGCAGTACTGGGCGTTAAAATACGCAGTTTATAACTATCTCTCTCGTTATCCTTATATACATGCATACATACTAACACACACACACACACACACACACACACACACACACACACACACACACACACACATATATATATATGTATATATATATACGAGGTGTGGCAGAAAAGTTCCAGGACCGATGTCACAAAATATTTATTTCAAACCCAAACTTCACACTAAGAGTTTTCTCCTTCAAAGTAATCCCCCTGGAGTATGTAACTGTAATCTTAGCTCTCTGCAGCGATCAAACCTTTTTCTTCATAATTTTATATACATATCCTCTGTTTCATGTCGTCAAGCAATGAGCACAGAGCAACGACCAGACTTGAAAACTCCGTCAGAAGCACTGGGATTGCTGCAGCCAGTGTATGGAAATGAGACGATGTCACGCTCACGTATTTTTGAGTGGTGCAAGTGGTTTCAAGAAGGACGCGAGGATGTGGAAGATGGCCACAGGAGCGGAAGGCCGTCAACAACCAGGACTGAGGTCAACGTTGAGTGCGCCAGGCAGATGGTGCGTAGCGATCGTCGGCTGACTGTTCGGCTGATGGCAAATGAGCTGGGCATGAATCGGGACAGCGACTGGAAGATTCTCACTGAAGATTTGGACATGCGCAAAGTCTGCGCGAAGATGGTACCAAAACTGCTGAACGGTGACCAGAAGGGTCGACGCATGCAAGTGTGCCAGGACATCCTCGAGCGTCTTGAAACCGAACCAGACTTGCTAGAGACAGTCATCACCGGTGATGAGTCATGGATCTTCGAGTGCGACCTGCAGGGGACCTCTTTTGAATACGTGGACGAAATCAAAAAGGACGTGACGACGGAACTGCGGAGGATCCCGGAAGAATCTTTCCATGAGTGCATGCATGCGTGCTAGAAAAGGATGGATAAGCGCATTAGACTCCAGGGGTATTACTTTGAAAGAGAAAACTCATAGTGTGAAGTTTGGGTTTGAAATAAATCTTTTGTGACATCAGTCCTAAAACTTTTCTGACCTCCTTGTATGTGTGTGTGTCTGTGTGTGTGTGTGTGTGAATGTATATATATATATATACATATATATATGTGTAGTATAAGTTAATGTTTTAAGTTTAAACAGGTAAGAAGTGTGTAGAAATTTACAAAAAGGTTTATTATATAATCTAACACGTGTCTCATCTGCGATTAATTATTTGTCTACGAGAGCTAGAGATATTTTTCTATTCATCCACTCGCATCTCTTACCGGCGAATCCTCAGAGAAAAAAATATGTAATTTGTTTTTTATTAGGGTATTAATGTAACAGGGAAAAGTAAGTCGTGACATAAATAGCTACCTGTAGGCTTCAGGTGTTTTTGGTACTGTCATGGTGTATTCTACGCTACACCCACTCGTACCAACATGAAAAATATTTTGATCTTTGTGCAACAGACGTATTGGAAATTATAACACGGGAGAATTCATTAAAATCTAGACAGGATATAATAACCAATGGTAAATATAAACAACTAAAATCATATAATACAGTCGAAGATAGCCCATGATTAGATCCTACATCTCTATTTACATTTATTATTTTGAATGTATCTGCTTTGAATGGCCGATCTTTATGACAAAGATCACTGGTGCCGAAACTACTATATGAAAATCCTCCTTAACTATAATAGTTATCAATATATCATATATAGAAATAGAGAGAATATAGTGACACAAATATTCTGTCCGCCGGGGCTGTGGGAAGACCAGCACGTGGGACACCATTTGCTCACCATACAAAGAGATGGGGAGGACGAGAGAGATAGAGGCGATGACAGTGGGAGTTCGGCTCTTCCATGTTCGGACCATAACCTTGTGCTTGTGTTCATTATCTATAGATTTGATACTCTTGTCACAATGTGTTTATTCGTGTCACTATAATCACATGTCACTATATTCTCTCTATTTCTATATGTGATATATTGATAACTTATATAATAGTTACGTATATACATCCGTCAAATCATAGATGTATTATGGCGCATTCCAATAAGAAATTCTATTTTTTCTTAAATGAGACCAGATATAGGCTGATTCTTCTTATGATTGTTTTGATATTATTTAAGGTAAGAATGAATGATAAGGTCTATACAATTTTCAAGCTTTGCGATTGATGTTCAATCAGAATGTAAACATATGGAAAACAATTGTAATTTGCAAGTTCCATTTCTACATGGAAACTAATGCATTTGAATGTATTATTGAATGATCTCTCCCTGTCCTTTTCGGTCAAGCTCTCTCTAATTTTCTCGCTCTTTCTCCCCCTCCACCTCTCTCTCTCTCTCTCTCTCTCTCTCTCTCTCTCTCTATATATATATATATATATATATATATATATATATATATATATATATATATATATATATATATATATATATATATATATATATCAATTTCCTTCTATCTTTCTCTTCATGCGTGTGTTTCTAGTATCTTCGGAATTATAAATTTGTCTATCCTTTGATGTACTAAGTGGTTATCAATTCAGAATATTTTATTAATTTCTTGAGAACACCTGTTAGTACCAAATTTAATTTGTTAACATTTTCCTACTCTGCACCAATGATTAACAATATAAATGTATTGCCTGTAAGCTAAGACAAAGTAGATGGTTGGTAGGGAGGTAGACAGGAGAATGAATTGGTTTAACATCAGAGCTATGCAGAACAGTTGGCTTGTCAGAAGGAGTATACACTATCGTGAATGTAAACGCAATTGGATAAGTTGATTGCAATTGAGTATTGACTGATGGCAGCGTAACTGATGGATTGATATGTATTTCTTTTGTAGGCGATTGATAAATATTATTTCGTGGTTAAAAAAATTTTCAAAAAATTTTCAGATTTATTTACGTAATTAGTTATTGTTTATATGTGATGAAACATCTATATAAATGACCTCTTTGTAATTTACTAACAGATAGGCCACTGGTTTTACAGTAAATAAATTGAAGGCAGACTAACTTGTGCACTGGTCTTTCACTGGAGCAGGATGTTTGAAAAACGTTTTTCTTCCAAATATATTGTCTGAATAGCGTAATAAATATTGTATATACGAAAAGAAATCTTTATAAAAAAGAATTTCTCAGATTTAAACACAATCGTGTTAATATTTCAATAAAGAAATTGTCCTTTAAAATGGAAGGCAAGTAATTGACTTTATCGTCAACTCATATCGAATGGCTGACATAACAGAAACAACAGAGCGATATATTTTACTCTCCGTGGGTCTCAATGCAGAGGATTGGAAAATTGATTATGCATTCCCTTTTATATCATTCATTATTTATGCACAGAAAATATTCACAAGACAATCAGGTAATCGCAGTTCTTCTCAATAAACAAATACCAGGATCGTATGTGGAAGAGTATATTTGCAATATATTAGTCAAATGTATCATAGCAAATCCCTTTAGACATACGGTCACAGACACACGGACGTATAGGTGTGTATGTTTCTCTCTCTTCTCTCTCTCTCTCTCTCTCTCTCTCTCTCTCTCTCTCTCTCTCTCTCTCTCTGTCTATCTCCCACTATCTCTCTCTCTCTCTCTCTCTCTCTCTCTCTCTATATATATATATATATATATATATATATATATATATATATATATGAGAAAGAAATAGGATTTGGCTTCAAGCATAGCTTTATACAATATGTATAAATATTTCATATCTCCAAGGAAATACGGTTTTAGGAAGCCCTAGCTATGCAAACACCGGGGGGCTAACGCGCTCTGGTGATGTCCAGCAGAAGCAAGGGGGACAACCGTCTATGCATTTCAAGCTTAACTGGCCTTCGTCGCGACGGTCCCTCCTATCACTTGCGACTTGCACCGTCGCAAGCGGTGGGAGGGACCGCCCCGACGTAAAGTTCATAGGGCAGACCATCCAAACCAGACGATTTACCCCTTGTGCAGCCGGTCATTGCCTCCCATACTTCAGCGGCTGTTATCGGCTTTTCGCAACACTCCGCCTCAGTGGCCGAGAGCCGCGGCAGTCCGTCGAGGTAGACACTACTGTCCATCCCTCGATCCGGCCGGCCGCTGCCCCTGATCAGCTGTGCGAAGTGTCGCTGAAAAGCTTCACACATTTGCCCGGGATCGAGTAGCATGCGCTCGTCGTGGTCCACCAAAAACCGGATCGTGGCTTTGTTGCCACGACGCGCCTCCGCCACTCGGGCCCATTGAAAGGCTTTCGTCCCTTCGTGTCTGAGAGCAGGGACCCTAGCTGCGACAGCGCAGACTTCGTGCTTTGCATTGAAGAATTAAACAAGGGCCAATTTCGCCCAAGTACGTCTGTCGCGATGCCTTTGCTAAGAGCCTCGTCTAAATTTCTAACAAGTTCTCCCTCTGCTCTATTTTACTCTATTGCTAAAGCATTACTAAACATAAAGGACTCTATTCTAATCGCTCTTTTCAGAGCAAACCACCACTTGTTGTTGACGATGTCCCCCGTCAACGCCCACTTAACTAGTTCGCTACTCCGGTCTCTGTAGGCCTTGCGCTGGTAAGGACGCATTTAGCTTCCAGTAGCCGGGTCCTCGTCTATGAAGCCTATCTAAGTCAAGCACACAGATCACGAAGCTTACTATCTTGAATTGTGGACAGCCTATGCTAGACCTATCTATTTCCTTACAAAATACTCTATCTAGATATGATCTGGATGACCCTATGCGATTTGTCCAAGTCCACATTGGCACATTCGGGAAATCCAATCGGTACCTGTCAGACAGTTGAAAACGCCTGAGCAGGTTGGTGAGGCTCTTGCACCCTCCTCCCCTATCCGCTAATCCCACGCAGTACCAGCGTGCATCTAAGATCTCGTTCCAGTCGCCCACTAACACTAAAGAGCGGGACATTCCAAGAAAGGTCTCCAGACGCCGGAAGAAATCAGGCCTCCCTGCTCCTGTCGGGGCATAGACGGCCACTAGCCTGAAAGCTTGCCCGTCTCCGCTGGTCACGTCCAGCACCACCAACTTATTCTGGGTCCAGGAAGATGGCCCGTATGGCGAGATCCAAACCTTTCCGAAAAAGCACAGCAACTCCACCCCCCCAATCCAGGACGGCTGGTAGATGCGTACACATCGTAGCCGCCGAAGATCGGTGCGAAGACTCGTGCTTCGGAGATTCTGGTCTCGGTGATGGCCACTACATCTATGTTTAGTGACCTGAGGTCGTTGAGCAGGTGGCCCTGCTTCCATGACGACCCCAAACCACGTGCATTTATACTGCCTATTCTGAGTGAGGTCATGTTGAAAAGGAGTGGAAAAGATGGGAAAGACCACCTACCTTACTTCTCGTAGAGGAAGGATGGTTTCTCCATCCCTTTTCACTTGAATCGTCCCTTCGGCTGGTCGTCGGCTCTTCTGTGAGTATATCTGAATATACTCTCCGGTTGAGTGTCCCTCCTAGGTCTCTGAAATCACCAACTGCGTTGGAAATTTCGTTTTAATGTTTGTGTATTGCTTCTGTGCTACTTTTACCAGTCTTATGTTCGTTGGAGTTTTGATTCGTGCTGGTATTATGTAGTCGTGCTGTGAAATGTCTGCGTGTTCAAATATGTAAGTCATTAGTTTCTTGTTGTGTATATTTATTGCTGTGCATTTGTGTTTCTAGGGGTGGGGTGTGGTTCTGCTAGATTCTTGTCGTTGTTGCAGGGTGTGTGTGTTTTGTTGTTGTGTTTGCGATGTTGGTGCTTGTGGTGGTGGTGTTGAAGGTGTTGTTGTTGTTTGCGGTGGGGTTGCTGCCGGTGGTGATGGTGGTGCAAATGTGGGTCGAGATGGTGATGGTGGTGTTGCTGCTGTAATTCTCTTTGCAGTAGCCTTTGCCCTTTTTTCATTTCTTTCCTCCCTTTTCGAAGGCGCACGATGCGTCTTGTCCGATTCTGTGAGGTCGGGGAGGGGTACCAGCACCACTCTTTCACTTGTTGTTGTTGGTGATGTTTGTAGTGGAGTCTCTGTGGCAGCTGGAGTTGGTATTGCTGTTGTTGTTGTTAATACTTCCACTACTGCTGTGGTTCTTGATTTCGGTAGCGTGGGTATGGGTGCCACGGACCTATCCTTCCTGCTTGCAACTTGTCCTGTTGCTGGTAGCAGTGGAGCCGGTTTCGAAAGGAGGGGGGTTTTCTTCTTTCTCAGGGTCTTCACATTGCAGAAGGCCCTGAGGTGAGTCTTCGATCCACAGCGAAAGCATTTCGGGTGTTTGCCCTCAACACTTATGGGCAGTTGAGTGCCGTTATCGTAGTCTATCACATCCGCGATAGCTTCGATGCACTCCTGGTTGGTTCGGATTAACATCTCAATGGAGGTGCCGGCCCAATCTTCTCGTACTTGTTCCTGTACTTGCAGTACAGTTGTTTTGTCCTCGATTCCAACGAGGGCAGACGCGGCCAGCCAAGAAGGGGGAGGGGGGGGGGGGTCAGTTTCACCCTCACAATATTTTGTCCGCAGTAGGAGGGTACCAACACCATTTCCTCGCTCCTTAGGGTCACTAAGGTTGAGACATTGCCTCCTGGGTGTGGCAAAATGCACGTCCCCGGTGGCATATTTCTTGCCTCGGGTGATATGCGTCTTACGCTGCCACACAGACCCTAAGGCTTTTTGTATTTGAGCCTCTGTGGCTCTTTCAACCCTACGTGATTTTGTGCTTACTGTACGGTACGTGACCGTACAGTGCTGTGGGTTTTGAAAATTTGTTCGGCTGCCTTGCAGATTGCTCGGTGTCCGGATTTCGTCACCATCTTCTTTGCTTCCTGTAATTCCTCATTTGTTATAAGGGTGGTTTCCAGTTTCTTTGCGATACCTGCAAACGAGATTGGTTTTTCTTTCTTGTTGTTGTTGTCAGAGCTGCTGTTAGTTTTGTTGCTGCTGGTGATTCTACGACTGCCGCCGCCACTGTTGCTGTGGATGTTGTTGTTTTTGTTGCTGCTGCTGATGTTGGTGTTGTTTATTTTGCTGCTGATGCTGTTGCGGCTACTGCTATTGTTTTCCTTGTCGCTGTTGCGGCTAGTACTATTGTTTTCCTTGTCACTGTTGCTGCTGCTGCTTTTATTACGGCTGCTACTGCTATTCTTCCTGACGTCAGACGAATGAAATGGCTTTCCGTATTTACCGCACACATTTTTCGTTGTTGTCGTCGTCGTTGAGAAATGTTCCACGGTATGCACGTGCTCTTGGAAGCTATCAGAAACTATATTTTTCTTTTTCTTTACTGGCGTCACTTGCGTAAGAGAAGGGAGGGAGAGAGACACATTTAGAGATGGGAGGGAGAGAGACAATCTTCTCTCTAATGTAGTGACGATTGAGGAAGAAGAAGACGGAATGAGTGGGAGTGGCTTGTGAAAATTATTTTTTGTAGCCATGTTTTTTTCCTTTTTGAAATGAATATTGGGCACAAAACCCCATTAAACGGTTATTTAACCCCAAAGGGCCAAATAACGGGCAGAAAGACACCTCTCGCGAGGAGGAGGGTGTTTTTATGTACAATATGGTTCAAGTTTTAAACAATTTACAATTGTTATAGCGGTTAAAAATTACTATACCTTACAGAGCCCAGCCTCCGTCAACAATAATAATAATAATAATAATAATAATAATAATAATAATAATGATTTCTTTATTAACCACAAGGGTTTACATAAAGTAGACATTAAGGACAGTGCAGGACAATGCAGGACGGTACAAATGGGCATTTCTGCGTGTAAAAAAAAACAAATACAGAGGATGTAACAAAAATAACAATGAAAATAACAATGAAAAATTCCCCAATAGGGGGGAGACTTCGGAGGGACATTTGTGGAGAAAGCCCAGTAAAAGGCCACAATGACCCTGACCACCAAGGCAAGTGCCCTCTCCCAGTTTTCCACCTTTAGTTTACAGATATATACTCAGAGTCGGCCCATTCACTCGGGCCATTCTTGCTTCTCTCACCCATCTTTCAACAAAATGCTGGGAAGAGAGCACTTCCTTCTCTACTCTGATTTTCCTTTTCAAATGAAATTTGAAAAAGTCAATCAGAGCATCACCGAAGAGGTAAGTGCTCGTCTTCAGCCCTTTCAAACGTGTCCACCATACTATCTCTTTCGCCATGGCCACCAGACAGATAAAAACTGCCTGCCCTTCCCGGCTAAAGGAGGAGGGCGGGGCAATCCTCACGATAGACTCAGATGATAGCTGGATCCGTCCTAAACGCGACAGCAGGTGTTCGACATAAACCCACAAGTCAGCAATTTTCGAACACTGGACGAGTGCGTGCAGGACGGTTTCGTCGCCCTGCGCGCATCTCGGACATGCCCGGCTGACGGCACCTCCATGCCTGTAGAGTTTATCCCGAACTGGCAAGGCTCCTCGGTAGCACTGCCAGGCCAGAGATTTCTGGAAGTTGTCCATAGGCCCCGGCCCGAAAGTTCTTCCGAAGAGATTGGCTAGTTGATTTTCGTCGACGCCTAGAGTTTCCCCAAGTACGTCGTCGCTCTTCCCCTCCACTAATCCTCTATAGAACGCCGAGGTGGAGTTTCCACCGATCACATTGCCCGATTGGTCGAGGGCTGTGAGCGCCTGAAGACATTCCAGTCTCCAGGCGCTCCCTCTCGGTCTTCGCTTGACCCAGGACTGCAGCTCCGTCAAGGAAACGAGCTGGGGAAAAACGCGTCTAGCAAACGGCGACCACACCTGATCACCGTCGAGGAAGAGGTGGAGATGTCGTAGCCTGAGCGCGTGCCTGCGCATCATCAGCCACGGCATGCCCAGCCCTCCACGTAGCGGGTGTTGACAACAGATGGACCGCCTGACCATCGGAGCACGTCCCTTCCACAAAAAGCGAAAGAGCAAACGCTCCAGCGCAGTCAGGCGAGGCTTAGGACAAGGTACGACGGTTAGGCGGTAGCAGATGACAGACGCGATGTACGCGTTAGCCACCTCCGCTCGACCTTTCAGGGATAGCTTCCTCTCCGCCCATTTCTGGGTGAGAGAAGCCACCCTGCTCGTCACCTCGTCCCAGTTTTTGTCCGTCTGGAGGTCCGGACCGAACCAGACCCCTAGCAATTTAACCGGTCCGTCCGTCCAGCGCCCGAAGACGCTGTTGGACGGCATGGACCTGCCTCTCCAGGTGCCGAGCTGCAGGCCCACTGACTTTTCCTGGTTGATCATTGCTCCTGTCACCGCTTCGTATTCTCTTAGTGTAGTGCCGATCGCCTCGATGTGTTTGGCGTTCGACACCACTACGGTGACATCGTCCGCATATGCTGACACGGATCTTCCGCATCCTAGTTCGCGCGGGACTCCCCTCAACGTCTCCAGTTTGTGCAGTAATGGCTCGAGAGTCAATACGTACAAGAGGGACGAGAGGGGACATCCTTGGCGGACCGAGCGCATGATGTTGAACGGTTCCGACAGGTGACCGTTCACTCTCACCACAGAGCAGATGTCGCTGTGCATGGCAGCGATCCAGCCTCTGAAGACGGGCCCAAAGCCAGCCGCCCTCAGGACTGCCGCTAGGTAACGATGGTCGACCCTATCGAAAGCTTTCGACTGATCTAAATTGATCAAGGACCCACCCGTGCCAGGTTCCCTAGCTACCCTCTCTACGATGTATCGCATGAGGTGGAGGTTGTCGTGGATGGATCTGTCGGGAATGGCGCATGTCTGCGCCTCTCCCACCAGACCACCAACGACAAGCGCCAATCTCTTTGCTAGCACCTTGGCCAAAATCTTAAACTCTGTGTTTAGCAGAGTTATGGGCCGGAAATTGTCTATGTTATCCCCCTTGTTCGGATCCTTTCTCAGCAGTGCCACCGCTCCTCGGCTCACAGAACTGGGAATTCTCCCGTTCTGTTGCCAGTTGCAGTAGACGTCCGCCAAGAGGCCTCCGAACAAGTCTGGCATCTGTACGTAAAGTTCATAGGGCAGACCATCCAAACCAGGCGATTTACCCCTTGTGCAGCCAGTCATTGCCTCCCGTACTTCAGCGGCTGTTATCGGCTTTTCGCAACACCTCGCCTCAGTGGCCGAGAGCCGCGGCAGTCCGTCGAGGTAGACACTAAAGTCCATCCCTCTACCCGGACCCCCGCTGCCCCCGAACAGCTGAGCGAAGTGTCGCTGAAAAGCTTCACACATTTGCCCGGGATCGAGTAGCATGCGCCCGTCGTGGTCCACCAAAGACCGGATCGTGGCTTTGTTGCCACGACGCGCCTCCGCCACTCGGGCCCATTGAACGGCTTTCGTCCCCTCGTGTCTGAGAGCACGCACCCTAGCTCTGACAACGCAGCCTTCGTGCTTTGCATTGAAGAATTGGTCAAGGGCCAATTTCGCCGCAAGCACGTCGGTCGCAATGCCTTTGCTAAGCGCCTCGTCTAATTTTCTAACTAGTTCTCCCTCTGCTCTATTTTTCTCTATTGCTAAAGCCTTACTAAACCTAATCGATTCTATTCTAATCGCTCTTTTCAGAGCAAACCACCACTTGTTGTTGACGATGGCCCCCGTCAACGCCCGCTTAACTAGTTCGCTAATCCGGTCTCTGTAGGCCTTGCGCGCTGGTAAGGACGCGTTTAGCTTCCAGTAGCCGGGTCCTCGTCTATGAAGCCTATCTAAGTCAAGCACACAGGTCACGAATTTGTGGTCCGTGTAGCTGACTATCTTGAATTGTGGACAGCCTATGCTAGACCTATCTATTTCCCTACAAAATACTCTATCTAGATATGATCTGGATGACCCTATGCGGTTTGTCCAAGTCCACATTGGCACATTCGGGAAATCCAATCGGTACCTGTCAGACAGTTCAAAACGCCTGAGCAGGTTGGTGAGGCTCTTGCACCCTCCACCCCTATCCGCTAATCCTACACAGTCCCAGCGTGCATCTAAGATCCCGTTCCAGTCGCCCACTAACACTAAAGAGCGGGACGTTCCAAGAAAGGTCTCCAGACGCCGGAAGAAATCAGGCCGCCCTGCTCCTGTCGGGGCATAGACGGCCACTAGCCTGAAAGCTTGCCCGTCTCCGCTGGTCACGTCCAGCACCACCAGCTTACCCTCTGGGTCCAGGAAGATGGCCCGTATGGCGAGATCCAAACCTCTCCGAAAAAGCACAGCAACTCCTCCACCCGATCCAGGACGGCTGGGAGATGCGTACACATCGTAGCCGCCGAAGATCGGTGCGAAGGCCCGTGCTTCGGAGATTCTGGTCTCGCTGATGGCCACTACATCTATGTTTAGTGACCTGAGGTCGTTGAGCAGGTGACCCTGCTTCCATGACGACCCCAAGCCACGCGCATTTATGCTGCCTATTCTGAGTGAGGTCATGTTTAAAATAGAGTGGAAAAGATGGGAAAGACCACTTACCGTACTTTTGGTAGAGGAGGGATGGTTTTTACATCCCTTTTCACTTGATCGTCTGGTGAAGGGACCGTTGAATCGTCCCTTCGACTGGTCGTCGGCTCTTCTAAGAGAATGTCTGAGTATACTCTTCGATTGATGGTTCCTCCTAGGTCCCTGAAATCACCAACTGCGTTGGGGAATTTCGTTTTAGTATTTGTGTATTGTTTCTGTGCTATTTTTAGCAGTCTTATGTTAGTTGGCGTTTTGATTGGTGCTGGTATTATGTAGTCCTGTTGTGAAATGTCTGTGTGTTCAATTATGTAAGTCATTAGTTTCTTGTTGTGTGTATTTATTGCCGTGCATTTGTTTTTCTGGGGGTGGGGTGTGGTTCTGCTATTTTCTTGTCGTTGTTGCTGGGTGTGTGTGTTTTGTTGTTGTGTTTGCGATGTTGGTGCTTGTGGTGGTGGTGTTGAAGGTGTTGTTGGCGGTGGGGTTGTCGCCGGTGGTGATGGTGGCGCTAGTGTGGGTGGTGATGGTGTTGGTGTTGTTGCTGCTGTGGGTCTCTTTGCAGTAGACTTTACCCTTTTCTCATTTCTTTCCTCACTTTTCAAAGGCGACGATGCGCTGCTTCTGCGTTTGTGCCTTCTTACGACCTTTTGCCATCTCTCTCCCACCTCACACTCCATGTCTGATTCTGTGAGGTCGGGGAGGGGTACCAACTCCACTCTTTCACTTGTTGTTGTTGGTGATGTTTGCACTGGAGTCTCTGTTGCAGCTGCATTTGGTATTGCTGTTGTTGTTGTTAGTATTTCCACTGCTGCTGCTGTTTTTGATTTCCGTGGAGTGGGTATGGGTGCCACGGGCCTATCGTTCCTGGTTGCCGCTTGTCCTGTTGCTGGTAGCCGTGGAGCCGGATTCGGAAGGAGGGGGGTTTTCTCCTTTCTCAGGGTCTTCTCGTTGCAGAAGGCCCTGAGGTGAGTCTTCGATCCACAGCGAAAGCATTTCGGGCGTTTGCCCTCAACACTTATGGGCAGTTGAGTGCCGTTATCGAAGTCTATCACATCCGGGATAGCTTCGATGCACTCCTGGTTGGTTTGGATTAGCATCTCAATGGAGGAGCCGACCCAATCTTCTCTTACTTTTTTCTGTACTTGCAGTACAGTTGTTTTGTCCTCGATTCCGACGAGGACAGACGCGGCCAGCCAAGAAGGGGTCATTCCGGGGGGGACGTGGGTCAGTTTGACCCTCACAATTTTTTGCCCACAGTAGGAGGGCACCAACACCATTTCCTCGCTCCTTAGGGTCACTACTGATTGGGCCTTTGCCTCCTGGGGTGTGGCAAAAAGTACGTCTACGGTGGCATATTTTTTGCCTCGGGTGATGTGCGTTTTCCGCTGCCACACAGACCCCAAGGCTTTTTGTATTTGGGCCTCTGTGGCTCTTTCCACCCTACGGGATTTTGTACTTACTGTACGGTACGTGACCGTACAGTGCTCTTGGGTTTCGAAAAAATTTTTCGCTGCCTTGCAGATTGCTCGGTGTCCGTTCTTTGTCACCATCTTCTTCGCTTCCTCTAATTCCTCATTTGTTATGAGGATTGTTTCCAAATTTTTCGCAATACCTGCAAATGAGATTGGTTTTTCTCTGCTGTTGTTGTTGTCGTCAGAGCTGCTGGTACTTTTGTTGTTGCTGCAGGTACTACGACTACTGCCTCCGCCGCTGTTGCTGTGGTTGTTGTTGGTGTTGCTGCTGCTAATGCTGTTGTTGTTTATGCTGCTGGTGATGCTGTTGCGGCTGCTACTGTTGTTTTCATTGTCACTGTTGCTGTTGTTATTACGGCTGCTACTGCTATTATTCCTGACGTCAGACGAGTGAACTGGGTTTTCGTATTTCCCGCACACCTGTTTCGTCGCTGTCGTCGTCGTGGTCGTGGAGAAACCTTGCACGCTTTGCACGAGACTTTTCTTTTCTTTCGTCGCTTGCGAAAGAGAAGGGAGGGAGAGAGACACATTTAAAGAAGGGAGGGAGAGAGACAATCTTCTCTCTGCTGTAGTGATGATTGAGGAAGAAGAAGACGGAATGAGTGGGAGTGACGTATGAAATTTCTTTTTGGTAGCCATGTTTTTTTGTTTAAAATGAAATTTTGGGTACAAAACCCCAATAACTGGTTATTTAACCCCGAAGGGCCAAATAACGGACAGAAAGACCCCTCTCACGAGGAGGAGGGTGTCTTTATCAACAATTTGGTTCAAGTTTTAAACAATTTACAATTGTTTTAACGGTTAAAAATTACTATACCTTACAGAGCCGAGCCTCCGTCAACCATGGCATTCAATAATAATAATAATAATAATAATAATAATAATAATAATAATAATAATAATTTTTCAGGGTGACTCTTTATCAACGCTTTTATTCTGCATCGCACTTATACCATTAAGTAAAATGCTCAATGAAACAAAACATGGATATAAAGTCTATGACAAAACCATTAATCACTTGTTCTACATGGATGACCTGAAACTATTTGCAAAAAATGATGAACAATTGCAAGGGCTATTATCCAGTGTGGTGCAGTTCAGTGATGACATTAAAATGGAGTTTGGACTAGATAAATGCGCCAAAGCAACGTTCATCAGAGGAAAGCTGCTGAAGAGTTCAGACATTAATCTTGAATGGCGAAATGTGATAAGAGAACTTGATCAACAGGAAACTTACAAATACCTAGGTGTTTGTGAAGGAGACGGAATCAAGCACTCGACAATGAGAGAAAGGATAAGGAAGGCATGTTACCGCAGAGTAAGAGCAATCTTAAGAACGGAATTGAATGCAAGGAATAGGATCGATGCCATAAACACGCTTGCCATACCAGTAATAACCTGCAGTTACAATGCCATCAACCGGTCAAGCACAGAGATCCGTAGGCTCGATACAAAAATTAGAAAATGCTTTACCATGCACAGAATGCATCACCATAAGGCAGATACAGATAGAATATATCTCCCTAGGAAAGAAGGAGGGCGTGGGTTACTTCAGTTAGATATTGCGTTGAAAACTACAACAATTGGATTATCTACATATCTAAGGGAATCACATGATTGGATGATCAAACTCGTTTTGAAACACGAAAACATCAACAGATCATACTCCATTAAAAAAGATGCACAAAGATACAGTAATGGACTACAAATTTCAGAAGTCCCATTTACTGCTGAAATGGAAAATGCAGAAAAAGCAAAGCAGGTAAAAGTAACTGCAAAGAAAGAACTGCTACAGAAACTGGCTAGGAAATGGCAAGAAAAGCGTTTGTATGGAAAATACCCAGAAATAGCTAACAATCCTGATGTTGACAAAACTTTAACCCATCAGTGTTTGGCATCCTCTGGACTGAAATCGGAGACTGAAGGACTGATTATATCAGCACAAGATCAGTGTCTGCCAACAGAAAATTACCAAGCCAACATAAAAAGAAAAACGGATGCAACACATTATGCAGTGTATGTAAAAAACAACCAGAGACCATTGATCATATAATTTCAATGTACAGTCCTATAGCTGCAACCGAATTCCTAAACAGGCATGACAGAGCTGCACAATGCATACATTGGATAATGTGTAAGCATTTTGACCTGCCCCATCAAAAGAATTGGTGGGGGCATCAACCACCTCTCATATTTGAAAAAGATCACATCTCAATCTTGTGGAACTTTAGCATCCAAACAGACCGAAACATAGATGCAAATAGACCTGATATAATACTGAAGGACTTTAAAAAGAGGGTATGCCTGCTAATTCATATGTCCGTTCCAATAGACAAGAATGTATCTATAAAAACATTTGAAAAATTGAGCAAGTATAATGATCTGGAGGTAGAAATTGGAAAAATGTGAAAATTGAGAACTAAAACAATACCAGTGGTTGTAGGCGCTCTAGGAATGATACCTAAGGGGTCTAATGATTACTTATCGCTAATCCCAGGAAACCCGCGTATATGAGAAATACAAAAGAGAGAACTAATGGGAACTGCCCATATACTAATGAAGATGCTGTCAATATAAGTACATCACAAGTCTAAACAACTAAAGATGCATGTGTGTGTATGTATGTTCCTTCTTGAACATGGCGGACCTTGTTATCTCTTGAGGTAACTGGTTGTGAATTGGTGATAACTCATATGAACATAAAGCAAGATAAATGCAACTATAATAATAATAATAATAATAAAAAAGGACGATTTGTTATGTCTTCATGACGTTTCTTGAGTACTGACGCACGTTTCGCTATTGATCAGCTCAATGTTCGATTTGGGTCGATCTTGCCCGACTCTTGAATCAACCGCTCGTAGGACCTCTGCTGTGGTACTGACAGAATGAACCTCTAGGACTTAGAAAGGTCTCTAACGATTCACATTTATCCATCATCATAATCAGGTCGAGCTTACTCGGCTTTCTACGACACGTTTCCTCCATCCATCTCTGTCTCTCATAGCGTTTGCCAGTTCTTCCGTAGTGCATCCAGTATCGCTCTCAAGCTGCTTGAAGTATGTCTTCTTGGGACGACAAGCGTTTCTTGCTCCATGAGATGGACTCCATAACAACACATCACCTGCTATGTCTTCCTTGCTGCGTCAACAGTGACCAGCAAATCCGAGTCTCTGTCCACGTATTGACCTGCTGATAGGTGGTATATTGCCATAGAGTTCCTTATTTGTTGGGTGTTCCGTCCAAGACACGTTTAAAGCAGCACGGAGCATACGTGTGTATGTCCCGTCTAGCTTTTTCTCCAGTTTTGACGTTAGCGTCCAAGTGATAGAGCCATAAACAGGCACAGATTCCACAGCAGCTCTGAAGAAATTCCGTTTCAGTTTGGTCGGCAGGTTTGATTTCCATAACTTTTCCATTGCATTCAATGTTCCCCAGGCTTTTCCCAGTATGATGTTAACATCATGTTCTGTGGAGGCGATACAACTACCCAGGTATTTGAAGTCGTCAACTTGCTTGATTATATCGCCGCTTAGACTTCGCATACCAACTGAGGAGTCTTGGTTCAGTCAAATATATTCTGTTTTGCCTGCGTTGACATAGAGTCAGATTTCCCTTGCAACTGTTTCGATGCTGTGAAGTAGTGATGATGCATCCTTAAGGTAGTCAGCGAGGACCGCTAAATCATCCACATAGTCAGCATCGGTGATTTTCTGAGCTGCATGGCGTCTGCACTTTCGCTTTAATTGAGTGAAACCAAGCTCTAAGTCTTCGTCCAGGGCTTTTCTCAATACATAGTCGAGGCAGATGATAAAAATATATGGTGCAAGAGTATCCTTTGGAGTACTCCTGCAATGATGTCAAAGAAGTTGGTATCTCCATCAGGTGAGCACACCATTACGCGGTTGTTTTTATATAACATCATGATGTCATTTACTGTTTCCTTTGGCAAGCCGCAGGCTAGAAGTATCTCTCTCATCCTCCCACGATGGATGGAATCGAATGCTTTTGTAAAGTCAATAAACAGGAGAGTTTCTGGGAGGTTTTTGGCTTTCATGCTTTCCAAGATACGCCGAATAGTAAGTATTTGCCCTGATGTTGATCTGTTGGCGTTCGAAGCCATTTTGGTTTTTTCTCAGCAAGGGGTCAATGACAGATCTTATTCTGTCAAACAGCATGAGGTTGTATATCTTTGCGGCAATTGCCATTAGTGTTATGCCACGGTAGTTTTTAGCCATTCCAAGATCGCCCTTTTTGTGAAAAAGGAGTATACATCCCTCAGTCCATTTATCTATGGGGTCTTGATTATAGACACCATTACACAACTGTAGCAGGATTGGGTGAAATTCAGGTACCTTCCCCACTTCAGCTGGGATCTCGTTGAGTCCGCACGCTTTTCCGTTACCAATACTTTTCACTGCTTTCTGTAGTTCCTCCATAGTGAAAGGACCTTTCTGTATTTGATGTTCCTCTGTAAAAACGGGTATTATTTCTTCTTCGGTGATCTGTGGTGCTTTGCCAAGTAGCTTCTGAAAATGTTGCCACAGTTTTAAACGTTTGTCTTGGCTGGAGGCTTTCAGTTTGGCTCTGTCACTACTTTTTCTGCCACTAATTTCATTGACAGTTTTCCAGGCTTCAGCAGACTTTTTATTGCTGACAGTACTCGAGATATGATTAATCTTTCTCTTCATGTATTCGGTTGCTCAATTTCATACACACATTTCAGTGTTGTACAAGCAGCATTGAAGTTACTAATGTTTTCTGGAGATCGTTGAGTGTCTTTCAATTCTTCAGCTTTTCGCAACTCTTTGCGCTTTTGGCGTATCCTCTCTGTTTCCCATGGTTTTCGTTTTTTAACCTTTCAATGCCATTTGAAACTGGTTAAATGTAGAATTTGACGATTTTGTTGGCGCAGAGTCTTGTAGAGCAGCAAATTGTTTGCTCAGTTGGGTTATAAAGGTTTTGTAAGTCTCAGGGTTGGTATTCAGAACTGCCCAGTTGTAAGGAATAGCACTTGCAGATTTCTTTTTATCCACTCGGAGACCTAATCGTATCCTAGCCGAGACAATGCGATGATCCGAGTCAACACTAACAAATGAGTCATATGCTCTGCAGCTTTTTGCGCTGTTGTTCCATTTTCAATTGATTATGATATAATTCAGTTGTGTCTTGTCGCCATTTGGAGATTTGTGTGTCCACCGCTGGCCTTGTCCTTTTGGAATATGGCGTTGTGACATCATGAATTGTTCTCACACAAGTAATCTTTTAGCATACAGCCGTTTCTATTGGTTTGTGAGTGGTATGATAATATGAATCCATCAAGCTGTCCAATACGCGCGTTGAAGACTCCGCCAATGATGAGAACATTATGTTTCGGGATTTGTCTAGTGAGTGATGTTAGTTCCATGTAAAACCTCTATACTTCGGCCACGTCACATACATGTGTTGCACTATAGCAAGAGATTACAGTGGTTTTAGGATTTTCGTTAAACGTAGCTATCATTATCCTTGATGTTATCATTTAAACACTCGCAGTGCATCATAGACTCGCGGGCTGAAAAGCATTCCAACTCCACCATTTGCTGCATTCATGTTGTTTTTCCAAGCTGAGCAAGTTATCAGCCTCCAATTGCCAAATATTTGCTCCTTTGTTACAAACTCTTCATGTATGAACCGGTGCTCCTGAAGACAGATAACATCATGGTTGGTCACCCCTGCTGAAGAAATCACTTCAGGGATTTTATGGTCTTTCTGGAGTGTTTGAACATTGAGAGTACCATCAAAGATGTCTTTCTTTCCGTGTACGAGTCGAGTTGGTTGTTTTCTCTGTGTATGTTTCCCAGTATCTGATTTTTCGACTGCAATCTGGGAATCCGTTGCAGGACGCACTCCTTGTTTAACCGCGCGATGAGCGCTGCGGGATCAACATCGAAGGATTTGTGTCATATTTAGCTTTCAATAGCTGGATATACACTTGCGGTCGCTACTACATACAAGTGAAAGCAGTACTCTGTATTAGAGCGGTTGTGCCTCACCGAAACATCCAACAATAGTTGATATGATCGCCTTGCCACTAGTAGTATGAACCAAATTCACAGTTACTTGATCATTGCCTTATCTACTGATACGACATCCTGCTTACCAATGTCGTCGTTTAACCTAGTAAGGATTGGTTTCGCAGATTGCCTATCAAGGCCAAAGAGCTCAGTCCACCCCGGCTTTGAAATCAGAGTGGTCCCTCTTCTAGACAGATTGCCAACCAATATATATATATATATATATATATATATAGGAACAAGTAAGACCCCGACGGCTGAGCTCAAGCCGTTTCGACGGCTTGAGAGCTCAGCCGTCGGGGTCTTACTTGTTCCTATTACCCACTCTACTACCCTAAGTATTGAGTACTTTGGTGCGTTATGGTCCACCTGGTTCCTTACCACATTTCCTTCGTTATATATATATATATATATATATATATATATATATATATATATATAT
>OZ024740.1:180464297-180524297 GCA_964016885.1 Eledone cirrhosa
TGAACTTATGACAGATGGCATTATCAACATTAAATTTTCCAAAATAGGTGAACCCCATTTTTGGATGCAAGAGGAAATTCAGCGTCGATTTCCACTCCTACATGTAGTGGCTAAGAGATTTGCTTTGCCTTTTCCTAGCTCATACTTAGTCGAGAGGGAGTTTGGCGTTGTTTCCAGACTGCATAGTAAGGCTCGCAACCGCTACAATGTGATTGAACGTGGATATCTCCGGCTACACCTCACGAAAATCCAGCCTGACGTCAAAGAGTTAGCTAAACTCCATGAAGCTCAAGAGTCACATTGATACGAAGTCAAAGTAAGTCGATGTTTTACTGTGGGCTTCGTTGTTGTGGTTGGCAGTACTTTGGCATGTGTTAGAATGTTTTTCATTGACTTAGATTGTCTTTTGCTCTTTATGATATCGTGTGTTCGTAGGATTTGGTTCATTCTATGGTCCATTTTTAAGACAGGGATGTTCTGGAGGATGGTGTCAAAGGCATCATTGTTGAGGGGGTTGTGTGTGGAGATGTATGGAAGAGCTTTTAGTTTCGGTCGATTTACTTTAGGGTGTCTAAGGTCCTGGGTACTGAGTTTAGGGCACGTTGGATTCCATTGTCAATTAATGATGCAGGGTAGTCCCAGCCTATGAGTGTGTCCTTTAGTTCTTGTAGCCGTAAGTAACAGGTGTTTTTATTGGAGACTATAGTACAGATTCTCTTGGCTACCTTGTAGGGAATATTAATTTTAACGTGTCTAGGGTGGCAAGAGTTGAAAGGAAGATATTGCTTGGAGTCTGTGGGCTTGTAGTATATGTCTGTTTCTATTTTTTTGTTATGAATCTTAATGAGGATGTCGAGGAAGGGGAGTTGTTGATGGCTGTATTCCATCGTGAAGTTAATATTCGAGTTGAGCCCATTCATAAGGGTGTGAAATTCGTTAAGTTTCTCGATGTTTTCGTGCCAAAGGATGAAGCAGTCATCTAGATATCGCTTCCAGTTCCTTTCTATGTGTAAGTGGAGAGTGTTTCCAATTTGTTTAGTACTTTAATGTAGAGAGTGATTTCCAGGTATCCCATGACTAGGTTGGCATAAGTGGGGGTTGTTTAATAATAATTTTGAGATATAGCGTCCGTGATGTTTGCTCTGATCTGATTAGTTTGGGTAATTCTGAAAAATATATTTTAACATGTTAATATATTCCCCACACACTTACAGACACATTCCTACTGACCATCCCTCTAACACGAATTACTCTTCTCACACACACACACACACACACACACACACACACACACACACACACACACACACACACACACACACACACACACACACACACACACACACACACTTGTTTTAATAAGCATTTGAACTGTCAACAGGCTGCGGTCGCACACACATCCTGCTGACCATTATCACAACAACGAACCTCTTTACTACTACTACACACATACACACATATTTGTTTTGAAATACTTATTTCTCAGTGACTTCTCATTCACATGACCTCTAGTGACCAATCAAAATTGTTTTGACCACAAGAATTTTTGCAACACGAATTGGCGCAAAACTTATTTTAATACCGCTGGAGCCACTTTTTTAACATAAAAAAAGGTAGAATTCCCAAAACTAATCAGATCAGAGGAAACATCACGGACGCTCTATCTCAAAATTATTTTTGAAAAGCATTAGAAATGCGCAACCGGTAAAACTTAAAACCAAAACTAAATACTAACCAATTCTATTACTGATTCTCACTTATCCCTAATTAAACTATTTTTCACTGTGAACAATTTGTCAGCATTTTCTTTTCCGTTTACCAATATATCATAACTTGTGTGTTACACCTCTATTCTTTTAAATATATATATATATATATATATATATATATATATATATATATATATATATATATATATATATATATTTATATATATATATATATATATACAATTAAGTTAAAAATTACATCTACATATGCATACTGAAATACTAGTGTGTATATGAATACACACACGTATACATATGTATATGTAACAAGTCTTTCACTGGTTGCTTTACTGTGAGCACCCAGCTATTCTGTATGTAAACACACAGACAAACCGGTTTTTAGAGTCATACTGGTTTTTGAGGGAACACCTTCCCTCTATTCTCCAGAAAGCCAGACAAGGAATATTGAACTAGTTTCGTTGTTAAAGACTTGTTACATATACATATGTATACGTGTGTGTATTCATATACACACTAGTATTTCAGTATGCATATGTAGATGTAATTTTTAACTTAATTGTTTAAGCGTCAGTCATACAAAAGTGAGTTACAAACGAAACGAAATTTAATTTCGTTTCGTCATTTGTTTTTATCGTCTCCGCTGAACCGATGCGTACTCACACTCTATGCAAATTAGTCTGCCCACTACTAATTTTCATAGAAAAAGCATATAACGATATGTGCTTTTACAATTCTCCAGAAAGGCCGGTAGATAGGTAAATATTGCTGATGAGTTGTAACAACAACGAAACTAGTTCAATATTCCTTGTCTGGCTTTGTGGAGAATAGGGGGAAGGTGTTCCCTCAAAAACCAGTATGACTCTAAAAACCGGTTTGTCTGTGTGTTTACATACAGAATAGCTGGGTGCTCACAGTAAAGCAACCAGTGAAAGACTTGTTACATATACATATGTATACGTGTGTGTATTCATATACACACTAGTATTTCAGTATGCATATGTAGATGTAATTTTTAACTTAATTGTTTAAGCGTCAGTCATACAAAAGTGAGTTACGAACGAAACGAAATTTAATTTCGTTTCGTCATTTGTTTATATATATATATATATATATATATATATATATATATATATATAGTTTTAATATAGATGAGATTCTACAGGACTAGAACTGTTTCATTTTTTAGAAATCATAAGGAATCTCAGGGATTCCAGGTGATTTCCAAAGAAAGAAACAGTTCTAGTCCTGTAGAATCTCATCTATATTAAAACTTTTATACTCTGCTATGTATTAAGTACCTTCTTACAGTGGTTACCTCCGATTCAACACGGAATAACGTATATATATATATATATATATCAACATTATCATCGCTCTCATACCACTGTTATATGTGTATATATAAGTATATTTATATATATATATATATATATATATTTCGTTTCTGAATTTGTTTAGCAAGATTATTTATCTGAAAACGTGTGTTGAAATTGATATTGTTATGCTTTGGGAGGGTTATGTTGCCAATAAGAAACACACGCACCAGTTGCTTTCACTCCAACTGATTATAAATTAAACGTATAAAATTTAAGAATTTATAAATTTCCGGTTGGTTGGTTTGTTCCATAACCGGATGGTTGTTCATATATTGTCAAAGTTCTTTCATCACACATTATGTGACCTCTTCAGTGACTGGGGAATTGTTTCTTTGTTTTGTGCCTCTCCTTTGTTCTGTCCTACGCCATCTTGTTTTTGTGTGCGTTGTGTGCTTAGTTTGCGCATGTATTATATCCGGGTGTCTGTGTGTATTTTTATTTGTTTATTTCTTTCTTTATTTACTTGTTACTGGTTGGTTGTTTTTTCTATGTGTGTGTGCGTTTTCATTTTGTCCTTAATTGTAAGTTGTGATGTTGCTATTTCATTCATGTATTCTATTTAATTTTGGTTGGAGTTCATTTATGTTTATTGCCTCTGTGATTTGTCTAAACATTGCGTCTTTTCTGTGTGTAGATTCTATTTTTATTTCTATCTCCCCTAATTTGCCCTTATGTTCTATTTTAGCATGTTGGTGGAGTATTGATGATTCTTTTTTATCTTGAAGTTCTCGCCAGTGTTCATTTAACCGTTCTCCTATACTACGAGCTGTCTCACCTATGTACACTATATGCTTATCTTTACATTGTCCTTCAGTTTATATTATGCTATATTCTACATTTCTAGTTTTACAGTTAATATGGGGCCTTTACAGATTATGCATTTCTTATCTATACAGAGAGGTCTTTGCAAATGGTATGTATTGCTAATAAGTGTTTTTATGGAGGTACCTGGTCTTTCTACTATCTTAATATTAAGTTTATGTTTATCTAGGGCCCTTCTAAATTTGTAAGCTAATTCACATCTAGGGGTTGTATTGATGAACATTACACTCTGGTATTTATTGCTATCATACCATGAGTTTATTCTATTAACCTTATTCCTAATTCTTTCTATTCTATTCCGAAATGTGTTCCTATACAAGGGGCAAGTCCCATTGTATCATTATTAACAATTTTTTCTCATATGGTTCTGGCTCCTCTATATACATTGATTTTATCCCTCTGATTGTAACCAGAAAACTGCATACGGTGGATGAAGTGTTGTATCTGTCTGTCCAGTTATTTGGGGTTGCAATTGCGGTACACGTTTCTCATCAGCCGTACCAAATCCGCAATCAGTATGTTGATTTTAGTGTGAGTTTCGGTGGATCAGATATTCGGAAGTCATGGGTTTTGCATAATGGGAATGGAGGTTTTGTTTTTTGTTATTAATGATTTCTAACCAGAGCTCTGTGTCTAGTACAGGTTATCGATGGTTGGGGTGTTTGCTTGGGTAGTCTATAGTAACTCTAATAATCTGGTGGATGAACTTAGCTATTTACTGGATGCTTTCCATGTTGTTTTTCTCTTATTCCTGACTGATCTCTAGTGGGGGTGTTTGTACTACGATGTTTATATCATCAACGTATAGGAAGTACATTATCAGGGTTAAGAGGTTGCTATCTTCTAATTGTTCTTTAAGTTTAAGTTTAAGTATATATATATATATATATATATATATATATATATATATATATATATATATATATATATATATATATATATATATATATATATATATATATATATATATATATATATAGAGAGAGAGAGAGAGAGAGAGAGAGAGAGAGAGAGAAGAGCTTCTACAGTACTAGAACTGTTTGATTCGTGAGAAATCGTCAAGAGTCCCCTGACGAGTTCTCACGAATGAAACAGTTCTAGTCCTATAGAAGCTCTTCTATATTAAAACATTTATACTCTGCTATGCGTTGAGTATCTTACCTACTGTGGTAACCTCCGATTCAACCCGGAATAACTTATATATTTACATATATATATAGAATTTTTCAGAAGAATTCGAATTTAGTCCAGAAATAGCCGTTGAAACGGCTTGAGCTCTGCCGTCGGGGTCTTGAACAGTTTCATATATGTATGTATAAGTATATATATATATATATATATATATATATATATATATATATATATATATATATATATACATACACACACACACACATATATATATATATATATATATATATATATATATATATATATAGGAACGAGTAGGATCCCGACGGCTGAGCTCAAGCCGTTTCGTCCAGAATTAACCGTCGAAACAGCTTGAGCTCAGCCGTCGGGGTCCTACTCGTTGCTATTACACACTCTACTACCCTAAGTATTGAGTACTTTGGTGCGTTATGGTCCACCTGGTTCCTTACCACATTTCCTTCGTTATATATATATATATATATATATATATATATATATATATATATATATATATATATATATACATGCATTTCTATAAATATACATATTCTATTTTCATCGATCTAACTCATTGATATTCTCTCGTGAGACAACGGCTATGTTATTGCCTTTGTTATATTCCACAATATTGAAATTTGCAGAAAATATGGAACACCCTCCACTACCACCACTAATAAAAATAAAATTAATAATAATAATAATAACAACATCAACAACAACAACAACAATAACAACAACAACAACAACAACAATAATAATAATATTAATATTAATGCAATTCTAAGTCTAGACGGAGAACTATAGAAATGTAAAATAATCAATTGAATGATATTTGTTTACATTGAGCAATCAGGATTTTGTACTAAGTCTTGAAGAGAGCAAATTAACAGGTTGTGTGAACATATTAACAATACGCCATTGGTTCGGAGTTTTTATTTTTGCATTCGCATTTAGCTACCGCTGCTGCCATTAACATATCACCGTCATGTTTATCATCATCATCATCATCGTCATTATCATCATCATGAGCACAGCTGCAGCAACAACATCAATTTCATTAGCATAACCATCATCATTACTAGATTCTTCATCATCATTCTCATCATCATCATCATCATCATCATCATCATCATCATCATCATCATCATCATCATCAACAGCAGCAGCTGCAGCAACAACATCAATTTCATTAACATAACCATTATCATTACCAGCTTCATCATCAATATCATTATCATCATCATCATCATCAATGGTTTCTTATATCGGCACAAGTCCATCAATTTTGCGGAGGGAGAAGTCGATTAAATCGACCCCAGTGCCTGACTGGTACTATATTTTATCGACCCCGTAAGGGTGAAAAGCAAAGTTAACCTCGACGGGATTTGAACTCTGATCATAAAGGACCACAACTCTATGCTGCAAATCATGGCATCCGACCCTCTACTTCCAATACACCGCACCGTATCAGAATAATTGTTTCTACTTTTGGCACAAGGCCAGCAATTATCCCAGTGCATTACTGAACATTAATTTCACATGCACAATTACAAAGAATAACATCAGCACCATCATCACCAAAATCACCATCATCGTTATCCCGACTCTCATTTGTAACATGATTGTTGTCTTCATCACTATCATGATTCACCTCTTGGACATTGTTGGTCTTATAATGGGTATTAGCTGTTTTATTGTCATCATTTAAGTATTTATCCAACCATAATAAAATACTATTCATGCGGGAAATACAACCTGTCCGTCTGAGGCGATGTTTGATGATGATGATCTCTCTGCTTTTGGGATGGGTCCGGTTCAAGGACTACAAGGTTGCTGACATGGGTATCCCATGTGTGTGTGTGTGTGTGTGTGTGTGTGTGTGTGTGTGTGTGTGTGTGTGTGTGTGTGTGTGTGTGTGTGTGTGTGTGTGTCTGTGTGTCTGTGTGTCTGTGTATATATGTGTGTGTGTAGGGGGGATCATAAGTGCGATTGTGAATATTTATGTATGCCTTTGTCCGTATATACAAATATATATATAGGATTATAATAAATATATAGATATACAAAACAGTAAAGTATTGAAAAGGAACTCTGTGATTATATACATTTTACTCTGTCAAATATACCAGAATCTCTTTTTTATGTATTACTCCTATCATATAGAAAACAGTGAAGAATCTGAATGGGTTTTATCTCCAAATTGTTGCCTTCAATAGATACATGATACAACCCATGTTTTCCAAGGAGGAGCGTTCACTAATAGTATATAGGCAATGTGAATGTTGTTGTTGATAATGTTGTTGTTTGTGTTGTTGTTGTTGTTGTTGTTGTTCTTCTTCTTCTTCTTCTTCTTCTTCTTCTTCTTCTTCTTCTTCTTCTTCTTCTTCTTTTGTTACATCCTCTGTTTTTTTTACACGCAGAAATGCCCATTTGTACCGTACTGTATTGTCCTGTACTGTCCTTAATGTCTACTTTGTGTAAACCCTTGTGGTTAATAAAGAAAGCATTATTATTATAATGATAATTGTTTCTACTTTAGGCACAAGGCCAGTAATTACCCAGTACATTACTAGTACTTTATTTTATCGACCCCGTAAGGATGAAAGGCAAAGTTAACATCGGCGGGATTTGTACTCAAACCGTAAAGGGACGTAACTATGCTAGAAAGCATGACTTCCAACCCTCTACCGATACTTCCAATTCACCGCCCTATTATTATAATGATAATACGAATAGTTTAGGTTATAGTAATAACATTGAATTGAACTGTAACTGTAGAAGGAAATCTGAATGCCCTTTACAAAATAATATCCTTGACAGGATATAGTATATAACTGTACCATTAAGACAAATAATAATAATATCTATAACTACATTGGTGCCACTTCATCGAACTTTAAGTTTCGCTTTTCCAATCATAAACATTCATTCTCTAATCCAGATAAAATATTTTCTACATCATTATCACAATTAATATGGTCTTTAAAAGAAAAAAAATATTAAATATTCAATTTCTTGGAGTAAACTAAAGGATTCTGATTCCTATCGGACGCTTCCATTTCACCAATTGCAATCTTTGCAATTTGGAAACTCCATTAATAATTACAAATTATGGTAATTTCATTAATAAGAAAACACATTTATTCGGAAGTTGTCTACATCAGTCTGGAAGAACCTTTCAAGCATTATACAAATTTCGAAAAAAATACTATGAAGAAAAAAATATTGACTATTAATAATTCGTGAAATATTTGTATTATTATTATTATATATATAACGTTTTGCCTTACCTTGAAAATTGTATATCGTTTTTATATAGTAAATTCATCTGATGATGAGACTCGGTATCCTAAGTTTGGATTTAGAATGGTCATTGTGTGCCTAGAAACTTCTGAATTTGCAGTTTGAAATATATTTCGGCTTTCTAGTACTTAAATATCTTAAATGTTAAAATACGTTGAACGAGTTATCCTCCTTTGTTTACATTCTTCGTAAATAATTTTTTTCTGTCCAAATGGATTGATAATGTATATTTAATATGATTTATACAGTTTAATAATATACGAAAAATCCTTAAAAGGAAACTATATATAATAAGATGTAATTACAGAAGTAAAATCGAAATAATAATACTTTTAAGAGTAAATATAACTACTAATTAATCATGTAATGAAATAACAATCAATGAATTGAAATGATTTTATAATGAAAATAGAATAATTCAGATAATAATTCTTAACATTATATAAAATACATATACTAATGGCGATATATGCATAGGTTTTAGTATATATGCTTATACATATTGAATAGGTATTTAAACTTGCTTTAAAGATAAAAATGATTTTGAATACTGTAACAAAATATTTAGTAAATATATTAATTAAACTATGCTTCTGATTACTATAGAAAATATTTTTATATAGTTTAATTTTGATATAATATAGTATATTTAGCTTAAACTAACCAAATACAAAATATATTTAAAAAATTAATGGTATTTAATTGGTCGCTCATATTTGCTCTAATATTTGAAAGCAACGGTCACACATCATTTCTCTTTCTTTCTTTCTTTTTTTGCCGTTACGTCTTTCTTCTTCTCTCTTCTATCTCTGTCTCTTCCTTTTTCTTTCCTAACAGGTATATTTAAATATTTATGTATGTATTTATTTATTTTCTTCTTGCATTTCCTTATACTCACCCCCTTCTTCTTCATTAAATTTAAGTTTATCATGTTATTATTTGTGGTATATAAATGTTGAGATTTGTTGTAATAAATCCCTGCCAATACTGGAATTGAACCATCAAGGCCGTTGAGGTATGTCATACAACAATTCATGTATTTTATCTGACGAGGACGCACAGTACCTTCGAAATATACATAAAAAACACATTTTAATTATATGAATGTCTTCGTTTATTAATATTCTGAATAATATATATATATATATATATATATATATATATATATATATATATCTGTGTGTGTGTGTTTTTGTGTGGAAGTATGTATGTTACATATATATATACTATTATTATACATTAATACATTTTTGTGTATAATCTATGTACAAATGGATTTTAGGATCTTCTAAAATTCGGAATATTGAACAAATATATAATCGTATTTGTAACCTCCATAGAAATTACGTTTATAAAAGATTTGTTTAAATACAACATATTCCAATATAATACCTAGGGCATACAAACCACAGACTATGTCAATTTCTATAATATTCACGGCATTTTCTTTATTACGACTAGTTATATATTTTTTTTATATATATGAAGTAGAAATTTATGTATGGAATATATCATGTGAATTCATTTTAATAGAACAAGAAAAAAATGAAAATTGAGGCTGAGAAGAAAGGATGAACTATGAAACAGCAAAATATATACAAGAAAAAAAATGCCGAAAATGATGGGAATGTCATGGACATTAGTGTCACAGAGGAATGGGGAGGGGAAACAATGATTGGGCTCTGGGCCTAGGGCACGGCAGTAAAGAGGCTGCGCTCGGCAACCAGTGACACCCGGTGCAAGAGAAACCCCATCTCACTGGGCTCGTACCTCAAATAGGCTGCCGACGTTACAATCTTGCGAATTAGCTCCACTATACGGGATCCAAGTTCTCGTGAGGTTTCGACGATGACCGGTGCGGAAAGGAAGCAGTCGGACAATTCCCGGTATTTGTCGATCTCCCTTTCCGCTGCAAGATGGCATCCGGTAACGGGGTTTGTGGCCGAATCGACTATTTTGGAGGTAGAGAACCTGTCACCAAATGTGGTGTCCCAGATCAGGGATATACCTCCTTCAAATTGGAAGAAAGTGATTCCAACGGGTCGCTTGCCGTCTCCGTTATCAAGGCCTGCTGGCTCCAGTTGTGATGGAAAGCCAGCTGCGTTTATATTCTTTTCGATCTATGCTTCACATATCTGTTTCATGTTTCGTTTTGCTTAACTTTGATGAAACAGATCTCTACCAATATAATTATTCATCTATCTATTGGAACCTCTTTATGCATATCTTATATATATATATATATATATATAAGTAAGAATATTTTCGAATCGGCGAGTTGGTTTGAAATTATTTGAAGTTAAATCTATCGTCGTATTTTGACTAAAAAAATTAAAGAAATTATTTAGCCTGATAGTGGGGTTAAGAACCCTCGGAGAAATGGAAAAAGATGAGTATTGACGTATATGGGAGTCGAACCCACATCTTTGGTTATCCGGGCCACTGTGCTACCATTTACGCCAACACATCACCATATATATATATATATATATATATATATATATATAAATAAAGCCATTAAGGCACGTGTTGACAACGAAATGTGGGGGGGATAATTATTTATATATATATATATATACGCAGACATACCCACACAAGACTATACATATATATATGTATATATATATATATATATATATATATATATATATATATATATATATATATATATAGGAACGAGTAGGAAACCGACGGCTGAGCTCAAGCCGTTTCGACGGCTAATTCTGGACTCAGAATTAGCCGTCGAAACGGCTTGAGCTCAGCCGTCGAGGTCCTACTCGTTCCTATTACCCACTCTACTACCCTAAGTATTGAGTACTTTGGTGCGTTATGGCTCATCTGGTTCCTTACCACATTTCCTTCGTTATATATATATATATTAATTCAAAATATTAACAAATATAGACATTTATGTGATCAAGTATATTTTATTATACATATTTCAGAGGTACTGAGCTATATTCAACAGTACGTCCTCATTAGATAACATACGTTGATGCCTGACATACCTTGACTATGTTGATGGTTAAAATTCAGTCATGGCAGTGAATTAGTTATAACAAAACTCAAATACTGCATGGTTGCACATGGATTACATATTATAAAATTAGTCCCTCATCAGTGATTTGCCAACGATCATTGGTATTTCATCGCATTAAAAATCATATACCTCACGTTGGTGCGAGCAATAACTAAAATAAGATGTTGGGACAAGTGAAACGCGTAAAGCGAGTGAGACAAGTAAACAGCAAGGAAAAGCTAACCGAAGATGGGAAGAAAAACAAGCAACATGGTTATTCGATCAGTATAAGCTGGGTGAATTCATGAGCGCTTAGCAAACAGACCTTTCGCTGTGAATGAGATGTGAGAAACAAGGAATCCGACTCCTAGCGAACGGGAGGAAGTGAGAAGGGGGAGAAACAGAGAGTGAGTGAGTGGAAGTGCGAGGAAGAGGTCTGTCGAGAGAAAGTGTTAACTGACAGAGGGGACGAAAGAAAGTAAGAGAAACAGAGAGAACGAGGAAGCAGTAAGAGAGAAAGAGAGAAACAAGTAATCGCAGTTTAGGTAAATATATGAAAAATATGGGGAGAAGAATACTGCATGGTTGCACATGGATTACATATATATATATATATATATATACATATCTACTGAAACTAAAAAAAAACATGTGAGCGCAGGGTAAGTATTTCGAAAAACGTTACACACTATATATGTGAGTGTGTGTGTGTGTGTGTGTGTGTGTGTGTGTGTGCGTGTGCGTGTGCGTGTGTGCGTGTGTGTGTGCGCGCGCGCGTGTGTGTTTGTCTCTCTCTCTCTCTATATATATATATACACACTATGCATACACACACACACACACACAGCTACGTCGTAATGTCGTAATGCAGACACCCATACATAGAGGCAGATATTTTAAGGGCGCAACGTTATATATTTCTATCTATCTAAAAAGAGAAAGACTAAGAGTTATAGAGAGAGATCGCTACATCGCCTAATGGGGTCCCTAGGATTTTGAAAAATTGAAATTGTTTTAGCTCAAAACACTCGCAGCACCATAAGTATTACATGTGTAAAGTTGAACACAATCGGTTGGGTGGTTCTCGAGTTTTAGGGAGTCAGACAGACAGAGAGACATTCTCTGTTTAAGATATATAGACTAATAGAATGGCCCGGCGTTGCTCGGGATTTGCTTTAGCGTTCTTATATATTTGATATATATTTATCCTTATCGAGCCTCGTGAAATAAATATGTTTCTTTATATTTTGTTATTGTGTATGCCAAAATATCTGTACACGAATATATAATTATATATATATATATATATATATATATATATATATATATATATATTAAAATAACAGATTGAAGTTTAAGCAAATATTCGCAGCTTTCACCCTTAACGGGACCTTCTGAAACTAAAATAAAAAAATTAAATCTTTGAACGCAGAAGTAAATATTTCGAAAACCATTACACACTGTATATACACGTATACACACACACACAGCTACGTCATAATGTCGTAATGCAGACAGCCAGGCATACAGACAGAGGTTGACTTTGCCTTTCATCCTTACGGGGTCGATAAAATAAAGTACCAGTAATGCACTGGTTAATTGCTGGCCTTGTGCCTAAAGAAGAAACAATTATAATGGCGCAACGTTATATTTATGTAACTATCTATAAAGAGAAAGACTAATAGAGAGAGAGAGAGAGAGAGAGAGAGAGAGGGAGAGAGGGAGAGAGAGAGTGATAGAGAGAAAGAGAAAAATCGCTAAATCGCCTAATGCGGTCCCTAAGGCATTGAACATTTGAATTTGTGTTGCTAAGGTCCATACGTATTACATGTATAATGTTTGAAATCAATTGGTTGGGTGGTTCTCGAGTGTTAGTGATCGGACAGACAGACAGACAGACAGACAAGTATTCTCTGTTTTAGATATATAGATAATGAATAAATAATATTTTCGAAAAATACATAAGTGGAAACAAAACATTGCAAAATGGAAAAATATCTTACCTTCTCCAATAAAAAGTATTGTGTATCTTACGAAATCCAGAGACTTTCATTAACGACCAGAAATCGACCCTAAATATTAATAATAGGTCTAGGAAAACCATGAAACACACGACATATTTTTAACTTTGATTTTGAAAGTAGGTTTATAATTATCAATTTCCATTATACTTTCGTAGCCGGTGCTGATTCTGGCCTGAAGTTCGATCCTCGTAGGGAGAAGGGTTATCGGTAAACCTTTTCAGTATTTTTTTTGTATTGGTTGTAAAATAAAAATTGAAAAAGTTTTACATGTATCTCTTGACCATGATTGAAGGCACGGCCAGGGTCTCCACCGGCTCTAGTATCTGCCGCTAGGCCACAGAGACCAGTACGAAAATCTTACGAAAATTCATATTTATAAACCTACTTTCAGCCTTTTCAAAACAAAGTGTTGTGGTGTCGTTCATATCTTTCTTAATGTTATTGCTGCTACTTAAGGCCCACTGCTAAATCATTTGGGTGTTCCATAAACTACATCCTCGTTTTGTTTCTCATCAATCTAGACAACATTTAACCTATAATCCATGTTTCATTTCAGTTGAAACTCATTTATCACCCTTCTCTCTCTTTCTCTCTGTGATATTTCAATCTACTATGAGTAGGGCTTACCTTATTTCTATATATATGTTTTTTGCTTATCAGTTAGATTCAAACTTACAATGATTGACACTATGTATATTGGTTGCCAGATGAAGGGAGCCAACCTACATATAAAATCCTATCATTTAATTTATATACTGAATAAATAAAATTTTCAAAAATTACATTAGTGGAAACAAAGCAGTGTAATCAAATTTTTGCGGAAAAATATTTTATCTTCACAAAAAAAAATCCAGTGACTTTCAATAATAACATTTGGTTTTTCACACTCACTCTCTCTCTCTCTCTCTCTATATATATATATATATATATATATATATATATATATATATATATATATATATATATATATATATATATGTATGTATATATATATATAGAAAAGCTTCTACAGGACGAGAATTGTTTCATAGTGTGTGTGTGAGAGAGGGAGAGATTGATAGATACAGACACACACACACTGGCGCTCACACACACACATATATATGTGTGTGTGTGTGTATCTACCAATCTCTCTCTCTCCCTCAAACACACGAATGCAACAGTTCTAATCCTGTAGAAGCTTATATATATATTTATATATATATATATATATATATATATATATATATATATATATATATATATATATATATGTGTGTGTGTGTGTGTATATATATAGAGTGAGTGTGAAAAACCAAATGTCATTATTGAAAGTCACTGGATTTTTTAATATATATTTATACTCATCGAGCCCTCTTTGGATTTTAGTCTTCAGATTTATTATTGTTACTATATATATATATATATATATATATATATATATATATCATTCGTTAGAAATCATCAAGCTTTTCTATATTAAAACATTTATAATCTGCTACGTATTGAGTACCTTACTTACCGTGGTTACCCCCCGATTCAACCTGGAGTAACTTATATATATATATATATATATATATATATATATATATATATATATATATATATGTGTGTGTATAAATGTATATATCGAGTGAGTGTGGAATACCAAAGGTCATTATTGAAAGTCACTGGATTTCGCAAAATACATAATAGTTGTTCTTTTTTGTGAAGATAAGATAGTTTTCCTTGAAGATTTGATTACAACTGCTTTGTTTCCACTTATTTATTTTTTGAAAACGTTATATTTTCAGTATATAAATTAAATGATAGCTTTTATTTGTAGGTTGGCTCCCTTCATCTGGGAACCAATATATATAGTGTCAATAATTGTATGTTTGAATCTAACTGACAAGCAAAAAACATATATATAGGAATAAGGTAAGCCCTATTAAAATCAATATATATGGGGTATACTATTTAATTATTATTTATATCAACAAGTAAATAAAGGAAATTGCTAGAATGATTTATAAACGTAGAAAAACATATGATGTCATAGTGTGTTTACAAAATCTACGAAGGTTTGATCGAACATTTAAGGCTCTCGAAAAAAAGGTCAAATGCTTAATATATGCTGAGAAATCAAAATTAATACATTGTAGAATATTTTACTTTTTCTCCTTCTTCTTTCCTTTTTTCCTATTTTCCTATCTTTTTCTTACTCTTATATTTTCTGATGCTGCTGCTATATTTTCTGATGCTACTACTACTACTACTACTACTAATAATAATAAAAATAATAATAATCATCATCATCATCATTCGTCGACTACTGTCGAGATGATGGATATCACTCTCATGCCCCAGAATTCCCTGTCCCCCATCGCTGCCCCAGGTCGTGTCTACTGATTCCCGTATCCCTAGAGCGGATATGATTTCATAATACTATTACTACTACACCTACTACTACTACTACTACTAATAATGATACTACTACTACTACTACTGTTACTACTACTACTACTACTACTATTACTACTACTGCTGCTACTACTACTAGGGCGACTCCTGCTGCTGCTACTACTGCTGATGCTGCTGCTCTACTACTACTACTACTACTACTACTACTACTACTACCACCACAGCCACCTAGCTGATGAAGTCTACGATATACCACAGCAACTATAGCAACTTCTTCCAGCATTTCAATTTCAAATATATTTCTTTATATCATACATCGAAATATAAACCAGTCTGATGCTAATATGAATTTTGTTTTGATATTGCTTTATATTGCGTTGTCTTCTAATCTTCTCAATTATGCATTGTCCATTCACCCTGAATACAAGATTTCTTATATATGCATGTATTCATATTATCCATGCTGCAGTGAAACCATGATGAAATATCGGCTAGTGAAAATATTTCTTTTCATCTAAGATTCCATGCGATTTGATGCAATGTTTCGGATCTCGTCATTTTCCAATATGGAAGCAGCATGATAACACATGAATGCAAATTAAATCTGGTTATATTTTACTTAGTGTTCATATATTGAAATATAACCAAATTAACAGGTAGGAGAAGAATGAGAAAATGTGTCAGTAGAAATCGGAAATCAATTGCTTTGGCTTTCCAGTGAAATATATATATATACATGATGATACCTAGCGTTGTCGTTATATGACCAACTAACTCTTCTGGGTGTCGGTGAAGTGCAACTAGTGGAACCACGAAATTACTGGTACATATTCTATGATGTCTATAAATTACCCTTTTGACATGAATTTGTTGCGCTTCAGGACCGTGTAATATTTCAACGAGGGTAAATTTATGTTGATTAATACTACACCAGCACGTTACTGGTGATTTATTTTTTCGACCCAATAAGGATGAAAGACAAAGCTAACTTGTGTTCGTCATATTGCCTTTACGCTGGTCGTGAAAGTACTACCCGATTATTTATAATTTTTGTTTTCAAGATCATTAGATTGTTGTTTTAATGGTTGTACGGGGGTGGTTGTTCGTCCATTAATGTCCTCGTGGATGCAATATTTCCTGCTAGTTAATTTTGCTTATGATTTTGTTCTTATTTACCTTGCTGCTACTGCTACTACTTATGATGTCGCTTCTGTTTTTTTTATATTTTTTGTTCATGTGATGTTCTCTTAGTAGCTGACCATATACAAGCTGTGCTTGTATATGGTCAGTTTCTTTAGAGGAGACATATTTAAACTGTAACCCCTGTTAACACTTGTGGGGAAGGAACACTATTATGTTTACTTCAGTACGTAGTTGGTAATTTACTCTAATGAACTAAGTGTCGAGCGACTAATTTAGAGCAACTTATCTTGAACAAATACATCAAATAATTTTTTCGTTGATTTTGTCGAATAGAAACTTAAAAGATTCTTCTCTAGTGTTTGTGATAAATTGATATGATGGATATCGAATTTAATCTATTCATTTCATTTGTTTTGTTATTTTGTTTTTTGTTGTGTTAATATATCTATCTTTCTAAAACGTTGTTGAGTACCGGCATATTAGGTTTTCCTGATGGGTTATAGATTACATAAATATTACATGAACAAAGGAAGAATCGAAGAACATATATTGAAAACATGTATATATTGAAACAAGAAAATACATAATGTTTCTATTTCATACCCTCTTGATTCGAAATAAAATATTCGTAGAATGTCTTCTCAAAAGAAGCAAAACAAGGAAAATATTAGTAAATTGGAGTTATTGCTAACATTATTGAATGTTAAAGTAAAACTTGTATCAGATATCATTTCTTATATTAAACAATATATTTATCAAATGAATATATCCAACGTTCCTTCTAATTATCATATTATGTGCTTTGAAAACAATCCTTTGAAGGCTGTCATATATCATAAGAACCTCGATGTATTATCTGATTCAAATGCCTTTGGAGCAATAATATTTCGCATTTTCTTATGAAAAGTTCGCTACAGACAAACAGACACACACATTTGAGGAAGCGTATTGAAACTGACATTGATGTTTAATGACAGAAGAGATAAAAGTGTGTAGTATGAAATAAAAATATATATATATATATATTAGTAAGAAAAGAAAGGAAGGAGGATAGAAAGAAAGTAATACATTATGTGAGATAAAGAACATCCGCATAAGTATTATATAATTATTGATACGTTATATCGAGAAATACACATATACATATGTTCGACTGAAGTGATCTCACAGTCATATTTGGAGTATAAAATATACATTGGAAATCATTATTTCAAACTTACACGGTTTGAACAGCCCGGTTTATTCAACACGAAAACATGAAAACCCAATATTTATGAACTCCTGAATGACTAGGGACAAATCTATGAACATGCCAGTAGTGTTGCGGAGGTCCGTAGAGAAACTAATGGCTAGAAATATAACTCAGCAGTGTTTTTGAGAACTGCGATTTACACTAACTTATCTCTTAATAGAGAAAGAACCAACTCAATAAGAGAGATGTGCAAGGTTTGCAATTGTGTCTCCGAGATGCTGAGATTTTGGAATTATAAAAAAGAATTCAATTGCAGGATCACATCGACATTAAAATTGTAAAGACAACTACATTGCAGGAAACTCGTTGACGTTCAAATTAGAGTGGTGCATGGCTTAGTGTTTAGAGCATTGGATTTGCAATCGAAAGGTTGTGAGTTCAATACTCGGACCTGGTGATGTGTTGTTTCCTTGAACAAGAGACTTTATTTCACGTTGCCCCAGTTTACTCAGCTGTAGAAATGAGATGATAGGACTGGGGTCCTATCATGAAATCGACCAACACACCTCCAACGAGATATATCTCGGAGGAGGCCAGCTAAACCTACATAGGTGTGAGCTGTCACACAAATTAGAGTAAAAATACGGGAGGGAATTGAGCTGGGAATTGTGAATGTAAATCAAAATAAACTACAAAATGATTGTATCACAAAAGAGAGTATGAGGTGAAAAGACGGCGAAGGAGAAGAATACCAAGAGAGATGTGATGATATTTCATTATATTTATAAAGGGCAAGGCTATGGATTGTTAGAATTGCTAGAGCGTCGGACACATTTCGTGGCAGCATTTAGTTATGACCAGTTACGTTCTGAGTTCAAATCCCACAGCTGTTAACCTTGACATTCATCGTTCAGCTGTCTATGAAATAAAGTAAAAATCAACTATTAGAGTTTATTTAATCAACGTTGACGTTCCTATAAATTAGTTGAATTCGTCGCTAAATTAGAAACCGTTATTAGTTTGAAAAAAATCGCTACAACTCAGCAAATGCTTCGCAATCATATCTACCGTAAATAGAAAGGACAGGAAAGAGAAATAGACATTTATCATGGCAAATGCATATTTGTCTGATTCTATGACCATTCTATGACCATTTTAATGCATATGTTTTTGAGAGAGAGAGAGTGAAAGATTGTGTCGGGGAATGGTTTCTTTACGGCGAACAGTAAAGTTACGGGACAACAATAAACAGTAAACTTAAACGCAGATGCATACAATTATGCACACGCAAACACAGGAACACACACGCACACGTACACATCCCCATATATATATGTTATATGCCCAAGTGCAGGAATGCTATAATGATAGCTTATAAAATAGGGGGAAGTCCTTTAAAATACGGAAAAATTTGCCAACGACCTCCATGAAGAATTGACCCATATATTTTGTAGCTACTATCTGGAAAATACGGGGTTCAATTCCTCATAGAGGTCGTTAGCAAATTCTTTTTTCCATCTTTTAACGGTTTTCAACCTATTTTATGAGCTATCTTTATAGTATTTGTGAGCGCATTCTTTATACTTATATAATTACATATATTCCTAGCGCTTCAAAAGCCGAAAAGTCGGCTCCGCACTCTGGTCACTCTAACCTTCTCTTTACCCTGGACATCACCTCTCTCTATAACGTTATCCCTCATGAAGACAGCCTCTGCGCTCTCCAACATTCTTTAGACGTACTCCCTACCCCAAACCCCAGCACTACCACTCTTCTCCATCTGGCTGAGCTTGTTCTCACTCTCAATGGATTTTACTTTTCGGGTGAATTCTATCAGCAGGTCTCTGGGGTAGCGATGGGAACCAGAATGGGTCCAAACTATGCCAACTTGTTTATTGACTACGTTGAAGTCCAGATCTCCGGCGCTATACGGTCGTTATATAGCCGACTATATCCGTACCACCTCTCTATCACGAGAAGGCTCGACTGCTTTCTTTCTTTTGTCCAATCTTTCCATCCTGCTCTAACTTTTACCGCCTCCGTCTCCGATTCTTCTGTCCCTATTCTATATATCTCTCTATCTATTAATTACTCTTACCACACCCTCTCTACTTCCATCTTCATTAAACCAACAGACTCCCACTCTTACCTCGACTTACCTTCTCACATCCAACCGACACCAAACACTCAATACCCTATTCCCAATTCCTCCGTCTTCATCCACTCTGTAGCCAGGACGACGATTTCGAAACCCATTTCCTTCACACGGCTTCCTTCTTCATCCAGCGTGGATATCCCCCACCTTGATCCAAGCTGCTCCCATCCGCGCCCGGAAACCTTCTGGTTCGCAGTTCCTCCCCATCCTCACCCACGACTTGTCCCGGCTCTCATCCTTGTTCTCGTCCCCGCTGCAGCACTTGTCCCTTCATATACACCCTCACCACTCTTACAGGCCTTAACGGGTCTTTCCGTATCCTCCACTCCTTCACCTGCACATCCACCCACATTGTCTATGCCCTCCAGTGTTCCCTCTGCGGGTCTCTATACATTGGACAAACGGGATGCCGTATGGCGGACCACGGAGCTGAGTATTTGAGAGACATACGACTCGGTTTGGATACTCCTGTCGTCCGGCATTTCTGTTCTCCTCGTCATTCTTCACTACATGTTTCAGTCCTGTGTGTCCTTTTACATCATGGATTACAGGCCTCACGCACCAGGAGTGAACAGAGTCTAATTCACCGCCTTGGGTCTTATTCCCCTCTTGGCTCAACTCACCTCCCCAATTTCTTTAATAAGCCGTCCATTAACCCGTCACACGCGCTTGTACATTTACCCCTAGATTCCTATCGCTCTCTCATGATCATTAACATCTTCTCTTACAACTAATACAGACCGATTATATAGGCTCACTCCACTTTTCCCTTATATTAACATGCTTTCGCTCATAGCTTCGTACTTACATGCACACACACTCTTTTACTTACATATACACACACATTTCTTCTTAGCTTTGTACGGACGTATACTAACACACACACGCACACACAGACAAACACATACTTACGCACTTGCACAAGTATGGCTCTTTTTACAAAACGGTGTTTTCCATTTCAGTTAAATGCGCTCCATAATCCATTTTTCTAAAAAATAAATCATACACAAAACGCCAGCACCAATATGAATGGACCTGTTATTTTTTCCAATTCCACCCACCTGTCTCCTCAATCTATATTATTTCTCATTCTTTATTCTGAAGAAAGATTAGTGTCCGAAACGTTAAGACCCTGTTCCTGCTATTTCAAGCGTTAACCTAATATATTGCTTCCATATACTGTACCGATTGTGTTGTTATTTTTGTTTACTTTTTACCTATATATAAATATATATATATATATATATATATATATATATATATATATATATATATATATATATATATATATATATATATACTTCGTCTCATGTAAAAGCCGACCCAAGTTTGCTTAATTGTTTTAGTTGTCTTTTTCTGGAGGTTTTTCTTTTTCTCTAGGACTATTTCACAATAGTCTCTAAAGTACTACCCTGGGCCACCGAGGGGCTCACATACCACCAGGGAAGCCGACGACCTGGCCAGTCCGCTACTGTATATATATATATATATATACTTGTGTATGTATTAATAATCACACACACGCACACATACATGCATATATATATATATATATATATATATATATATGCGTGTATGTATGCGTGCGTATGTATGCGTGTGTATGATTCTTAATACCCAACGTCACATAAAATCGCACAAAATATAACTAGTTTGTAAGAGATATCGTCTCTTTCAGCTTAACGTTCAAACAATGCTTGTTACTGTCAATCCGGGAAGATGATTTAACGTTGCATTTTTTCTGAACCTTTATCTGAGATATACACCTGGACAATTAGACGCCGTCACCGGAGATCGCGCCCAAATGCTCGTAGTAACTTTGTAATACCCAAGTTTGAATAGGAGATTGCAATTCACATAACACATACATTTTACCACAAACAATTCCAATCAGGATTTGATTTTAGAACAAAGTGAAACAAAACAAATACTGCAATATAACCTTGCAAATTGAAACGCGTGACGGAAATCACTAAACACTATTTTGCTTACTTCATATATTACAATTTGTTTACCAAAAGCTATACAAAACTAGAGGGGGCTAAAGAGAAAAATGACAATATTTCATTCAAGAAAGTTAAGAACACATATCTAAAGCTCCTCATCTTACTTACTAGACATGGACCTAATCTAATATATACGAAACCCTCCCCGTATGCCGGAAGAAATTTGTAGTGATGAAATGTATTCAGTTTAAGGAAACAAAATACTCCACACATTTTATTATTTTGTTGGAAAGCCATGCTATTTGAATACCTGTATGTATGAAGAAACAAACGCATATAATAGAGATATTTAAACACACACGCAAACACATGATCACACTTAAACAGTCGCAGACACAGACTCCCTCACACACACACATACACAAACGCACACAAGCAGACACACACACACACACACACACACACATATATATATATATATATACATTCACATCTACATACTTACACAAGAACATACAATTACATTACCCGATTACGTTTACGTGCACAGAGAAGGAAAGTGAGGTATTGAGAGACAGAGAGAGGAAGTCATTGAGAGAGGAGTGGATAATTTTTGAAAGATTTTGAAAAACTTGCACATAGTTTACAACAGTGCAACAGATAGGGATTCTCTTCAGAATAATAAATGTTATAGAATCCTTGCTAATGCAAATACTGTGTTATATATTTTAGAAGAAAATATATGTCAGTATTAATAAATAAAAAAGCAAATAATGATAACAAAATTGTTGCGGTTTCTAGAAACGTAACAACTATCAACTATATCTTCTGCAGAAATGTAAAAAGGTAATTTCACGCATTAAAGCACATAATTGATAAGAAAACATCATATGCGAAATGAATGTAAGAATGCCAAAACACCGTTTCGCACCCCACAGCCCCACATCCATAATATATATATATATATATATATATATATATATATATATATATGCATATATATATATATGTGTGTGTGTGTGTGTGTGTTTTATTAAAATAACAGATTAAAGTTTAAGCAAAGAATTGCTGCAAAACAACGACAATGCATGATTGGACGGAGACAAATTAAAACGTAAGAAACAGGGTTTTTTCTCTACCTTAATGTATTTATATGTCCTGATATTTCGAGATTAATATCTCTTCTTCCGAGGAAAATGAAGGAATTATTCCAATGTCGGATGTGGCTTGCTATGCCATGCTGACCGGAAGTCTTATTTTTTTTTCTTAACCTCTTTGTGTTAAAATTAAGGTCTGGACAGGACAAAGGGGCACAGAGTTATTTCCCTTTTAAATCCGTTCAGACCCATATATATTAATACGCGCTGACACACACTTACGTTCATATATATGTGTGTGTAAGCACGCAATTATGTAAAGACTCATAGGTGAAATCATGTAAACACATGAATGAATATATACGATTTCTCCCAGATTGATAATGTGGTCGTAAGCGGGCTTATGTGTTACCTTATATGTAGAGTCCAGTAGCCTTCTATGTTAGGTATTGTGTGCTTAATTCTAGTCTATTATTGATTTGCGTATGTGTTATGGCTATGATTAATGCTTCCTTAAATCTGAGATTGCTGAGGTTTATTTCTTTTGTTTCAACCTCCAGAGTTTTATTATTTTTGTTTCTTTTGGTGGTGTTTTTGCATTCCTTTAATGTTTCTTGAATGAGGAAGCGTTAGCGTTAGTGTCTACCTTACTCCTGATGTGTAGTTATCTGTTGTTGATACCTATATAAAAGTTGTCGCATTTATCACAGTAGATCAGGTACACGACGCGACGTATGCTTGTTGGATTTGTCTGTGTTACCGATGGGGCAGTTAGCCAGTGTGCAGGGGCTGTTGTTTGCTTTAGATCATCCCCTAGGTAGTTGTCCGCGTAGTGAGGGCCCCAAGTGAGGTAGTTCTAAGTTTAGTCCTTCTGTTCGGATGGCCCTCCGGATGGCTGTTGTTGCGCCATCACTGAAATGTGGGAGCTTCAGGAAGCAGGTGTTGGTGGAATCCCTGGTTCCAAAGTGGTGTTTCCTATTTCTAACGCAGTTCACGATGGATGACGGGGAACCGTTTAGTTTATACACTTTCAAGAAGTGTGTGGTGTGTGTGTGTCGGTCTGCTGTAGTGCTGTATTTATTCTGGATACATGTCAGTTCATTCCTAATGTATCCGGACTTGGCAGCAAGGAGGAGGGCCGATTTGAAATGGACGAACAGGTCCCTGCTGGTCCGTGTAGAAGCTGGTGTGCATGCCGCCGTTTTCCGTTACCCTGAGTTGGAAGTCTAGCAGGGAAAGTGATCCAGTGTCATCGGGGTGTTCCGTGCTGAACCTTATGTTAACGTCAATTCTGGAGAATGCCGTGTATATGTTGTCTGCTTCATCACGGGATGGTGTAAGTATGAGTATGTAATCTACATATCGGGTGAAGAAGGCACGAAAATAACAGGTGTAGTGGGTCCGACGTTCCAGCTGGTTCATATAAGTAATGGTCAGCATGCCCGATAGGTTAGATCACATAAGTATGTATGTATGTGTATATATATATATATATATATATATATATATATATATATATATGTATGTATGTATGTATATAAATGTAGGTATATTTATATGTATATATATATATGTATATATATTTTACACACACACACACAGAGAAACAAAAAAACGCACACACACACACACACACACACACACACACACACACACACACATATATATATATATATATATATATATATATATATATGTTAGAGGGAGTCAGGGCCCGACGACTGAGAGTGTAGCTAACGATTTAAACGTTTAATAAGTGTGATATAAAACCAATAAATAAATAAATTTCTATTCAATAATTTTCCAATAAAATAACATCCAGTTTATATTCATTCCCTTCGGCCTAATCATCGTAATATTATTAGGAATATCCTCCGTCATATGTGAGGTGTATTATAGAATTGGCAATAACCGCATTTATCTTTACCTACATTTACTGTAGAGAGTTAGTCTCGTTTACTTAAGCTTGATCTTATATTTTTTAATTATTTTGTTTGCAATGACATTGAAAACGACAGGAGCTACTGCGCAGTCGAAATGGAAGCAGTAGAGACGAATATATAAAGCCCTGTTACCTTCGGATAACGTACACTGTTTAAGTTGCTTCAGTAGATTTCCATTAAATGCTTACATTTATCTCCTGTCCAACACGAAGGAGACAAAAAGGAGACAAAAATATATATGGTTCATAAATTCATTAGATTTAACTTCCAAACAATAGCTATCCTATGTTTGCGTTGCCTGGTTCGTCAAAGATAAATGTTTGGACTAAATGACTCACGTTTTGAAAATTAGCAATAATTTTACTGAAGACAATTTTCCTGCTGTATTGAACATGCCAATTAATACCGAAGATTCGGCTTTGTTACGTATTTATCTGACTGCGTTTCCTCAGTATTGTATTCTCTTAAAGATATTATTATTCAGGTTTGTCATACTCAGCAAGTTATTGTTCCTAGTTTTCATTTCTACCTTATACGCATAATTATTGTTATATTTTCTTTTACCCTCAAGTAGGAAAGATCTTCTCAGAGGGGTTGCCTTTTAGAAATAAACAGATGTGTGATTATTAAGAAAATATAAATTATTAAGTTATATTCTATCACTATAATGGTTGAATGAAATATGTATACGAAATATCTTTATATATATAAAAGCGAGGGTGTGTGTGTGTATGTGTACAACTTTGCATGCATAAGGCTTTCACAATTACCAACTGAATTTGACCAAATTTTCTATGCACGTTGCACAGGTCGCTAAGATTGTCACATCACAAACATTATTCAAATCGACCCACGTTGAGCAAAAAATATCGAAATGAAAATTATCGGTTGAAAAATTGATGTAAGGGAGATAACAAATGTTATTGACAATCCTTATAAAAAAGAGAGATAACCAACTTTTCAGAAATTAGTTTACCTCCTAATACATTGGTTTTGAAAGATGGATCACCAGTTATTTTGCTGAGCAATATCACTCCTCCAAAACTGTGCAATGGTACACGCCTTGTGGTTAAAAAACTGTCTCCACTTAGTATTGACGCTACCATTCTATCCGGATGTGGAAAAGGCGAGGATGTGATAATAACAAAAATTAGCCTGACTACATCAGGCGTGGATACTCCATTCTCCTTTCGCTGAACCCAATTTCCCCTTCGTGTTGCCTTTGCGATGTCCATAAACAAGTCGCAAGGTCAAACTCTGTCCGTCACTGGAATTCACTTGGATGAAACTCGCTTTTCGCACGGACAATTCTACGTTGCCTGCTCACGAGTTGGCAGTCGAGATAATCTCTTTGCGTTTGGTTCGAAAAGAAAAACAAAGAATATCGTCTATCCTGAAGTGCTTTAGTGTTAACAAAAAAAACTTATTACAGCTCTACCTTGACTTCACCTTACTCATTACAAAACTTACCACTGAATATGTCATGCAGGATATTTTGGATTATAAGTTTAAAATTTAACCATACACAGCAAAGGATGCTCTCAAAGAATAGATTTTCTCTTATTCTACTCTCATTGTTTTTTTGTTTGTATACAACTCTGCTTTCATTACTACTTTTCGTACTTTAGCAAAACTGCCTGTTTTTTTTACAGATTTGCAACCTCTATTGTCTTTAATCATTTGCATAACTACATCCTCTTCAGTGTTTTCCTTCATTATCAGCATAGTTTTATGTGTACAACGATTGCACTAAATATTCGTCTGCGTTAATTATTGAAGACTTCTGCTTATTTTAACAGGTTGGGGACAAATAATGTTCTTTTACTTCCTAGCTGTATATTCTTAGCATAATTTCAAACCCCGAGCAACGCCGGGTAAATCTGCTAGTATTAATTAAAAATATATTTCTTGTTCGGTTTTCGTATCCCTTATCTAAGTCATATTTTGCTATTTTGTATTCTATATATGTTGTAATATATATGCTGAATGTCAGATTATTCCTATGAGGTAATATATTTCAAAGTCCATACAATCCAGTATGTATACACAATATATTAAACATATGGGTAATTTAAAACAATGCATTGCAAGAGTTGTGTTAAAAATACTTACCAAACTTATTTCGAACTATTATACATATAAAACATATACAGCTGTTTTGTACTGTAAATCATTAGAAGCGTTTACTCCTACAACTAACCATTATTTTTCCTAGTTTGTGAAAACATAATCATTGAAATATGTGGACCACATGAGTTTGTGAATGCATACAAAAATAATTTCAACATATAATTTGCATTCTTTCCTTAGACAAACATAAACAGACACAGCTAGTCACACACACGCACCCCACATATATATGTGCATATATATATATATATATATATATATATATATATATATATATAGAGAGAGAGAGAGAGAGAGAGAGAGAGAGAGAAAGAGAGAGAGAGATAGAGAGGGAGAGAGAGAGAGAGACACACACACACAGATACATGCGGACACATACATATACATGAATATATCCACACATATCCCTGAGTTAGTGGTGCCAACCTCAACCGATGTTGCTCTATGAATAACTGGGACAAAACAATCCGAATGGATTAGACTGATTCAGTATCAGAGCTATATAGAACATTATGAAGAAAAGAAACATTAGATATAATTAGTAATAAGATATATCATACCTAGCTGGTTCTATAGTCCCCGACTACGTAGTTTCGTGGCATATTATGCAAAAACACTAGATCATAGAGATATAGAGTCTTTGTGAGGTTATGTCGACTTATCAAGGGGATACCTCATAAAGGATTTCAAAACACGTCTTCTTGACCGCTGTATCACGCGATTGACTCTCCCTCCGGCTTTTCGAGATTCTACCTCGCGCATTGCAGACGTGTTTTGAAATCCTTTATGAGGTATCCCCTTGATAAGTCGGCATAACCTCACAAAGACTCTATATCTCTATGATCCAGTGTTTTTGCATAATATGCCACGAAACTACGTAGTCGGGGACTATAGAAACAGCTAGGTATGATATATCTTATTACTAATTATATCTAATGTTTCTTCTCTTCATAATGTTCTATATAACTCTGATACTGAATCAGTCTAATCCATTCGGATTGTTTTGTCCCAGTTATTCATAGAGCAACATCGGTTGAGGTTGGCACCACTAACTCAGGGATATGTGTGGATATATTCATGTATATGTATGTGTCCGCATGTATCTGTGTGTTTCTCTCTATATATTGTTTATAACTCCCTTTGGTCGAGTAACCTTTTAAGTGTAGTGACTGCTGGATAGCTACCATTACTCATACTTCTCGCCTCCTCAAACCACCTCTTCTACAGCTTTGATATGAATACACCCTCCGCCTCCGTGGTATTTTTTTCAGGGTTATAAGGGGCTTAGCCCTGTTTCTTGACCGCTGTATCACGTGATTGACTCTCCCTTCGCCTTTTCGAGATTCTACCTCGCGCATTGCAGACGTGTTTTGAAATCCTTTATGAGGTATCCCTTTGATAGGTCGGCAGAACCCCACAAAGACTCTATATCTCTATGATCTAGTGTTTTTGCATAATATGCCACGAAACTACGTAGTCGGGGACTATAGGAACAGCTAGGTATGATATATCTTATTACTAATTATATATAATGTTTCTTCTCTTCGTAGTGTACTATATATATATATATATATATATATATATATATATATATATATATATATATATATATATATAAATATATATAGGTTGTAATATAATGAAACGAAATTTCATTTCTCACTCTTAGTACCGCACTTACTTAAATGTAAGTATGTATGTATACGTACATACATATATGTATACAAACGTACAGTAGCATGCATATATATATATATATATATATATATATATATATATATATATATATATATATATATATATATATATATATATATATATATATATATATATATATATATATATATATATATATATATATACATATACATATACATACAAGTACAAATATATATATGTACGTATCAGTTTAGCGAACGTTTATTATAACACCCGCTTTGTCCGTTTGTAAACAAGCGAACAGCCTAATTTATGCCATACGGTGTTAAGGCAACCACGTCACCTTTTTGTTCAACACTGACACAGGAACGATGTACTAGTTTCAAGCTTGTTAGCTATCATCAGCATCGTATACCCTTCTGCCAGATAGTTGAACGTTCGAAAGTATATACTTTCCTTATGAAAATTAACGGCTGAGCAGCCTAATTTGCATATCGAGTGAGTTCAGTCGGCGAGGCGTACCGAAAATGATAAGTTGTAATATAATGAAACGAAATTTCATTTCTCATTCTTAGTACGGCACTTACTTAAATGTACGTATGTATGTATACGTACATACATATATGTATACAGACGTACAGTAGCATGCATATATATATATATATATATATATATATATATATATATATATTCATATACATATACATACAAGTACACATATATATATATGTACGTATCAGTTTAGAGAACGTTTATTATAACGCCCGCTTTGTCCGTTTGTAAACAAGCTAACAGCCTGATTTATGCCATACGGTTTAAGGCAACCACGTCACCTTTTTGTCCAACACTGACACAGGAACGATGTACTAGTTTCAAGCTTGTTAGCTATCATCAGCATCGTATAGCCTTCTGCCATATAGTTGAACGTTCGAAAGTATATACTTTCCTCATGAAAATTAATGGCTGAGCAGCCTAATTTGCATATCGAGTGAGTTCAGTCGGCCAGGATACCGAAAACGATAAGTTGTAATATAATGAAACGAAATTTCATTTCTCACTCTTAGTACGGCACTTACTTAAATGTAAGTATGTATGTATACGTACATACATATATGGATACAGACGTACAGTAGCATGCATATATATATACATATACATATACATATACATATACATACAAGTACACATATATATATGTACGTATCAGTTTAGCGAACGTTTATTATAACGCCTGCTTTGTCCGTTTGTAAACAAGCGAACAGCCTGATTTATGCCATACGGTGTTAAGGCAACCACGTCACCTTTTTGTTCAACACTGACACAGGAACGATGTACTAGTTTCAAGCTTGTTAGCTATCATCAGCACCGTATACCCTTCTGCCAGATAGTTGAACGTTCGAAAGTATATAGTTTCCTTATGAAAATTAACGGCTGAGCAGCCTAATTTGCATATCGAGTGAGTTCAGTCGCCAGGCGTACCGAAAACGATAAGTTGTAATATAATGAAACGAAATTTCATTTCTCACTCTTAGTACGGCACTTACTTAAATGTAAGTATGTATGTATACGTACATACATATATGTATACAGACGTACAGTAGCATGCATATATATATATATACATATACATATACATATACATACAAGTGCACATATATATATGTACGTATCAGTTTAGCGAACGTTTATTATAACGCCCGCTTTGTCCGTTTGTAAACAAGCTAACAACCTGATAAATGCCATACGATGTTAAGGCAACCACGTCACCTTTTTGTCCAACACTGACACAGGAACGATGTACTAGTTTCAAGCTTGTTAGCTATCATCAGCACCGTACACTTTTCTGCCAGATAGTTGAACCTTCGAAAGTATATACTTTCCTTATGAAAATTAACGTCTGAGCAGCCTAATTTGCATATCGAGTGAGCTCAGTCGGCCAGGCGTACCGAAAACGATAAGTTGTAATATAATGAAACGAAATTTCATTTCTCACTCTTAGTACGGCACTTACTTAAATGTAAGTATGTATGTATACGTACATACATATATGTATACAGACGTACAGTAGCATGCATATATATATATATATATATATATATATATATACATATACATATACATACAAGTACACATATATATATGTACGTACCAGTTTAGCGAACGTTTATTATAACGCCCGCTTTGTCCGTTTGTAAACAAGCGAACAGTCTGATTTATGCCATACGGTGTTAAGGCAACCACGTCACCTTTTTGTTCAACACTGATACAGGAACGATGTACTAGTTTCAAGCTTGTTAGCTATCATCAGCACCGTATACCCTTCTGCCAGATAGTTGAACGTTCGAAAGTATATACTTTCCTTATGAAAATTAACGGCTGAGCAGCCTAATTTGCATATCGAGTGAGTTCAGTCGGCCAGGCGTACCGAAAACGATAAGTTGTAATATAATGAAACGAAATTTCATTTCTCACTCTTAGTACGGCACTTACTTAAATGTAAGTATGTATGTATACGTACATACATATATGTATACAGACGTACAGTAGCATGCATATATATATATATATACATATACATATACATACAAGTGCACATATATATATGTACGTATCAGTTTAGCGAACGTTTATTATAACGCCCGCTTTGTCCGTTTGTAAACAAGCGAACAGCCTGATTTATGCCATACAGTGTTAATGCAACCCCGTCACCTTTTTGTTCATCACTGACTCAGGAACGATGTACTAGTTTCAAGCTTGTTAGCTATCATCAGCACCGTATACCCTTCTGCCAGATAATTGAACGTTCGAAAGTATATAGTTTCCTTATGAAAATTAACGGCTGAGCAGCCTAATTTGCATATCGAGTGAGTTCAGTCGGCCAGGCGTACCGAAAACGATAAGTTGTAATATAATGAAACGAAATTTCATTTCTCACTCTTAGTACGGCACTTACTTAAATGTAAGTATGTTTGTATACGTACATACATATATGTATACAGACGTACAGTAGCATGCATATATATATATATATATATATATATACATATACATATAAATATATGTTGATCAAAAAGGTGACGTGGTTGCCTTAACACCGTATGCCATAAATCAGGCTGTTCGCTTGTTTACAAAAGGACAAAGCGGGCGTTATTATAAACGTTCGCTAAACTGACACGTACATATATATATGTGTACTTGTATGTATATGTATATGTATATATATATATATATGCATGCTACTGCACGGCTGTATACATATATGTATGTACGTATACATACATACTTAAATATATATATATATATATATATATATATATATATATATATATATATATATATATATATATATATATATATATATATATATATATATATATATATATATATATATATATATATATACATACATATATATATATATATATATATATATATATATGTAGAAGGTGAGTAATATTGTAGAACAATAGAACTATGGATATATCAGATAAGTAGCACTCAAGAGTTGGTAGAACTCGAGTCTATATTAAAGAAGAATGTATATAAATAAAACAGAGGATGTCTGCTGTGTAAGTCCCTAAAACTCGAGAAGTACCAGACCGATCTTCTGAAAACTTTACACATGCGTTATTTGAAGTGCACTCAGCTGACAGAAATCTAATTTACCAGCCCTAGAGCCCGCATTAGGCGAAACACCGCATTTTTTAGTCATTTATTAGGCCTATTTGAGGCGTAACTTAAAGATAATCCAGCCGATTTCTTCGAAATTTGCAGCACACATTTGTTAGTTCCCTCGATTCCATTAATGGTTTATAGGAAATTTATGAATTTGCATTGGCCATTACATGCCATTTTCATTTTCAATATAAACGTCACTTAAACATATTAAGTAGCGTACGATATTTCGTTAAAAATGTGGTTTATTTAACAGAGGACACAGCACTTACTTACTTTGAAGCAGGGCCCTTTTCGGGAGACTGAAGAAATGAGGAGGAACTTAAAATTGTGTCGGCGCCCTGTTGACGCTTCGTGCTTTCATCACGCGCAAATGAGGGCCCTGTGTACGTTGCCGTGTTACGTTCAACTCACGACTGTACTACTTCTACTAAGACCCCTTTTCTTGCAACTATGTTGTACTGTGTACATTGCCGTTTTACATAAAACTCACGTCTGTGCTACTTCTAATGAGGCCCCTTTTGTTGCACCTACACCACAGTATAAATGCCCTGGGTAAGTACGCCGTACAGCGGTTGTGCTAATTCCGCGGTGACCCCTTTTTATCGCACCTTTGTTGCTGTGTAAACGCAGTGCAACCAGTGCTGTCCAGTGTTTCTGCTAATTGCACTATGGACCCCTCCTGCTGCAGCTGCTTTGCCACGCTGATTTCGTCATCTGAATATCCCTGCTTAAACGTACCTCCAACTTGGTTTTCACACAATTGACTACGTCGCTCCTAGATCATTCCCTGAGAATAAGTGAATTCAAAAGGTACAGAGCTATATTCCTCAATTTTTGCATATGCGTGTTGCTATTTGACGTTTCCTACCCCGTGCAACTGCGGGTCCACCTGCTAGTATATATATATATATATATATATATATATATATATATATATATACATATACATTATATAACACATTGCAAAACACATATATCTATGACTTTATATATATATATATGGGTCATGATTGGATATCTTGCCTCTGCATATTACACACTTCAATTTCAGGGACATATAGCCTACCAACTAACATTAATTAATTTATATGGCCAGTGGATTGGCAGTATCGGTAGAGGGTCGGACGCCATGCTTTGACGCATAGAGTTACGGCCCTTGCCATTCTGAGTTCAAATCCCGCCGAGGTTAACTTTGCCTTTCATCCTTATGGGGTCGATAAAATAAAGTACCAGTAATACACTGGGTAATTGCTGGCCTTGTGCCAAAAGTAGAAACAATTAATTCATTTATATTGGCAGTCTCGGTAGAAGGACGGACGCCATGCTTTTAAGAGTTACGACTCTTGCCATTATGTGTTCAAATCCCGCCGAGTTTAACTTTGCCTTTCACTCTTACGGGGTCGATAAAATAAAGTACCAGTAATGCACTGGGTAATTGCTGGCCTTGTGCCAAAATCTAGAAACAATTAATTCATTTATTTCAATAGGTAAACCCTTCCAATCGTGGCCCATATCCATATCTCACTTTATATGCTATTTTGAAGCGAAAGAAAATTACTGTTACTATTACTATTTCCCTCGGAATTCATTTTTTTTTTTAATTTCTTTTAAAATATTGTTTCTGTTTTGTTTTTTTTCTTCCTGTATTATATGAAATCTATCGTCTCAATGTAGTGCATCAGAAATGTTGTATTTTTTATATTTTTATAATGAAGTAATATGAATTGAAAATATAATTGTTTCTACTTTTGGCACAAGGCCAGCAATTACTCAGTACATTAGTGATACTTTATTTTATCGACCCCGTAAGGATGAAAGTCGAAGTTGATCGCGGCGGGATTTGAACTGAGAATGGAAAGGGCCGTAACTCTATGCGTCAAAGCATGACGTCCGACCCTCTACCGATACTGCCAATCCACCGTCACTTGAATTGAAAATATAATGTTTCTCATATAGTGTGTCACTTCGTATAAGTTATCCCCTGTCTACAATAAACATTATTTTGATATCGCATACCTTTAAAAAAAAACACATTTCATTATATATCGTTATAACTCAACAGTTTAATAAAAGGTATTGGAGACCAGATTACCAGGGGAGCAGTAATAGTATTATGATCATTGTAAGAAGGTCGGAAATCTTACAGAAACCTTAGAAATGTATACGAAATTTAGTCAAATCTAATTGATATATTTCTTTCCAGGATAATAGCATGTGTAGGTTCGTGAGGTGCACCAGATTGGGATATATACCGAGAATAGTAGAAGGCCAGAGACATTAAAATCATAGTTTTAGTCAATAATGTATGGTGAAGTGTAGAAGTGAGATTTTACATCCATCTGCAATATGATATATTATGTGTAGCTGGTATGTTAATGTAGTTCCTAGTAACTACAACTCACAAATATCTAGTTGATCTAAGAGTAAACAAAAAACTGTTATTGAAATTATAATTCCATTTCGATAGAAAGTAATCCAGTCGCAAAATTATTTTATCTGGTATCCTAGGCAAATGAAGAACAATAATGAAATGAAAATTGGCCGGTGCTCAATGAAGTTTTTTCACTCATTATTACGTATATTTGCAGTAGATTATTACGGTGGATTGGCAGTATCGGTAGAGGGTCGGACGCCATGCTTTCCAGCATAGTTACGTCCCTTTACGATCTGAGTTCAAATCCCGCCGAGGTTGACTTTACCTTTCATCCTTACGGGGTCGATAAAATAAAGTACCAGTAATCCACTGGTTAATTGCTGGCCTTGTGCCTAAAGTAGAAACAATTAATACGTATATTTGCAAATATTTCCTAGTGCAATTTAATTTTAAGGAGATGTACTGATATCACTCCTTTGAGTAATTTTATCAAGCATTAAGTTTTGATATGAAAATCACGTATCATAATCTATAAAATTGTTGTTGTTGTGTGTGTGTGTGTTTGTGTGTGTGCGTGTGTGTGTGTGCATGTTCCATGTTTATAAATTTGCACAATTTCAAACCGATTCGTCTCAAAGTCTGTAAGAATGTTGTAAATAGTCTAACTAATTTCAACGACTCTATATTTTTCCCAACTCACCCCCATTTACGGAAATAATCGATAGAACTAAATACATGACGCTTTACCCCTCTAATACAATCTGATTACCTCTCTCTACTCCCCTTAAACATCGGAAAAACTGCATACATGCTGCAATTTTCTCTTATATACGCTTAAACCACTTCCTTACAAAGTTCCTTTAGGAACGCGGTAGAAAGAAGAGAGAAAGAAATGAAGGAGAGAGAGAGAGAAAAAAAAAAGAAGTGAACGAAGTGAGCGAGAGAGTGAGAGACAGCGAGAGAGAGTGAACGTTTGTTTTTGAGTGTGTTAGGAACGCGACATTTATTTTCTTTAATGACAACGAAGTGAACTTATTACATTTCATACCAAACAACAATTATTCAAAAGCAACAGATCAAGTTGTTCAACGACAAAAAAAATAACGATCAATATTATTTAAAACATCTCTCAACGAACGTGAGAGAGAGAGGGAGAGGGAGAAAAAGAGAGAGAGAGAGAGAGAGAGAGAGAGAGAGATAGAGAGAGAGAGAGAGAGAGAGAGAGAGAGAGAGAGAACGTTTGTTTTTTAGTGTGGAACGGTCTAACATTTATTTACTTCAATGACAACGAAGAGTACTTAATACATTCCATACCAAACACAAATTATTCAAAAGCAACAGATACATGTATTCAACAACAACAAACAAATAGCGATAATTCTTTTTTAAAGACTTTCACAGTGCGCCTTACGTTCAGCGGAATGCAGAGCTGCTGAAAGTTTCCAACAACGCACCGCACGCCTAGCCAATATGGCTTCATACGACGCCTCGAGACGTGCTGCGATGTGCGATTCAGAGAGGGCGATACGTCATTCAAAAAACACTGCTTCTACTGCTGCTTCCAGGGTTTCAGAGGGCTCGGAACAAAGGTTGACTTGCCTGGCTAGAAATGCTGCTGCTACTGCTGCTACCAGGGCTTCACAGGGCCCGAAAAAATGGTCGACTTGCCTGAATAGAAACGCTGCTGCTACTGCTGCTTCCAGGGCTTCAGAAGGCCCGGAAAAAGGGCGACTCGACTGACTAGAAACGCTGTGGCTACTGCTGCTTCCAGGGCTTCGGAAGGTTTGGTACGGCGGACGACTCGCCTTGCTAGGAACGCTTCGGCTATGACTGCGTCCATGGCTTCTGAAGTTGCAGACGGGCGGTCCATTAGGATTGCAAGGGTGGATTCTGTTACTGCTGTGAGAGCCTCGCACGTCCCACAGGAGCAACGTTCTACGTTGGAGCGGAACAGTCGACGACAAGAAGCTGCCCGCGGTGTGACGAGACCCAACATCCCATACTGGCACGTACGGGCTTTCAAGTATGAACCCAACGTTAACTATTCGATGCGTGCTGACATAAATATAGGAGAAATGCGCTTCAATTGCCAATTCTGCAATGCTAAAAAATGGGCTGGGGAGCCACCTGCAATGTTCTGCTTAAACGGTAAGGTCAGATTGCCCCCTCTTGGGGAACCGCCAGAGCCTTTGAAGGAAGTACTTACTGGTTCTACCTCAAGGTCGTCCAAATTCCTTCAAATCATCAGGAAGTACAATTGTGGGTTTCAAATGAATTCTTTTGGGGCTAACGTTGTCAGAGAAAGTGGTGGAGGCCTACTTTCAAGATCCAGGGGCAAGTGTACCATCTTATTGGGTCGCTCCAGCCATTACAAAATTGCAAGCCTTCGTTCCTTCAAATTTACTTTATTTCTAACTACAGTAGGCAAGTTGATGCGTGGTTCGGCGTTATTCCACCACCTGCTTACACTGACGCTGACACTTTTGACAGGGACCTGCTGCTCGGTCTTCAAAACATGCTTCATGAGCACAACAGTTAAATTCGCAGTTTCAAATACGCCTTGGAAGCAGCCCCTTCCCCAAACTTCACCATTGTCATCGATGCTGACAAAATACCTTCTGGGGACCACGCACGCCGTTATAACGCTCTTTCGTGCAATGAAGTGGCCGTCGTTCTCCATGGTGAACAGCACAATAAGCGAGACATAGTTCTTCAAAGCCGTGACAGTGGTCTTCGATGTATTAATGAGACGCATCGTACATAAAACGCCCTGCAATATCCCCTTCTTTTTGTATACGGAGAAGACGGGTACCATTTCGGCATTCCTCAGCGCAAACCAAACGATCCCACAGCTGCGACATCTAAAACTGTTTAATGTATGGCTTTATACTCATACCGCTTCATAACGAGGCCTAACGATTTCAGCCCCCTGCACAGGTCACGGGAACTGTGACACCAGTTTGCAGTTGACATGGCTGCAAAGATGGAGTCGGAGAGACTGTGCTTCATAAAAGCAGCTGTCCTCAGACTCCTACATCCATTTGCGTGACGGCATCAGGAATTACACTGACCCCCGGAACATCGGCAAAATGTGCATTCTCCCCTCAACCTATACGGGGGGAGGGGGGGAGTACATGCACGAGCGAACACAGAACGCTATTACGTTCGTTCGGCATTATGGGCGCCCCGATTTATTCATCATGTTTACGTGTAACCCCAAGTGGGTTGAGGTTACGCGGGAACTTCTCCTAGGGCAGCAGTACTGCCATCGGCATGATATTATTGCCAGTGTTTTCAGGCAGAGGCTGGCTAAGCTATTTGATCTATTCAAAAAAGGTCAGGTTTTCGGGCCTGTTAAGTGCCATATGTATACTGTTGAGTGGCAGAAGAGAGGGTTGCCACACGCGCACATTTGGGTTTTGTTGGTCACCAAAGTAGACCCCACAGTTCTAGATGACGTCATCGCAGCGGAAATACCGGACCCCGTTGTTGACCGGCAGCAGTACGACAATGTGAAGGCACACATGGTGCGCGGTCCGTGCGGTCCCGGTTTTCAAGTGTTCTCATGCCACAAATACCATGTGTGCACTAAACGATACCCAAAGAGGTTCGTTGAGGAGACCCCGACCGGCGGCGACGGATACCCACTGTACAGACGAATGCGGCCTGAGAATGGTGGATTCACTATGATGTTACTGGGTCATCAAGTTGATAATAGGTGGGTGGTCCCGTACTGTTCATTTCTGATGAAAACCTTCAACACTCATATAATTGTGGAGTTCTGTCATTCAGTGAAGTCAATAAAGTACATATGTACGGCCTTCAAAACGACAATAGCAGGGAAGAGGTGTCGGAGTACTTGGCAGGTCGATATATGATCAGTGGTGAAGATTTTTGGCGGATATTCGGGTTTCCGCTTCACCAAAGGCACCCCGCCATCATACAACTAGCGGTTCATTTGGAAAACGGCCAGTGGGCTTACTTTACTGAACAGACTACTGCTCAATTGGCGGCCAATCCAAAAGAAACAACTTTGACTGTTTTTTTTAGGCTTTGCCAACTTGACACATTTGCCAAAACTTTTTTATATCCTCAGGTCCCGTCCTACTACGTGTGGTCAAACAACACTTAGGTGCGTAGGAAGTCAGGTCAGGATGTTGAAGGACATCCTGGTGTCAAGTTTGTTGAAGGACATCCTGGTTGTCTAGGAAGAGTGTTCACTATAACTCCCAACCAGAATGAGTGTTTTCACCTGCGCCTTCTCCTCCGTGAGGTTTTTGGCCCACAAAGCTTTCGAGACATAAGAACTGTTGACGGTGAATAATGTGATACTTTCCGGGAAACCTGCTTTAGACGTGGCCTTTTGGAGGATGATTCACAATGGGGCGCCACTATGGAAGAGGGCGTTGTGTTGAAATCTCCTAAAAGACTAAGATCGCTTTTCGCTATTCTACTCCTATGGTGCGACTTGGCTGATCCTGCCTCTTTATGGCTTAGCTAAAAAGATTACATGTCTGAAGATTTCCTGCATCAGGCTCAGTTGCTAAACCCATCGATGGAGATGGGTACAGTGACCTCATTTACAACAGGGCGCTGCTTGAAATCGAAGATACTGTTCTCGATATGGCGGTAGTGCGTTGGCGGTGTATGGCCTACCTTCAACAAACCGGGAAGGCGCAAACACTCTGTCTTCGGATTTGCTGCGCGAGACATCTTATAATGTTGACGAGCGTGCCCAGTACATAGCGGAGAATGAGCCAAAGCTCCTTCCAGAACATAAACTCGCTTACAATTCCGTTGTTAATTCTGTCCGGAGCAAAGCTAGGGGGATTTTTTTCCTTGACGCTCCTGGGGGGACTGGGAAAACTTTTGTCACCAAATTAATATTAGCTGAGATTAGGCGAACAGAAGACATTGCCTTAGCTGTGGCATCATCTGGAATTGCGGCTAATTTGTTGCCGGGCGGCAGGACAGCTCACTCTTCTTTCAAGCTCCCGCTTGACTTAGCGAAGACTGAGACACCCACTTGCAACACCAGTAAGAGCTCCGATCAGGCAGAAGTGTTCAGACGATGCAAGCTTATCGCTTGAGACGAATGCCCGATGGCCCACAGAGGTGCTCTTGAGGCGCTAGATAGAACTCTGAGAGACATCAAAAACTCTACGGCTCTCATGGGAGGCATAACACTTCTTCTTTCAGGGGACTTCAGGCAAACGCTTCCCGTTATTCCCAAGGGGACTAGAGCTGATGCAGCACGTGCATGTCTTAAGTCATCCACATTGTGGCCCCTGGTGAAGACTCTGAAACTTAACACTAACATGCATGCTCATATGCGATGTGGTATCGCATCAGCAGCATTTTCTCACACCCTCCTTGCATTTGGCGAAGGCAAAACGCCCGGGGATGAAAAGGGTAATATTACCATCGAATCACTTTGTACAATTGTTAGTACGCCTTCTGATCTCAGGGATGCAGTGTTCCTAGATCTCCAATCAAATTATCAGAATAAGGATTGGCTTGGCCAAAGGGATATTCTGGCGGCGAGGAATAATACTGTTAACCATATTAATGATCAAATGCTAAAACTCATTCCTGGGGATAGCTACGTATATACGTCTATCGATAGAACTCCTGACCCGAGGACGTCATCAACTATCCAATAGAGGTACTAAATTCGTTTGGTTCCCCCGTATTACCCCCCCCCCCCCCACACACACACATTTTGAAACTTAAAGTTGGTGCCCCTATAATGCTCATTCAAAATTTGGTTCCGCCGAAACAATGCAATGGAACACGTTTGGTCGTTATGTCCTTAGCTCCCAATCTGATTGAGGCCACGATAATCACAAGGTGCGGTCGGGGCAAGGTTGTGCTCATACCGAAGATGCATCTTTTCCCATCAGGAGCACACATACCTTTCACATTTCGGAGGTCCCATTCCCGGTCAGGTCATGCTTTGCAATGTCAATTAACAAAGCGCAGGGGAAAACACTGTCTGTCGCGGGAATACATTTGGGGGAGCCGTATTTCTCTCATGGTCAGCTTTACGTTGACTGCTCCCGTGTCGGCAGCAAGAGTGATGCTTTCGCGTTCGTTCCGCAAGGAAAAACAAAAAACATTGTCTACAAGGAGGTTTTATAGGATTACATCGCTTCTTAATTTTATAAATTTTCTATCTTTTTATTTTTTGCCTTTTCGTGAGTACTTTCTAAGTAGGTTAACCTTCACTGCAGTGCACTGGATACTCCCCAACATCTCGCGGCGTTTCAAAGCTTCATTACAACTCCGACCCTAATCAAATATCAGCTATTGCTCCTCACTAACCCCCGTTTGGTGGGCCTCAGAGGACCGTGGACAGGTTAGTATTTTACCTCCGTACGATTCTCAAAGGTTGAACAATGCTTTGATGACGGGATTTACATTTTTAGGTGGTTCCCTGCAATTACTTCCCACTTCACCAACACCATCTTCTACGTCTGACGTACATTATGCACCAACCATACAATGACCCCTCTTCCTCTTTTTTGGTTCTCATAATTCGACAATGTTTTCAGGCCCCTGTTTGCGGTTCCCTCATCCCCCCCCCCCCTCCCCCGTTAAAACATGTCATGCAGAACAACTCCATCGCAGCTCTGTTGTTCGGCTGGCATCGTCTACGCCCGTGTTACGCAAGTACTGTGAAACAATAAATTTCAACACTTCTTTGCACAGAGATAATATCAATAGGCGAAACTATAATTGTCACTGCTGGCGCAGCTCCTGCTTCGGCAGTCCAGGTCTGCAATTCTTTCACCCTGTGCCTGGCATAAAATGGGTGGTGCAACCTAACTTTGGTAACTTACTGACCCCGAGCAACGCCGGGCTTTAAAACTAGTATAATATAAAACTTCTATACATATTTATTGAAGTTGTAAAATAGTAGTTCACTGGACTACACGTTATGTAGTATTTTGTATTTTGATGTACGTATTACCTTCCGTTACTTTTCATTTCTCTGTATTTCATGAAATACTGTACATGTTCAGGATTTTTTTTTGTTATACAAATGACTTATGGTATATATATATATATATATTTCTAACGATCGACTTTCGTCAAATCGGACCGAGGAAACAGTGTTTCCATTGGTCTTTCCAATTGCTAATACTATCTATCGGTCGCAACTCCTGGTAGAAGGAGCAACGTGAAATAAAGTGTCTTGCTTAAGGACATAACGCATCGGCCGGTCCAGGAATCGAACTCACAACTTCACGATTGCGAATCCAGTTCTCTAACCACTCAGCCACACGCCTTCATATATATATATATATATATATATATATATATATATATATTGTTATGCTTTTTTTTTTGGGGGGGGGGGTCATGTTGCCAGTAAATAACACACACACCAGTTGCTTTCACTCGAATTTATTATAAATTTCCGGTTGGTTGGTTGGTTCCATAACCAGACGGTTGTTGATATATTGTCAAAGTTATTTCGTCACACATTTTGTGACCTCTTCAGTAACGGGGATTATTTTCGTTGTTTTTGTGCCTTTCCTTTGTGCTGTCCTACGCCATCTTGTTTTTGTGTGTGTTGCCTGCTTAGTTTGCGCATGTGTTATATCCGGGTGTCTGTGTGTGTTTATATTTGTTTATTTATCTGTTTATTTACATGTTACTGGTTGGTTGTTTGTTCTATGTGTGTGTCTGTTTTCATTTTGTCCTTAATTGTAAGTTGTGATGTTGCTATTCCATTCATGTTTTCTATTTAATTTAAATAGAAAACATGAATGGAATACCAACATCACAACTTACAATTAAGGACAAAATGAAAACACACACACAAACAAACAACCAACCTGTAACATGTAAATAAACAAATAAATAAACAAATATAAAAACACACAGACACCCGGATGTAACACATGCGCAAACTAAGCACGCAACACACACAAAAACAAGATGGCGTAGGACAGATCAAAGAGAGGCACAAAAACAAAGAAAAAAATCCCCAGTCACTGAAGAGGTCACAAAATGTGTGACGAAAGACTTTGACATATATGAACAACCGTTCGGTTATGGAACCAACCAACCAACCGGAAATTTATAAATTCTTAAATTTATAAATTTAATTTATAATAAATTGGAGTGAAAACGTTTGGTGCGTGTGTTTCTTATTGGCAACATGACCCTCCCAAAGCATAACAATATCGGTTTCAACACACGTTTTCAGTTAAAGAATCTTGCTAAACAAATTCAGAAACGAAATATATATATATATATATATATATATATATATAAATGAAGATTTTCTGACATACGTATGTTAACGGCTGAATTTCGTAGACGCTTTCGTATTTAATTTAATCTCATATATGGTTTAAATATCGTTCAAGTAGCCAGATATGTGTACAGTATTAAAACACTACAAATGTAACAGCTAGTTTTCGCTAGACTTACTCATGCTATGAATATTGACGCGAACTGCACTTGTCGTTTCTCCTATTCAATATATTGTACTACTTGTGCTAGTTATCAGACTGAATACTACAATGCTGATGATAAATATTGTTTATAAATATCCAAATAATATATTGCATAGGTTCAGAACTAGAGATGTTTTAGACAAATATATTTTCACTTGTAAGTGATGCTATTAACTATTTAAATCAATGTTTCAGGTCAGTATACACTCTTATCACTTTATCACTATTTCTTGTAAATGGAAATCTTTCAAACCATTGATGTGTCAGGTTCAAAATTCAACAAATGTCAAATAATTTAACAAACCTCTTTTCACTCCCAGGCTATATTCCATTAACAATGCCAAGAATGTAATTCACTAAAATTTCAACTCGACATTTATCCTCACTATCAAAACAAACTTCTGAATGTGTTGATAATAAATTCTGCCATCACTTTTTGACCTATTTCTCACATGAGAAAACAACACATTAAATACATTATATATCCCAAGTTTGGCAAATCCTCGGTTTAAAGATAACAACAATATTTGCTTTCTGCATCAGCAAGTTTTACAGTAAATTTTATTTCACTTATACCATATGGGTATCAAATTTGTTTAGCTATTATCTAGTTGGCTGGATTAAGGTAAACTGATGGTTAGGCATTCTATAGCGGTGAAGAAGATATTAACTGAACAAAACTGTTGTTTCTATTTTTGTATAAAGCTATGTTATGTATAGATATACACATCCGTTTACTTAATCTAGATTTATTACTACCAAATAATATTGAAATTTCGATTGAGTGTTTGTACTATCTCTTACTACATTCAATTTATATATCTTAGTTTATCAAACAATGTTTTTATTATGCACCTGCATGCATACGACGTACAAAAACACTCACATTGTTATATTACTTTCTTTTAGAGCAGTAAATGTACATCTAAAATTGTTTTGTGTTGTATAGTAACAAGGTTTGCAACTAAATATATGTTAGGACTGACCAAAGAGGATAATTTTGATTTTCAAATTGACCTGATTAATTAGGATATCATATTAGAGGGTATGTATATTGAAACGTAGGCATCTTTCATATGGTAATTATACTTTCTTACTCATACAATGTGAATATATGAGATAACGTGTACCAATAGTCATGCAGAAATACGGCAATGTGTAAATACATATGTACATGCTCCATAAAAACACGTGTACATACATATTTGTGTATGTTTCCATGTTGCTGTATGTCTTTCGTATCTTTTTTTAACCAACATTGTTGTAGTAGGTTTCAGTGAATACACTGTTGAGACTAAATTTACAGATCCATTTCCAGTTAATATTTCTAATTTGGTGCCCCGTATCTAATAACATAATCTAACGTGAACACCTCTCATTGAATGAAGTATTTACTGCACACTTTGAACTTCTCTTTGTTTTTGTCCATGTAAAATTATGACTTTTATGAGCTTTTACATGTCAGATATATTTTAAAAGAAGGAATGTGTTGATGGGGATTATATACACGTTTTATAAAGTTGTTTAAGCGACTCTACCAATCTACATTCTGATGAGGAAAAGTAACGGTGTAACAAAACGTATTGAAAGGCATGTTAAAGGCCGGCTATGTAAGTATGATTTATTCTAGTCCCAGAAACCGTATATCAACATTTCGAAGTAAGGTTGCCGATGATCAAATGTTTCCATACAACATAAGTTGTTACAGTAAAAGTCCTATGCTTTCAGCATATTTAATGAAATAATTTACATTGAAATTTATATATCTTTCTTTTATAGATTTTATTCTGTGGATTGCGATGATGATGTACAGCCACCTTTAAAGATAGGCTTGTATTTGTTATATCACTCCCAATACCATGATTTGTTTAGTTTATTGATCTCTAGATGTCTATTCGCTAAGTTATAGAATTAATCGATACCATTGGGTATATATAAGGAGGAGAGGTAGAGAGAAAGAGAGAAACGAAATTGGAAACTTTTATATATATGTAAACTATGTTCTCTAATACCCTCTTCTAATTAATATACACAACAATTTTATTATGTACTTTTTTATTAATATTTCCGGCTGAAACCGGTACGATAAATTACTTTTTAAAAATGCTTTGCTGTTATTCTATGAGAAAATCTCTTATCATCTACAATGATCGAAAATTGATTCCGCAAAGTCTTATGATGAAGGTGGAAAATGTTGTTCCCATTGTATTTCGGAAGTTTCGAAGATCACTATGTCCCCAACGCGTTTTAGGTTAATACACACAAATGAACCGATAAGAGATGGCCCACATCTCCTAGCTTACATTTTGTCATTTTATTTAGATTTATAGCTACTTTAAACTTTGTATTACTTTGCTAGACCAGTATGTAATATGTTCGCCTCTTTTCCATCCTACTACTTTTTTTAATTCTATATTATCCTCATATTTATCTATACGCTTTTTAGATATTTCTTGAACGGAAGTTACATTAAAATTATACTTCTCAGCTATTGAAGGTTTGTTTATATAATTTAGACTACATCCATGGCTTCAGGCTTTTAACAATATTTAACAAGGCATGTGTATACATGGAGATATATCTGTAGAGGTTGTATATATATATAAAAGGATCGATCGACTTTCGTCAAATCGGACCGAGGAAACAATGTTTCCGTTGGTCTTTCCAGTTGCTAGTACTATCTGTCGGTCGCAACTCCAGGTAGAAGGAGCAACGTGAAATAAAGTGTCTTTCTCAAGGACATAACGCATCGCCCGGTCCAGGAATCGAACTCACAACCTCATGATTGTGAATCCAATTCTCTAACCATTCAGCCACACGCCTTCACTGATATATATATATATATATATATATGTATATACATGGAGATATATCTGTAGAGGTTGGATACATATATATATATATATATATATATATATATATATATATATATATATATATATATATATATATATACATACATACATACATACATACATACATACATATATATATATATATATATATATATATATATATATATATATATATATATATACATATACATACATACATACATACATACATACATATATATATATATATATATATATATATATATATATATATATATATATATATACATATACATATACATACATACATACATACATACATATATTTTCTCGACCGTTATATCGCGTGACTATCTCCCCCTCCGCCTTTTGGGATTCTTTCTCACGTCGTGTAGACGCGTTCTTGAGACTAGTAAAATGAGGTATCCTCTTGATAAGTCGGCAGACCTCGCAAGGACTCTATATCTTTGATATATTGTTTTTGTTTATGCCACGAAACTACGTAGTCGAGGAATTTAGGAACAGTTTAGGTATGATACATTTTATTACTAATTATATCTAAATGTTTCTTCTCTCTTCATAATGTATTTTTAACTCTGATACTGGTTCAGTCTAGTTCAAACTGAATTGGTCTGTCCCAGTCATTCATTGAGCAACATCGGTGAAGTTGGCACCCTTAACTCACAGTTGGGTGCGGATGCATTCATGTATATATGTGTGCGTCCGCATGTATCTGTGTGTTTCTAAATATATATATATATATATATATATATATATATATATATATATATATATATATATATATATATATCAGACAGTGTGTGGGAAAAGACAGCTCGACCATAAGCACCAGAGTATTTGACACTTGCGTTAGTAGAGTGGGTAATATGACAAGTTTTAGGACCCCGACGTCTGAGCTCCAGCTGTTTCGACAGCTAGTTCCGAACTAAAGCGCCCGTATTTGAGCGGTGGGAATCTAGCTGGACTCATCAAGGATTATAATCCATATATGTGCAGACAGACAGAACTAACAAAATATTCTGTTTGTTTTTTCTTTGTTATTCTCCGGAAGTGCTTAGCGTGTTATTCCCCGGAAATGTTCAGTGGTATCTTTGTTCCAATGGCTGGTTTAGTCCTGCTAAATGTCTTGATTTATCTATTTTTATGGCGGAAAGGAAATGCACTAGACAGGATAAAAAGCAAGAGGAAATGGGTCAGCAGACCCATTGACCTGAAGATGTTAAGCTAGTAGGTCGTGCACACATGCTATTAAGGGAGCATTTTTTCTAATCAAATATTTCTAATCTGCAAAACTGGCATTGTACTTAACTACATTAGGTTAAAACGGAATAGAATAATAATAATAATAATAAAAAACGATAGGAATTTTAATTTTGGCGTATTTAAGTCAAAGAGAATGGTGTAGTCTACTTATGTGTTTGTTAATTTGCTTTTTATTTACGATTTGCTAAAAAGCTAAGTATTTATAATTTATTAATCTTTCCGGTCACAGTAGAGAAATCTAGTTGTCAGTTGCTTTATGGCCCGGGAAAAGCACATTATTCACTAATTTATTTAAATTCGAACACCAATACATCTACCATTCATCTTAAAACTAGTTCTAGTTGTTTTTCGTGCTATAGTAAGTTAGTTAAGTAACTAGAGGATTATAGATTCCTGTTTTATAAAAGAACTGCCTCAAAGTGTAATGTTAACAGGTATATAAAAGTCATCGTAGTTCCTTAGCAAAAGGAACTAATAGAATTGAATGTTAGCTAATAGTTTCTTTAACAATTCTAACAGTATAGTTTTTGATGGTGCTGCTTACATACTCTTACATACTGGCCTAATATATGTGTATATGATAGTACACATTTACTCTATATACCAGGCGTGCCATTGCTGCAGTACAGGAATGGCGGCGATTACACTTGTGCCTCGTGGTTACGCTGCGAGCAATGGGTCTGTGCATGTTTGATAGCTATCTTATCTTATGTTCAGAATAATGAAAATATTCCATTTCTACATAAGGAAGCTTTAGGAAGTGTTTACAATAATGTAAATATTCTATTTCTATATAACGATGCATTAGGAAATGGACAAATACACTCTGGGCTTCCTCTATCTTAGCATGTAAGTGGGAAGGATATTAAAACCAAGATCTACCAACCTGGATCGTGAGGGTGTTTGAAAGTAAGATATGTTCTATATATTCTGTGTTTACACGAGGTAACTAGTTCGTCCTTTTTGTTTAATAATTGGTCCTTGACAAACATTTATGCTCGGTTTCTCCGATTGCACGGACGGCGTCCTCCCGTGTAAGATTTTGCATTGGAAATTAGGCTCCATTTTAGATGATAAGTAATATTGTTGGCTTGGAGGTCCCAAATACGGCCAGAAAGTGGTGTAGCGTGTCGCCGGGCCGAGTTTCTAAATGAATGTTGGTAGTACCATGTCATGAACTTGCAAGTGGTTAATCTGATTCAAGCCTTGTTGGAATTTTCTGTCCTCACGTTGCACTGGTAGACCACTTTATGTTCTCGGGATCTATTGTTGAGGGTCAAGATGATCTATCCGGACATTTATAACTCATAGTTTTCTCAATACCAATATCGTTGTTATTTCTGTTAAAGAGGAGTTTTGTCTTGATAGCGGAAGCGATATTTCGTGCACAGTTGGGTGTAGCACTCCACTCTACGAAAGTTTAACAGTAGTGTTTCTGTTGATGCCATTGTGGTAGCGGTGTTTGTCAAGAAGTCTGAGGAAGATCTTTCAAATTGGTGCTACGCCCTCAGAATTATGGGGAGGATTGAAGCAGGTTACGTAGCATCAGCGGTGGCGTTACCCGCTAGATCCGCTAGTTGGGCCTGGATAAAAGGAAAGGCCCTACATGAAGCCGCTTCTTTTTTTTCCGTTTTTTTTTTTCTTTTTCAACCTAATGTAATTAAGTGCAATGCCATTTTTATAGATTTGAAATATTTGATAAGGGAACATTCTCTCTTAATAGCGTGTCTGAGCGACTGACTAGCTTACCATCTTCATGTCAATGGGTCTACTCAGCTATTTCCTCTTGCATTTTATCCTGTCAGGCCACTTTTCTTGTCGCCATTAGTGTAATAAAATAGATAATTCAAGACATTTAGCGGGAGTAAACCAGCCATTTGAAGAAAAGTCCACCCTCCCCCACATCACTGATCACTTCCGGAGAAAAGGAAAACACAAGAGACCTTTTCAGATGATTTTTGCTTTGACTTCAGCTAGATTACTACCGCTCGAATACTGGCGCATTAGTTTGGATCTAGCTGCCAAAATGACCGGAGCTCGGCCATCGAGGCCCTGAACCTTTTCACACACACATCCACACACACACACACATATATATATATATATAAATATTGTGTGGAATTACCTCCCTTTGTATTATATTTTCTGATCTTTTCTGGTGTTGTAAAGTATATGAATGTTTACTTATGCTTGTATTAAGACTGCGACATTTCCAGATTTTCCAAGACGGTGAAAACGTATGGATAACTTCCAAAACTCTCTGTATTATTATTATTATTATTATTATTATTATTATTATTATTATTATTAGTAGTAGTAATAGTAGTAGTAGTAGTAGTAGTAGTAGTAGTAGTAGCAGCAGCAGTAGTACTAGCAGCAGTAGCAGTATCAGCAGCAACAGTAGCAATACTTTTACTGTTTCTTACATTTTGTATATTTCACCTATGTATTTAATAAGATTTGTGTTAAAACAATTGTAAAGAATTACATGATATAAAAACATGTATCTGCCAGTTTAATTTGTTGTATATGTATTATCAATTTTGCGTATACAGTTTTATTTGAAGAGGAAACAACGTAGAAATGTTTCGACATTTTAGCATATTACATTCACAATATAACATTTAAAGGTATGTGTGTGTTATAATACAATAGTTAAACTCTTAAAGGGTAAAACTGCTAAAATAAATGCCTGATATGAACGATTTTCTAACCTTTTCATTTTTTCGTAATCATTATAAAATTGCTTGAGACCTGGGTCTTCTAATCTAAATATGTATTCACGTATTTCCATATGCTCATTTCTCGTTCTCAATGATGCTTTTTAAATTCAATTTCAAAGTGGTTTATTGATATAATTTGTCATCTGTTTGTTCATATCGTTGACATCTCTCGTTTATCAATATTCGTTTTCAAATAAATACTGCCTTTATGCAACGAGGAGTTATCGTATTTTAATAGAAGCCCGAGGGGAAGTAATAGACATTATTGCAAAGAATATTGTCCAACCGATATCAAACAAATGATTGTTTGGTGATATCATATTGCTAATGATAATAATGAAAGAAAATGATAATAATTAAGTTGAGCCATAAAGATGATGATAACAACAACAACAACAACAACTTCAAAAACAATAATAATGATTTCTAATATAGGCACAAGCTCAGCAATTTGGGGACAGGGGGAAGTCGATTAAATCCACCCCAGTGCATTACTAGAGCGTTATTGTATCGACTTGTTAAGGATGAAACGCAACGCTTTGAACACATAATGTAAAGGAACGTCGCTCTATTCCTCTCCTACTTTACTGATACTGCCGATTCTCCGCTCTTAATAACAATAATATTAATAATAACAACAACACCACCACCACCAGGGCACCTCTCCCAGTGTTCCACCTTCAATTTACAGTCCCATTCAGAGTAGGCCCATTCGCTCTAGCCATTCTAGACTCTTACCCATCTTTCAACAAAATGCTGGGAAGAGAGTACTTCCCTCTTTACCCTTGTTTTCCTTTTCAAATGATATTTGAAAAGGTTAATCAGGGCATCATCGAAGAGGTAAGTGCTCGTCTTCAGCCCTTTCAAACGTGTCCACCACACTATCTCTTTCGCCATGGCCACCAGGCAGATAAAAACTGCCTGCCCTTCCCGGCTAGAGGAAGAGGGCGGGGCAATCCTCACGATGGACTCAACTGATAGCCGGATACGTTATACACGCGACAGCAGGTGTTCGACATAAACCCACAAGTCAGCAATGCTCGGACACTGGACTAGTGCGTGCAGGACGGTTTCGTCGCTCTGTGCGCATCTCGAACATGCCCGGCTGACGGCACCTCCATGCCTGTAGAGTTTATCCCGAACTGGCAAAGCTCCTCGGTAGCTCTGCCAGGCCGGTGATTTTTGGAAGTTGTGTTTAGACCCCGGACCGAAAGTTCTTCGAAGCATTTGGCTAGGTGATTTTCGTCGACGCCTAGAGTTTCCCCAAGTATGTCGTCGCTCTTCTCCTCCACTAACCCTCTATAGAACGCCAAGGTGAAGTTTCCACCTATCACATTGCCCGACTTGATGTCGGGTGTACCAGAGTGGTTGACTAAAGGTACCAAAGTTCTGGTAATGAAAGAAAGAATCAAGGGTAATGGTGTTACCAACTATGGGCCTATCACGTATCTGCGCGTTAACAAGGAAACTGTTAACAAGCATTGTGTCTGAGGAAATCTACTATCACCTTCACAGTCTTGTTGCCGGACGAACAGAAAGGATGCCGAAATAAGTCCCGTGGTACAAAGGACCAATTACTTATTGATAAGATGGAAATGAGGAATTGCATACTGGTCTTGCCATGGGATGGATAGATTACAAAAAGGCATTCGACATGGTACCACATTCTTGGATAACCAAAGGCCTAGAGATCTTCAAGGTGCCAGACAACACCAGACGAGTATTAAGTAAAAGTATGAAGTCCTGGAAAACAGAGTTAACATCAGGAGGAGAATGCTTGTGAGGCGTGAAGATCAAGAGAGGTATCTTCCAGGAAGATAGTTTGTCCCCTTTGTTATTTGTCCTTGCCCTGATACCCCTGTCCGTCATATTGCGAAAAGTGAGAGCAGGATACAAGCTGGGAAGAGAGGAGCTTACCATCAACCAGCTCCTCTTCATGGACGATCATAAACTTGTTGGGAAGAGGGAGAAGGACTTGGATTTACATATTAACACTGTCCGTATTTTCAGCAATGTATGGAATAATTGTATTAATAAGTGTGGCGTCCTAGTGATGAAGAGGGGTAAATTGAGTAGAAGCAACGGAATCCAGATACCAACAGGTGAGGTAATAAAGGAAATTGACACTGAAGAGGGATACAAGTGTTTAATTGTTCTGGAGGCAGATGACATCGAGAACCTCCCAAAATATGAAGGAATTGATAAGATCTGAATACATAAGGAGAGTAAGGAATATACTAAAATCACATCTAAATAATAGGAATGTCATAAATGCAGTAAATTGCCGAGCTGTCTCTATTATTAGGTACATGCGGGAATTCTGAAATGGAATGTTGCTGAACCAAAAGAAATGGATAGGAAGACTAGGAAGTTAATGACTATCTACAACATGTTCCACAAGAGAAGTGATATTGATAGAATCTACTTAAAGAGATCTGAAGTTGGAAGAGTTCTTTTCAGCATAGTGGACTGTGTTCACATGGAGAAAAACAGCCTACACAAATATGTGGCTGATAGTAGGGAGCCAATTCTCAAAATTGTACTGAAGGGGAAGACAATAGACCAGGGCATGTCCAACCATATTGTAAAGGAGGAGGCTAGCTCACTGTGTAGGAGAGAGAGAGAAGAGACTGTGGCTCACATTGTATCCGAGTGTAAACACCTAGCCCACACTCACTATGAAGGCTGGAGACATGATAGGATAGGCAGGGCGATCCACTGGCATCTTTGAAAACTAAATAATTTACCACATTCTGAGAAGTGGTATGAGCATAAGCCAGAGACGGTGATAGAAAACGATTAGTTGAATGTGCTATGGGATTTTAGGATACAAACGGACAAGAAATTAGAACACAATAGGCCTGATCTGGTGGTTCTGGACAAGGAAAAAAGATCGTGCCTGATTGTAGAAGTAGCCTGTCTATTTGACACGAGTGTGCAAGAAAATGATAGGGGGAAAATTAACCGATACCAGGATTTCAATTGGGAGTTTAAAAGGATTTGGAACTGGCATGACATGAAGGTCGTCCTGATTGTCATAGGCACACTAGGTACTATCTCAAAGAGTTTCCAAGGATGGTTAAAGAAGAGCATCCAGTCCCGTTTTTTGGAACACTTCAAAAGGCATGCTTGCTGGGAACAGCAAGAACCCTTCGAACAGCAAGAACCCTGAATGTCTGAGGCTGCAGGTAGCGGACTGATATTCATTTCAACACACTTTCCAGTTAAATTACATCAATGTCTGAGACTCAAATAACTATAATATTTATAATGTTGATAATTTACTTATTGGCCACAAGGGTCGACATGTAGGGGACAATACAAATACAAGGACAGTAGCAGTTTACAATAAGCTCGAGTAAATGTGCACAATGGCAAGTCTGATTTAAGAATGAAAATATAAAACAAATATAAAATAAATTATGCATAAATATAACAAAATAAATTCTCGAATAGGGGGTGGACGGCCCAGGGCTGACTCAGATACCTCACCAATCCTGAACCACGCGGAGCTTCTAGGGCACCCGGAGGGGCCACCCTCACCTCCTCAAGTTAGCCAGCCTACAGGCGCATGGTCAGAGTAGGCCCACTCACACTGGCCATTATCGCCACATTCATCCACCTCTTATCAAATGTACTGGGTAGGATTGGGGAGGCAGCCCTTCAATCTCCACCCTCACGTTCCTTTCCACGTGAAACTGGAAGGTGATAAGTGATTGGCTGAAGAGAAACGTGTCTGATTTTAGACCTTTCAATCTGTTCCAGCATACAATCCTTTTGCATCTGTCATCGGAGGAAAATTGCCTGCCCTTCCTGGCCAAAGGGAGACGGCGGGGCGATCTTCACTATGGACTCAGCCGATAGCCAATCCGTTCTACACCCGACACCAGCTGTTCGACATATCTCAACAATTCAGTAATGCATGGTCATTGGACGAGTGCGTGCAGAACATTTTCGTCACTCTGTGCGCATTTTACAACCATCGGAGCCCAAACTCCAGGATTTAGGTGTCCCATGAAAACAGCCTCAAGCAAGGGATATGAATGATGTGCCTGAGTTTGGTCATATGTCATATGCGTATATTTATACATGCTTCTAAAGGTGAAGGTGTTGTGATGGTGGATGGATTAGAGTAGATGTACTTTGGCCCATGGCAGAGATATATGCATGTATGATAACACACACTTTGTGTAGAAGCATGTCTATATGCAGGGAAAGCTAAATATTATGTGTAGTCTGACCGATTGGGCAAATAGAATGGATATAAATGTGTGTGAGTTGGAATGTTAGTTATGAGTGCGCAGATATATATATTTGTGCTGCGCCTTATATACAGGTGTTTAGTAAATGAGTCTGTATATTAGTGTAGTAGTGTGGGGGCTGCAGTTGTGTGTTAAAGTATAAACGAAACCGTGAGTGGGTGCAGCCATGCAAGAATTAATTCCAGTGCGGGAAAATCAAGTTCTGCTAGGTCTTGGAACGATAAAGTATGATGCCGGAAACAGAAAGGTTTGGAGTGAAATGATTGTTTGGATGGAAGTGACGGGACACCGGTGGATCTTAACCAAGGTGTTCTGCGAATCAGTCAACCAGATGCTGTGCTCTTTTCCCAATATAAATAGTCAAGTAAAGAGAACGATGTAAGGCATATATAAAGTTTGTGGAGGTTTATGCCAATGTGTGACTGGTGTCAAGGACGGGATTTTATCTCCCTATCTCTCTCTCTCTCTCTCTCTCTCTCTCTCTCTCTCTATATATATATATATATATATATATATATATATATATATATATATATATATATATATATATATATAGTTTTGCGAGGTTTTTTATATGAAATCGTATGTCGAAACAGATATTGTTATATTTGGGGAGGGTCATATTTGCGTAATATTGCCAGAATTAATAACAGAACACACTCACTGTTTGGTTGGTTTTCGCTTCTTTTATATATATCTGCGATCTAACTTACTCGGTCCTCAATGTTGCCATTGACTGACCGGCGGTCAAAAATAATACAGATACAATATAGACACAAACACATATATATAGTTTACATAATTTACATAAATCTTTCGTTGCACATCTGCAACATCGTCAGTGGTGTTATATTCATTGTTCCTCCTGTTGTGTTGTATGTCTACGCCATTTTTTTTGTTCAGTCTGTCTATATATTTATTTATTTATTTGCTTGTTTGTTTATCTTATTTTATTTTGTCTTCTTTGCGCATGCGTTTGCGTGTGTGTATAGTGTTATGTGTGATGTGTGACTAGTGTGTATAGTGTTGTGTCTGCTGGGTGACTAGTGTGTGTTTATGTGCTTGTGTATGTATTTATTTATCTTATTTTATTTAATTTTATTTACTTATTTATACTTCTCTTAGGTCAGTGTTGTTTGTTTGGGTGTTGTTGTTGTTCCACTCATTCTTTCTGTTTAGCTTTGGTCTTCAAATTTCTATTTCACTGGCCTCTCTGATTTGCCTATCTGCTGGGTCATTCCTATGCTTAGATATTATTCTAATTTCTATGTTGTCTATGTTACCGTCATGTTGTTGTCTAGCATGTTCGTATAGTACTGACCCGTTTTTTCGTCCTTTTAGTTCCCCCCAGTGTTGGTCTATCCTTTCACCTATGCTACGAGCTGTCTCACCTATGTATGTTGTTGTCATGTTTCTGCAAGTACTCTCTGTACATCTTATGCTATAGACTACGTTTCTAGTTTTACAGTTTATCCGGGGGTTCACCTTACATATGATACATTTCCTATTGGTACAGTGGGTTTTCTTAAAAGGGTAGGTTTTGCTGATCAGGGATTTTATGGTGGTTCCTGGCTTTTCTACCACCTTTATTTTTAAGTGGGTCTTTCTCATGGCCTTTCTACACTGGTTAGCTAATTTCCCTCCAGGGGTGGCGTCCACAAACATGACACTCTGATATCTCTGGTTGTCGTACCATAATGTGGCCTTCCCTATCTTATGTCTAGCCCTATCTAAGCTATTCCATGATTTGCTCCTGTATAGTGGGCACATTCCTTTCATGTCCAGTTCTATGAGGGTCTTATACTTTTCCATGGCTCCTTCGTATACTCTGACTCTGTCTCTTTGGTTGTAGCCAGAGAACTGCATGCGGTTGATGAAGTGTTGGATGTGTCCTTCCATTTCTGTTGGGTCGCACATGCTGGACACATTCTTCATCACTCGTACCAAATCTGCGATCAGAATATTAAACTTAGCACTACTGGACATTGCTGAGTTTTTGAGTATCAGGTATTTGGAGGCCATGGGTTTAGCATAGTGTGAGTGGAGAATTTGGGCTCTCTCGTCTATAGTGTTAATCCAGAGTTCTGTGTCTAATACAGGTAGTCCATTGTTAGGGTGTTTGGAAGGGAAGTCTATAGTTACAGTTATACTCTGGTGTATGGAATTAGCTATCTGCTGGATGCTTTCCATCGTGCTACGTTCTAAATCAAACTTGTTAGTGCTCTCTAGTGGGGGTGTTCTTATAACTATATTGATATCGTCTACATAACGAGGGATAAAACCTGTAGAAGGCTTGGTTAGCCTCAAGCAGCGCACAAGGGATGGTGAGGTAGTGTGTCTACCCACATATAAGTCTGGTAGGATGTCAATAGATAGCATGCCGAACTACATCGAGGCAATGCAACCCCACATCACCAACACGAGCGAAGTTGCACAACTAACACACGATGGGAGAGAAAAAATCCTCAACGCTCACATGATGATGTGGACTGACATCCTAAAGCCAAGCAGACGCACTGCCAACAACTTCCAGGCGTCTAACAATGGCATACCACCCTTGTATGGGCTCCGCAAAGACCACAAGACAGTCGACGACCCGACAACAGGACCACCAACAAGACCCGTATGCGGAGCTAATATAGCTAGCAACTACAGGATCTCCTACTTCCTCTCAATGGTTATACGCCCCATAATCAAGATGTCCCCAGATGTATGTGAAAGTACAGAGGACCTCCTCAGCAGAATCAGTGAGTGCAACAAAAACAGGAGCCTATCCAACTGCATAATAGGCAGCATGGATGTGGTGTCACTGTACCCATCCATTAACATTGATTTTGGTGTGAAAAGATGTGTGGAGATGATCATTGAGAGTGACGTGGAGTTCTGCGACGTCGACACAGACGAACTGGGCCTCCTACTTAGACTTACCTACGACAATGACTACCTAGACAGCCATGACCTTAGATGTTTCTGCCCTAGTAGACCTATAAGAGGTAGACCCCCCACCATAACCTCAATGGCTAAAAAGACTCCCATAGGAAGGTGGATTGGGTGGACCAAAGCTAAACGGACCCCCCAAAACACTGATCAGGTAAGAAAAATGGTCGCACATGCAATAGGGGCTAGTATCAAAACTACCCTAAAGGGCCACATATTTAAGTTCAATGAGAAAATCTACACCCAAAATGAGGGAGCAGCCATCGGCGTCAGCATAGCTGGTGATGTTGCCAACCTGTTCATGGTATGGTGGGAAAGGAGACTTAAAGATCTCCTTAATGAAAGCTCCATAGACCTCATCATGTACTCTCGTTATGTAGACGATATCAATATAGTTATAAGAACATCCCCACTAGAGAGCACTAACAAGTTTGATTTAGAACGTAGCACGATGGAAAGCATCCAGCAGATAGCTAATTCCATACACCAGAGTATAACTGTAACTATAGACTTCCCTTCCAAACACCCTAACAATAGACTACCTGTATTAGACACAGAACTCTGGATTAACACAATAGACGAGAGAGCCCAAATTCTCCACTCACACTATGCTAAACCCATGGCCTCCAAATACCTGATACTAAAAAACTCAGCAATGTCCAGTAGTGCTAAGTTTAATATTCTGATCGCAGATTTGGTACGAGTGATGAAGAATGTGTCCAGCATGTGCGACCCAACAGAAATGGAAGGACACATCCAACACTTCATCAACCGCATGCAGTTCTCTGGCTACAACCAAAGAGACAGAGTCAGAGTATACGAAGGAGCCATGGAAAAGTATAAGACCCTCATAGAACTGGACATGAAAGGAATGTGCCCACTATACAGGAGCAAATCATGGAATAGCTTAGATAGGGCTAGACATAAGATAGGGAAGGCCACATTATGGTACGACAACCAGAGATATCAGAGTGTCATGTTTGTGGACGCCACCCCTGGAGGGAAATTAGCTAACCAGTGTAGAAAGGCCCTGAGAAAGACCCACTTAAAAATAAAGGTGGTAGAAAAGCCAGGAACCACCATAAAATCCCTGATCAGCAAAACCTACCCTTTTAAGAAAACCCGCTGTACCAATAGGAAATGTATCATATGTAAGGTGAACCCCCGGATAATCTGTAAAACTAGAAACTTAGTCTATAGCATAAGATGTACAGAGGGTACTTGCAGAAACATGACAACAACATACATAGGTGAGACAGCTCGTAGCATAGGTGAAAGGATAGACCAACACTGGGGGGAACTAAAAGGACGAAAAAACGGGTCAGTACTATACGAACATGCTAGACAACAACATGACGGTAACATAGACAACATAGAAATTAGAATAATATCTAAACATAGGAATGACCCAGCAGATAGGCAAATCAGAGAGGCCAGTGAAATAGAAATTAGAAGACCAAAGCTAAACAGAAAGAATGAGTGGAACAACAACAACACCCAAACAAACAACACTGACCTAAGAGAAGTATAAATAAGTAAATAAAATTAAATAAAATAAGATAAATAAATACATACACAAGCACATAAACACACACTAGTCACCCAGCAGACACAACACTATACACACTAGTCACACATCACACATAACACTATACACACACGCAAACGCATGCGCAAAGAAGACAAAATAAAATAAGATAAACAAACAAGCAAATAAATAAATAAATATATAGACAGACTGAACAAAAAAAATGGCGTAGACATACAACACAACAGGAGGAACAATGAATATAACACCACTGACGATGTTGCAGATGTGCAACGAAAGATTTATGTAAATTATGTAAACTATATATATGTGTTTGTGTCTATATTGTATCTGTATTATTTTTGACCGCCGGTCAGTCAATGGCAACATTGAGGACCGAGTAAGTTAGATCGCAGATATATATAAAAGAAGCGAAAACCAACCAAACAGTGAGTGTGTTCTGTTATTAATTCTGGCAATATTACGCAAATATGACCCTCCCCAAATATAACAATATATATATATATATATATATATATATACATATATATATATATATATATATGTATGTATATCGATATAATATATGACAATAATTATATTCCCAAGTGTTATATGGTTCTATTCAAATAAATAATTCAATTTAAAAATCTAGGAGGCCATGTTAGTTCTAGATTTCACTTTCCCCAAATTTGCAGAGAAACCTAGTATTTTAGCAAGATAGTAATCTAATTCATACCTCTGTCACATAATAAATGTGTACTTGATACCTAATCTTACAATGTTTTAATCGTGTGCTCAACACGAATGTATAAGATGTGTGGTTGTATTTCATT
>OZ024740.1:180526797-180674297 GCA_964016885.1 Eledone cirrhosa
CGTATGCATACTTATTTTTATGTATCAGCTGGTATAGGGCGATAAATAACATCTAATTTAATTTCATCTCTCTCTCGCTGTCTCTCTCTCTCTCTCTCTCTCTCTCTCTCTCTCTCTCTCTCTCTCTCTCTCTCTCTCTCTCTCTCTCTCTCTCTCTCTCTCTCGCTCTCTCTCTCTCTCTCTCTCTTTCTGTATAAAACTCCCATTTATTGTACAAATATATATACTGATAAAAATTATAAAACCTCTATATTAAATCCTATTTAATAACACAATATCGTAAGCCTTAGCCAGGCTAACAAGATACTGAAAACCACCATGTTCTGTTGTCTACGAAAAACCATAACATCTCGACAACTATCCTTCATAAAGCTGTGCGCCACTTCCAGAATCTACACCAACACCATCAATACCGACGTTAGAAGATTACAACTCACCAAAAAACAAGCAGATAGGCTAAAACGAACTTTAATTCTAAACATAAAAAAGAAGATCTATAGAGAATTAAGTCATCAAGAAAAACAAAAGCGTAACCTAATACAAGAAATAGCTACAATCACCACACGAACAGAGAAACTAATTTTTATAAGCCTTATACGCCCCGAAGAACAGTAAATTACTCAAGAATGTGATAAGCACTTTAACAGGAAACTAAAGTGGCTTAAACAGGCAAAACCAAATCAGGATACTATAGAGTATACCAATAGATATCCCGACAAAATTGACGGTATCAACATGGCCGACACCTCATTATCAGAAGAGTTCAACAACAAAAACACCAACATTTATGGGAACGCAAAAATAGATAATGATGAAATGTCTGTGTTATGTCTGCCGCCCAAATTTGTGACATTCAAGAAGGTAAATATGATTAGTTGTCTGTCATAAATAGAAAAATCATTTACAAAACTACGCTGAAGCATCAAAAACAAAAGCAACATTATATGCACACACATATACAACACACATCCCAACAACAACAGACACACAGACACAAACAACAATAACAACAACACACACATCAACAACAACAACAATAGCAACATACCCAGAAACAACAACAACAGACACGCAGACACAAACAACAATAACAACACACACAACAACGATAACACACACGGAGACAACAACAACACACGTCAACAACAGCACACATCAACAACAACAACACACACGCATTCAATGCCTCTCACCACCACCACAATCTTAACAAACACACAGACACAGAAAACAAGTAATGACAGTAGCACAGAAATCAGAGAAATAAGGGAAAGTAATAAGATTAAAAGGAAAAGGAGATGGGAGACTAAAGACAAAGAGAATAACCAAGACGAACACACAGACACACAAAATAGGGTAGATAACAATATTGAGCCAGTGGAAAGAGACAGGAGTAATTATGAGAGACATAAAAACAACCATGAGGCTGTTGGTGGAAATAGAAATAGAAACAACACAACTAACAATAACAATAGCACTAGTACACATAAAGCAGCAACCTGGAACTCTCCGTTTTATAATCCCTCCGATAAATAATTCGACCTGCGACGAGTCCACGCCACGACTTTACCATTTAACAAACGCACGCAGTTGCCGTCGCAGGTCGATGAACAAACAGAAGCACAATTTAGTATAGCTAAATCCGAACTTAGAAATATTATAGAACAGTATAGCAAGAAGCATAATAGAATAGAGGCCCAGCAACTGGGAGAAAAATCTGCAAATGGCTTGCGTAAGCTCATGCAGCGCTCACGTAATGGAGAGATAGCATGCTTTCCAACAGACAAGTCTGGCAGAATGTCGGTTGACAGCCTGCCAAACTACATCCAGGCAATGCAACCCCACATCACTAACACAAGAGAGGTAACACCACGGGAGCATGAGGATAGAGAAAAAGCCCTCAATGCCCATATGGTGATGTGGACGAATATAATGCAGCCCAACAAAAGGACTGCCAACAACTTCCAGGCCTGGAACAATGACGTGCCGGCGTTGTATGTGCTTCGAAAAGACCATAAAACGGGCTGTGACCCTGTCGCGGGACCACCAACACGGCCAGTCTGTGGAGCTAACATTGCTAGTAACTACAGACTGTCCTACTTCCTCTCCCTGATCATACGCCCCATCATTGAGATGTCCCCAGATGTATGTGACAGCACGGAGGACCGCCTCAGCAGAATCGGCGTGAGTAACCGATCTGGGGACCTAACAAACTGCATAATAGGCAGTATGGATGTTGTGTCCCTGTATCCATCTATTGACGTGGATTGTGCTGTGGAGAAATGCGTAGAAATGATCAGCGAGAGCAAGGTTGAGATCCGTGGGATTAATACCAGTGAGCTGGGATTTCTACTTAAGCTTACCCATAGTAATAGTTACCTAGACACTTATGACCTTAGCAACCTGTGCCCTACAAGACCAGCAAGAGGCAGACCACCTACCATTACCTCAATGGCCAAGAAAACCCACACAGATAGATGGAACAGGTGGACCAGAGCCATACGGACACCCGAAAACCACGTTGAACTCAAGAAAATGATTGCACATGCGGTAGGGGCCAGTATAAAATTAACCCTTAAGGAACATATGTTCAAATTTAATGGTAAAACATATGCCCAAGAGGAAGGAGCAGCCATTGGTGTTAGCATTGCAGGCGACATAGCTAACTTATTCATGGTATGGTGGGACAGTAGACTTAAACAAAAACTTAAAGAACAATTAGAAGACAGCTTAACCCTGATAATGTACTCCCGCTACGTAGATGATATAAACATCGTAGTTAAGACACCCCCACTAAAGAACAGTCAGGAACTAGAGAAAAACACAATGGAAAGCATCCAGCAAATAGCAAACTCCATCCACCAGAGCATTAGGGTGATGAGAAATGTGTCCCGCATGTGCAACCCCGAAGAACTAGAGAGACACATACAACACTTCATCCATCGTATGCAGTTCTCTGGCTGCAATCAGAGAGATAGAAACAGAGTGTATAGAGGAGCCAGAACCAAATGGGAAAAAATGGTAAATAATGACATAAATGGGACCTGCCCCTTGTATAGGAGCAAATTTTCGAATAGAATAGAAAGAACTAGGAACAAGGCCAATAGAATAAACTCATGGTATGATAGCAATAAATACCAGAGTGTAACGTTCATCAATACAACCCCTAGAGGCGAACTAGCCTACACATTTAGAAGGGCCCTAAATAAACATAAAATCAATATTAAGATAGTAGAAAGACCAGGTACCTCCATAAAAACACTTATTAGCAAGACATACCCGTTCCAAAGACCCTCATGTATAGATAAGAAATGTATAACCTGTAAAATAAGCCCCCATATTAACTGTAAAACTAGAAATGTAGTGTATAGCATAAGATGTACTGAAGGACAATGTAGAAACAAAAATATAGTGTACATAGGTGAGACAGCTCGTAGTATAGGAGAACGAATAAATGAACACTGGCGAGACCTTCAAGATAATAAAGAATCATCTGTGCTCTACCAACATGCTAAGATAGAACACAAGGGTAAATTAGAGAACATAGAAATAAAAATAGAATCCACACACAGAAAAGATGCAATGTTTAGGCAAATTACAGAGGCAGTAAGCATAAAAGAATTACAACCAAAATTAAATAGAAAATATGAGAGGAACAGCAACATCACAACTTACAATTAAGGACAAAATGAAAACACACACACACATAGAACAAACAACCAACCAACAACATGTAAATAAATAAATAAATAAATAAATAGATAAATGAACACAAACACACACAGACACCCGGATGTGGCGCATGCGCAAACTAAGCACACAACACACACACAGAAACAAAATGGCGTAGGACAGAAGAAAGGAAAGGCACAGAAACAAAGAAAGGAATCCCCAGTCACTGAAGAGGTTACAGAGTGTGTGACGAAAGGACTATGACTATATATAAACAACTATCTAGTTGTGGAACCAACCAACCAACCAACCAGAAATTTATAAGTTTTTAGATTTGTAAATTTATAAGTTTATAAATATATAATAAATTGAAGTGAAAGCAACTGGTGCGTGTGTTTCTTATTGGCAACATGACCCACCCAAAGTATAACAATATCGGTTTCAGCACACGATTTCAGATAAAGAATCTTGCTAAACAAATTCAGAAACGAAATAACATAATATATTATATTTAAATTATTCTCTCTCTCTCTCTGTATATATATATATATATATTTATGTATCTATCTATCTATATATATATTATTCAAAATATCAATAAATGAAGACATTCACATAATCAAAATATATGTTTTCGAAGGTACTGTGCTGTTTTTTCAGTACGTCCTCGTCAGATAAAATACATGAATTGATGTATGACATACCTCAACGGTTTTGATTGTCAAGTGATTTATTACAACAAATCTCAACTTGGCAGTGGTTTATTACAACAAATCTCAACATTTAAATACTCAAATAATAACATGATCAACTTAAATTTAAAGAAGAAGAGGATGTGGAGCGAAATATGTGTATATGGAGGGGTTGAGTATTAGGAAATGCAAGAAGAAAATAAATAAATACATACATAAATATTGAAATGAGTAAATAGACGTATTAGGGAAGAAATATATAAAAGGGAAAAGGAAGTGAAAGAGAGAAGAAGAAAGAAGAAATAACGACAAAAAAGAAAGAAAGAAATGATGTGGGTAGGTATAAAGACCGTTGCTTTCAAATATTTAGTCAAATAGAGGCAACTAATTAAATACCATGACCATTTTAATATCTTTTGTATTTCGTTATATTTAAGCTAATTATATTTATATATTATATCAAAATTAAACAATATAAAAATATATTCTATAGCCATCAGATACATAGTCTATTTAAGTAATATATTTATTAAATATTTTGTTACAATATTTAAAAACATTTTTATCTCTAAAGCATATTTAAATAATTATTAAAAATGTATAAGGATATTTATTATAACATGCATTTATCACCATCAGTATATACATTTTATATTATGTTAAGATCATTTATTATCTGAATTATTCTATTTTCTTTATAAAATCACTTCAATTCATTGATTGCCATTTCATTACAGGAATAATTTGTAGTTATATTTATTCTTAAAAGTTTTATTGTTTCGATTTTAATTCCTTAATTATTTATTATTACATATAGTTTCCCTTTAAGGATTTTTCATATATTATTAAGCTGTATAAATCATGTTAAATATACTTTAGCAAGCTATTGGACAGAACAAAATTATTTACGAAGAATGTAAACAAAGGAAGATAACTCGTTCATCATATGTGAACATTTAAGATATTTAAGTATTTTGAAAACCAAAAGATATTTCAAACCACAAATCAAGAAATTTAGTTAAACAATGACCTTTCTAAATGCAAACTTAGGATACTGAGACTCATCATGAGATTAATTTACTAGATAAAGACGATGAACAAGTTTTAAGGTAAGGCAAAACGGTATATATATATAATATTTTAAGAATTATTAATAGTCAATATTTTTTTCCAAAGTTGTATAATGCTTGAAAAGTTCTTCCAGACTTATGTTGACAGCTTCCAAATAATTCATTCTTCTTTTTAATTAAATTACCATAATTTGTAATTATTAATAGAGTCTCTAAATTGCAAAGATTCCAATTTGGTGAATGATGCGTTCCGATAGGAATCAGAATTTTTAACGTACTCGAAGAAATTGAGGATTTGATATTTTTTCTTTCAAAGACCATATTAATTGTGAGAGTGATGTAGAATTTATTTTATCTGGATTAGAAAACGAATGTTTATGATTGTAAAAGCGAAACTTAAACTTAGATGAAGTTGCACAAATGTAGTTATATGTATTATTATTATTTGTCTTAATTGTACATTTATACACTAGATTCTTGTCAAGGCAATTATTTTGTAAGGGACATTCAGATTTCCTTCTACAGTTACAATTCATTTCGATGTTATTTCTATAACCTAAACTATTCGTATTATCGTTATTATTCATATTTAAACTATTGTTATTGTTATTACAATTAACTAAGGTATTATTATTATTATTATTATTATTGAATGCCATGGTTGACGAAGCTCTGTTAGGTATTGTACATTTTGACAGCTATAACAATTGTAAATTGTTTAAAATGTTAACCAAATTGTAGACAAAAACACCCTCCTCCTCATGAGAGGGGTCTTGCTGCCCGTTATTTGGCCCATCGGGGTTAAATAACCGCTTATTGGGGTTTTTGAGGCAAAGGCTCAATCCTTAGTGACCCCAAGGAGCGAGGAAATGGTGTTGGTGCCCTCCTACTGCGGGCAAAAAATTGTAAGGGTCAAACTGACCCACGTCTCCACGAGTATGGCGCATTCGTGGCTGGCCGCGTCTGTCCTCGTCGGAATCGAGGACAAAACAACTGTACTGCAAGTACAGAAATGAATAAGAGAAGATTGGGTCGTCACCTCCATTGAGATGCTAATCCAAACCAACCAGGAGTGCATCGAAGCTATCCCGGATGTGATAGACTTCGATAACGGCACTCAACTGCCCATAAGTGTTGAGGGCAAACGCCCGAAATGCTTTCGCTGTGGATCGAAGACTCACCTCAGGGCCTTCTGCAACGAGAAGACCCTGAGAAAGGAGACCCCCCCTTCCCAAACCGGCTCCACTGCTACCAGCAATAGGACAAGCGGCAATCAGGAACGATAGGTCCGTGGTACCCATACCCACGCCACGGAAATCAAGTACCGACGCAGCAGTGGAGGTATTAACAACAAAAACAGTAATACCAACTGCAGCTCCAACAGAGACTCCACTGCAAACATTACCAACAACAACAAGTGAAAGAGTGGAGCTAGTACACCTCCCCGACCTCACAGAATCAGACATGGAGTGTGAAGTGGGAGAGGGATGGCAAAAGGTCGCAAGAAGGCACAAACGCAGAAGCAGCGCATCGTCGCCTTCGAAAAGGGAGGAAAGAAATGAAAAAAGGTTAAAGGCTACTGCAAAGAGACTCACAGCAGCAACACCACCAACACAATCACCACCCACACTAGCACCACCATCACCACCGGCGACAACCCCATCGTCAACAACAACAGCATCTTCAACACCACCACCACAAGCACAAACATTGCAAACACAACAACAAAACACACACACCCAGCAACAGCGACAAGAAAATAGCAGAACCACATCCCAGCCCCAGAAAAACAAATGCACGGCAATAAATACACACAATAAGAAACTAATGACTTACATAATTGTACACACAGACATTTCACAGCACGACTACATATTACCAGCAGCAATCAAAACACCAACGAACATAAGACTGGTAAGAATTACACAGAAACAATACACAAACATTAAAACGAAATTCCCCAACGCAGTTGGTGATTTCAGAGACCTAAGAGGGACACTCAACCGGAGAGTATATTCGGACATACTCATAGAAGAGCCGACAACCAGCCGAAGGGACGATTCAACGGTCCCTTCACCAGACGATCAAGTGAAAAGGGATGGAGAAACCATCCTTCCTCTACGAAAAGTACGGTAAGTGGTCTTTCCCATCTTTTCCACTCCATTTTAAACATGACCTCACTCAGAATATGCAGCATAAATGCGCGTGGCTTGGGGTCGTCATGGAAGCAGGGCCACCTGCTCAACTACCTAAGGTCACTAAACATAGATGTAGTGGCCATCAGCGAGATCAGAATCTCCGAAGCACGGGCCTTCGCACCGATCTTCGGCGGCTACGATGGGTACGCATCTTCCAGCCGTCCTGGATCGGGTGGAGGAGTTGCTGGGCTTTTTCGGAGAGGTTTGGATCTCGCCATACGGGCCATCTTCCTGGACCCAGAGCGTAAGTTGGTGGGGATGGACGTGACCAGCGAATAGGGGCAAGCTTTCAGACTAGTGGCCATCTATGCCCCGACAGGGGCAGGGCTGCCAGATTTCTTCCGGCGTCTGGAGACCTTTCTTGGAACGTCCCGCTCTTTAGTGTTAGTGGGCGACTGGAACGGGATCTTAGATTCACGCTGGGACTGTGTGGGTTTAGCGGATAGGGGTGGAGGGTGCAAGAGCCTCACCAACCTGCTCAGGCGTTTTGAACTGTCTGACAGGTACCGATTGGATTTCCTGAATGTGCCAATGTGGACTTGGACAAATCGTATAGGGTCATTCAGATCATATCTAGATAGAGTATTTTGTAGGGAAATAGATAGGTCTAGCATAGGCTGTCCACAATTCAAGATAGTCAGCTACACGGACCACAAATTCGTGATCTGTGTGCTTGAATTAGATAGGCTTCATAGACGAGGACGCGGCTACTGGAAACTAAACGCGTCCTTACCAGCGCGCAAGGCATACAGAGACCGGATTAGCGAACTAGTTAAGCGGGCGTTGACGGGGACCATGTCAACAACAAGGGTGGTTTGCTCTGAAAAGAGCGATTACAATAGAAGCCATTAGATTTAGTAAGACTTTAGCAATAGAGAAAAATAGAGCAGAGGGAGAACTTGTTAGAACGTTAGACGAGGCGTTTAGCAAAGGCATCGCGTCTGACGTCTTGCGGCGAATTTGGCCCTTGACCAATTCTTCAATGCAAGACACGAGGGGACGAAAGCCGTTCAATGGGCCCGAGTGGCGGAGGCGCGTCGTGGCAACAAAGCCACAATCCGGTCTTTGGTGGACCACGACGGTCGCATGCTACTCGATCCCGGGCAAATGTGTGAAGCTTTTCAGCGACACTTCACTCAGTTGTTCGGGGGCAGCGGTGGGTCGGATCGATGGATGGACTTTAGTGTCTACCTCGACGGACTGCCGCGGCTCTCGGCCACTGAGGCGGAGTGTTGCGAAAAGCCGATAACAGCCGCTGAAGTACGGGAGGCAATGACTGGCTACACAACGGGTAAATCGCCAGGTTTGGATGGTCTGCCCTATGAATTTTACGTACAGATGCCAGACTTATTCGCAGGCCTCTTGGCGAACGTCTACTGCAACTGGCAACAGAACGGGACAATTCCCAGCTCTGTGAGCCGACAGGCGGTGTCACTGCTGAGAAAGGATCTGAACAAGGGGGATAACATAGTTAATTTCAGGTCCATAACTCTGCTAAACACAGAGTTCAAGATTTTGGCCAAGGTGCTAGCAAAGAGGTTGGCGCTTGTCGTTAGTGGTCTGGTGGGAGAGGCGCAGACATGCGCCATTCCCAGCAGATCCATCCACGAAAACCTCCACCTCATGCGATACATCATAGAGAGGGTAGCTAGGGAACCTGGCACGAGTGGGTCTTTGATCAATTTAAATCAGTCGAAAGATTTCGATAGGGTCGACCATCGTTACCTAGCGGCAGTCCTGAGGGCGGCTGGCTTTGGGCCCGACTTCAGAGGCTGGATCGCTGCCATGCACAGCGACATCTGCTCTGTGGTTAGAGTGAACTGTCACCTTTCGGAACCGTTCAACATCATGCGCTCGGTCCGCCAAGGATGTCCTCTTTCGTCCCACTTGTACGTATTGACTCTCGAGCCATTACTGCACAAACTGGAGACGTTGAGGGGCGTCCAGCGCGAACTAGGATGCGGAAGATCCGTGTCAGCATATGCGGACGATGTCACCGTAGTGGTGTCGAACGCCAAACACATCGAGGCGATCGGCACTACACTAAGAGAATACGAAGCGGTGACAGGAGCAATGATCAACCACGAAAAGTCAGTGGGCCTGCAGCCTGGCACCTGGAGAGGCAGGTCCATGCCGTCCAACAGCGTCGTAGGACGCTGGACGGACGGACCGGTTAAATTGCTAGTGGTCTGGTTCGGTCCGGACCTCCAGACGGACAAAAACTGGGACGATGTGACTAGCAGGGTGGCTTCTCTCACCCAGAAATGGGCTGCGAGGAAGCTATCCCTGAAAGGTCGAGCGGAGGTGGCTAACGCGTACATCGTGTCTGTCATCTACTACCGCCCGACCGTCGTACCTTGTCCTAAGCCCCGCCTGACTGCTCTGGAACGTTTGCTCTTTCGCTTTTTGGGGAAGGGACGCGCTCCGATGGTCAGGCGGTCCATCTGTTGTCAACACCCGCTACGTGGAGGGCTGGGCATGCCGTGGCTGATGATGCGCAGACACGCACTCAGGCTACGACATCACCTCTTCCTCGACGGTGATCAGGTGTGGTCGCCGTTTGGTAGACACGTATTTCCCCAGCTCGTTTCCTTGACATAGCTGTAGTCCTGGGTCAAGCGAAGACCGAGAGGCAGCGCCTGGAGACTGGAATGTCTTCAGGCGCTCACAGCCCTCGACCAATCGGGCAATGTGATCGGTGGAAACTCCATCTCGGCGTTCTATAGAGTATTAGTGGAGCGGAAGAGCGACGACGTACTTGGGGAAACTCTAGGCGTCGACGAAAATCAACTAGCCAATCTCTTCGGAAGAACTTTCGGGCCGGGGCCTATGGACAACTTCCAGAAATCTCTGGCCTGGCAGTGCTACCGAGGAGCCTTGCCAGTTCGAGATAAACTCTACAGGCATGGAGGTGCCGTCAGCCGTGGAGGGCATGTCCGAGATGGAGGGCATGTCCGAGATGCGCGCAGGGCGACGAAACCGTCCTGCACGAACTCGTTCAGTGGCCGAAAATTGCTGACTTGTGGGTATATGTCGAACAGCTGCTGTCGCGTGTAGGAGGATCCGGCTGTCATCTGAGTCCATCGTTAGGATTGCCCCACCCTCTTCCTCTAGCCGGGAAGGGCAGGCAGTTTTATCTGTCTGGTGGTCATGGCGAAAGAGATAGTATGGTAGACACGTTTGAAAGGGCTGAAGACGAGCACTTACCTCTTCGGTGATGCCCTGATTGAATTTTTCAAATTTCATTTGAAAAGGAAAATCAGAGTAGAGAGGGAAGTGCTCTTTTCCCAGCATTTTGTTGAAAGATGGGTGAGAGAAGCAAGAATGGCCCGAGTGAATGGGCCTACTCTGAGTATGTATCTGTAAATTAAAGGTGGAAACCTGGGAGAGGGCACTTGCCTTGGTGGTCAGGGTCACTGTGGCCTTTTACTGGGCTTTCTCCACAAATGTCCCTCCGAAGTAGCCCCCCTATTGGGGAATTTTTCATTGTTATTTTTTTGTTACATCCTCTGTTTTTGTTTTTTACACGCAGAAATGCCCATTTGTACCGTCCTGTATTGTCCTGCACTGTCCTTAATATCTACTTTATGTAAACCCTTGTGGTTAATAAAGAAATCATTATTATTATTCTTATTATCGCTAATTATATGCTGGTTCAAATTAAGATTTTTACTATTAATTTTTGCTATATTTTGAGCAATATTCATAGTTGTTGAATAAGTAAGTTTAACTCTGTGTCTATTGAAGATAGAGTAATACGTATGTGATCTAGGGAAACATTTATTCAAGGCTTTAAAAAATAAATGTACTAAAGGTGTTTTAATAGCTAAAGATGCTGGCGGAGCATACAAAATTATAGATCTAGTCCTTATTTTTTTACACGATTTATTTCTCGAGTTGTTGTTTTTAAACTCAGTTCTATTATTATTATCATTATTGTTCTTTGAGTCTCAGTCATTGATGTTAGGTAACTGGAAAGTTTGTTGAAATGAATATCAAGTAATTTTTTGTTGGCAGACACTGATCTTGTGCTGATATAATCAGTCCTTCAGTCTCCGATTTCAGTCCAGAGGATGCCAACCACTAATGGGTTAAAGTTTTGTCAACATCGGGATTGTTAGCTCGCTCTGGGTATTTTCCATACATTATTATTATTATTATTATTATTATTGTTGTTATTCCTTGAATCTCAGTCATTGATGTTGGTTAACTGGAAAGTCCGTTGGATTGAATATCAAGCCACTACCTGCAGCCTCAGATATTCAGGACGTATCGGAGGGTTCTTGCTGTTCCAAGCAAGCATGCCTTTTGAAGCGTTCCAAAAATGGTGAAGGGGCCAATTTTCTTTAACCATCCCTGGAAACTTTTTGAGATAGTCCCTAGTGCGCCTATGACAATCGGGATCACTTTGACTTCATGGCAGTTCCAAATCCTTTTTACCTCCCACTTTAAGTCCTGGTATCGGTTAATTTTCTTTCTCTCATTTTCTTGCACTCTCGTGTCGAATGGGCAGGCCACATCCACAATCAGGCACGATCTTTTTTCTTTGTCCACAACCGCCAGGTCAAGTCTATTGTGTTTCAGTTTATTGTCCGTCTGTATCCTAAAATCCCACAGCACCTTCACCTGATCGTTTTCTATCACCGACTCTGGCTTATGCTCATACCACTTCTCAGAATGTGGTAAATTATTTACTTTGCATAGGTGCCAGTGGATCACCCTGCCCATCATGTCTCCAGCCCTTATAGTGAGTCTGGGCTAGCTGTTTACACTCGGATACAATGTGAGCCACAGTCTCCTCTCTCTCTCCACAGATCCTGCACAGTGGGCTAGCCTCCTCCATGTAAATATGGTGTTTCAACCCCTTCATTTTGAGGGCCTGCTCTTGCGCAGCCATTAACATTCCTTCTGTAGACTTTTTAAGGTCTCCTTTTTTCAACCAGTCCATGTCTGTGGATCTCTGAATTCAGTTTTCTCAAAGAAGGTACTTTGAAGGGATTTTTCCTGAAGGCTGCTCTTTCTCTTTGTTGTTATTTCCTCCCTGGCCATCCCCTGGTCTATTGTCCTCTCCTTCAGTACAGTTCTGAGCATTGGCTCCTTACTATCAGTCACGTATTTGTGTAGGTTGTTTTTCCCCATCTGAACACAGTCCTCTATACTGATAAGACCTCTTCCACCTTCAGATCTCCTTAAGTAGAGTCTATCGACATGACATTATTATTATTATTATTATTATTATTACAGTTGCATTTATCTTGCTTTATGTTCATACGAGTTATCACCAAGTCACAACCAGTGACCTCAAGAGACAACAAGGTCCGCCATGTTCAAGAAGGAACATACATACTCACACATGCATCTTTAGTGTTTAGACTTGTGATGTACTTATATTGATAGAATCTTCCTTAGTTTATGGGCAGTTCCCATTAGTACTATCTTTTGTATTTCTCCTATACGCGGGTTTCCTGGGATTTTCGATAAGTAATCATTAGACCCCTTATGTATCATTCCCAGAGCGTCTACAACCACTGGTATTGTTTTAGTTCTCAATTTCCACATTTTTCCAATTTCTATCTCCAGGTCCTTATACTTGCTCAATTTTTCAAATGTTTTTATAGATACATTCTTGTCTATTGGAACGGACATATGAATTAGCAGACATACCCTCTTGTTAAAGTCCTTCAATATTATATCAGGTCTACTTGCATCTATTTTTCGGTCTGTTTGGTTGCTAAAGTTCCACAAGATCTTTTTGAAGTATGGGAGGTGGTTGATGCTCCCAGCAATTCTTTTGATGGGGCAAGACAAAATGCTTACACATTATCCAATGTATGTATTGTGCAGCTCTGTCATGCCTGTTTAGGTATTCAGTTGGAGCTATAGGACTGCACATTGAAATTATATGGTCAATGGTCTCTGGTTGTTTTTTGCATACACGGCATAATAGGCTGCATCCATTTTTTATTATGTTAGCTTGGTAATTTTTTGTTGGCAGGCACTGATCTTGTGCTGATATAATCAGTCCTTCAGTCTCCGATTTCAGACCAGAGGATGCCAACCACTGATGGGTTAAAGTTTTGTCAACATCAGGATTGTTAGCTCGTTCTGGGTATTTTCCATACAGAGGCTTTTCTTGCCATTTCTTAGCCAGTTTCTGTAGCAGTTCTTTCTTTGCAGTTACTTTTACCTGCTTTGCTTTTTCTATGTTTTCCATTTCAGCAGTAAATGGGACTTCTGAAATTTGTAGTCCATTACTGTATCTTTGTGCATCGTTTGTAATGGAGTATGATCTTTTGATGCTTTCGTGTTTCAAAACGAGTTAGATCATCCAATCATGTGATTCCCTTAGATATGTAGATAATCTAATTGTTGCAGTTTTCAACGCAATGTCTAACTGGATTAACCCACGTCCACCTCTTTCCCAGGGAGATATATTCTATCTATATCTGCCTTAGGGTGATGTATTCTGGGCATGGTTAAGAATTTTCGAATTTTTGTATCGAGCCTACGGATCTCTGTGCTTGACCAGTTGATGACATTGTAACTGTAGGTTACTACTAGTATGGCATCGATCCTATTCCTTGCATTCAATTCCGTTCTTAAGATTGCTCTTACTCTGCGGTAACATTCCTTCCTTATCCTTTCCATCATTGTCGAGTGCTTGATTCCGTCTCCTTCACAAACACCTAGATATTTGTAAGTTTTATCTTGATCAAGTTCTATTATCACATTCCCCCGATCAAGATTAATGTCTGAACTCTTCAGCGGCTTTCCTCTGGTGAACGTTGCTTTGGAGCATTTATCTAGTCCAAACTCCATTTTAATGTCATCACTGAAAGGCTCCACAGTGGATAATAGCCCTTGCAATTGTTCATCATTTTTTGCAAATAGTTTCAGGTCATCCATGTAGAACAAGTGATTAATGGTTTTGTCATATACTTTATATCTATGTTTTGTTTCATTGAGCATTTTACTTAATGGTATAAGTGCGATGCAGAATAAAAGCGGTGATAAAGAGTCACCCTGAAAAATTCCACAATTAATATTAACTTCTCCAGCTTCCAGTGATTTTGTTTCACTATTCAAAAGGAGTGTCGTTTTCCATGTCTTCATACTGAATGACAAAAACCTCCTGACAACGGGGGATATTTTGAAAATCTCTAAACATTTTTCAATCCAACTGTGTAGCAAACTATCGAATGCTTTTTTATAATCTATCCAAGCAATTGATAGATTTTTGTGTCTATTATGACAATCTTCCAGTATCATTGTGTTAACCAAAAGCTGATCCTTACAGCCATGAGCCTCGTTTACACCCTTTCTACTCAATGGGAAATAGGTCTTTGGTATCAGGTGGTTATATGTATATTCAGTTGGGACTGATGTTAAAATTTTATACATTGTGGTCAAGCAAGTTATCGGTCTGTAATTTTGGGGATTGTTTGTCTCATCATTCTTCGGAAGCAGGAATGTAATGCCGTTAACTAGCCATGATGGTATCTTTTCTGGCTCCTTAACTATTTCATTGTAAATTTGGGCTAACAGCTCATGAGACTCTGTGAAGGCATTTATCCAAAAATTTTGTATTTTTTCTCTTCCTGGGGATTTCCATTTGCTCGTTTTTCTTAGAGCCAAGCGCAACTGTTCAACTGTTATATTTCCCCATACTTGTTCTTCAAGGTGAGCTGTATCTTTCATTTGTATGTCTATCCATGGGGCATGTATGTTATGAACTTTTTCTTCGGCCCAGATCTTTTCCCAGAATTCTTGCACTTCCTCCTTGGGTGGTATTGATTTAGCAGTTATTGTTGACTTACCAATTTTTCTGTAGAAGTTTCTTTGGTTGTTTTTGAACATATTATTGTCCTTATTGAATCTAGATCGTTTTTCAAAGCGCCTCATACGAGCAGCTTTGGCCGACACTTTTTGCTTGATTATTTCTATCAGCATGTCTATGTCACTTGTTGATTTTATACTGTACTTTCTTTTCAATCTATTATTATTATTATTATTATTGAATGCCATGGTTGACGGAGGCTCGGCTCTGTAAGGTATAGTAATTTTTAACCGTTAAAACAATTGTAAATTGTTTAAAACTTGAACCAAATTGTTGATAAAGACACCCTCCTCCTCGTGAGAGGGGTCTTTCTGTCCGTTATTTGGCCCTTCGGGGTTAAATAACCAGTTATTGGGGTTTTGTACCCAATATTCATTTTAAACAAAAAACAACATGGCTACGAAAAAGAAATTTCATACGTCACTCCCACTCATTCCGTCTTCTTCTTCCTCAATCATCACTACAGCAGAGAGAAGATTGTCTCTCTCCCTCCCTTCTTTAAATGTGTCTCTCTCCCTCCCTTCTCTTTCGCAAGTGACGAAAGAAAAGAAAAGTCTCGTGCAAAGCGTGCAAGGTTTCTCCACGACGACGACGACAGCGACGAAACAGGTGTGCGGGAAATACGAAAACCCAGTTCATTCGTCTGACGTCAGGAATAATAGCAGTAGCAGCCGTAATAACAACAGCAACAGTGACAATGAAAACAACAGTAGCAGCCGCAACAGCATCACCAGCAGCATAAACAACAACAGCATTAGCAGCAGCAACACCAACAACAACCACAGCAACAGCGGCGGAGGCAGTAGTCGTAGTACCTGCAGCAACAACAAAAGTACCAGCAGCTCTGACGACAACAACAACAGCAGAGAAAAACCAATCTCATTTGCAGGTATTGCGAAAAACTTGGAAACAATCCTCATAACAAATGAGGAATTAGAGGAAGCGAAGAAGATGGTGACAAAGAACGGACACCGAGCAATCTGCAAGGCAGCGAAAAATTTTTTCGAAACCCAAGAGCACTGTACGGTCACGTACCGTACAGTAAGTACAAAATCCCGTAGGGTGGAAAGAGCCACAGAGGCCCAAATACAAAAAGCTTTGGGGTCTGTGTGGCAGCGGAAAACGCACATCACCCGAGGCAAAAAATATGCCACCGTAGACGTACTTTTTGCCACACCCCAGGAGGCAAAGGCCCAATCAGTAGTGACCCTAAGGAGCGAGGAAATGGTGTTGGTGCCCTCCTACTGCGGGCAAAAAATTGTGAGGGTCAAACTGACCCACGTCCCCCCCGGAATGACCCCTTCTTGGCTGGCCGCGTCTGTCCTCGTCGGAATCGAGGACAAAACAACTGTACTGCAAGTACAGAAAAAAGTAAGAGAAGATTGGGTCGGCTCCTCCATTGAGATGCTAATCCAAACCAACCAGGAGTGCATCGAAGCTATCCCGGATGTGATAGACTTCGATAACGGCACTCAACTGCCCATAAGTGTTGAGGGCAAACGCCCGAAATGCTTTCGCTGTGGATCGAAGACTCACCTCAGGGCCTTCTGCAACGAGAAGACCCTGAGAAAGGAGAAAACCCCCCTCCTTCCGAATCCGGCTCCACGGCTACCAGCAACAGGACAAGCGGCAACCAGGAACGATAGGCCCGTGGCACCCATACCCACTCCACGGAAATCAAAAACAGCAGCAGCAGTGGAAATACTAACAACAACAACAGCAATACCAAATGCAGCTGCAACAGAGACTCCAGTGCAAACATCACCAACAACAACAAGTGAAAGAGTGGAGTTGGTACCCCTCCCCGACCTCACAGAATCAGACATGGAGTGTGAGGTGGGAGAGAGATGGCAAAAGGTCGTAAGAAGGCACAAACGCAGAAGCAGCGCATCGTCGCCTTTGAAAAGGGAGGAAAGAAATGAGAAAAGGGTAAAGTCTACTGCAAAGAGACCCACAGCAGCAACAACACCAACACCATCACCACCCACACTAGCGCCACCATCACCACCGGCGACAACCCCACCGCCAACAACACCTTCAACACCACCACCACAAGCACCAACATCGCAAACACAACAACAAAACACACACACCCAGCAACAACGACAAGAAAATAGCAGAACCACACCCCACCCCCAGAAAAACAAATGCACGGCAATAAATACACACAACAAGAAACTAATGACTTACATAATTGAACACACAGACATTTCACAACAGGACTACATAATACCAGCACCAATCAAAACGCCAACTAACATAAGACTGCTAAAAATAGCACAGAAACAATACAGAAATATTAAAACGAAATTCCCCAACGCAGTTGGTGATTTCAGGGACCTAGGAGGAACCATCAATCGAAGAGTATACTCAGACATTCTCTTAGAAGAGCCGACGACCAACCGAAGGGACGATTCAACGGTCCCTTCACCAGACGATCAAGTGAAAAGGGATGTAAAAACCATCCCTCCTCTACCAAAAGTACGGTAAGTGGTCTTTCCCATCTTTTCCACTCTATTTTAAACATGACCTCACTCAGAATAGGCAGCATAAATGCGCGTGGCTTGGGGTCGTCATGGAAGCAGGGTCACCTGCTCAACGACCTCAGGTCACTAAACATAGATGTAGTGGCCATCAGCGAGACCAGAATCTCCGAAGCACGGGCCTTCGCACCGATCTTCGGCGGCTACGATGTGTACGCATCTCCCAGCCGTCCTGGATCCGGTGGAGGAGTTGCTGTGCTTTTTCGGAGAGGTTTGGATCTCGCCATACGGGCCATCTTCCTGGACCCAGAGGGTAAGCTGGTGGTGCTGGACGTGACCAGCGGAGACGGGCAAGCTTTCAGGCTAGTGGCCGTCTATGCCCCGACAGGAGCAGGGCGGCCTGATTTCTTCCGGCGTCTGGAGACCTTTCTTGGAACGTCGCGCTCTTTAGTGTTAGTGGGCGACTGGAACGGGATCTTAGATGCACGCTGGGACTGTGTGGGATTAGCGGATAGGGGTGGAGGGTGCAAGAGCCTCACCAACCTGCTCAGGCGTTTTTACTGTCTGACAGGTACCGATTGGATTTCCCGAATGTGCCAATGTGGACTTGGAGAAACCGCATAGGGTCATCCAGATCATATCTAGATAGAGTATTTTGTAGGGAAATAGATAGGTCTAGCATAGGCTGTCCACAATTCAAGATAGTCAGCTACACGGACCACAAATTCGTGATCTGTGTGCTTGACTTAGATAGGCTTCATAGACGAGGACCCGGCTACTGGAAGCTAAACGCGTCCTTACCAGCGCGCAAGGCCTACAGAGACCGGATTAGCGAACTAGTTAAGCGGGCGTTGACGGGGGCCATCGTCAACAACAAGTGGTGGTTTGCTCTGAAAAGAGCGATTAGAATAGAATCGATTAGGTTTAGTAAGGCTTTAGCAATAGAGAAAAATAGAGCAGTGGGAGAACTAGTTAGAAAATTAGACGAGGCGCTTAGCAAAGGCATTGCGACCGACGTGCTTGCGGCGAAATTGGCCCTTGACCAATTCTTCAATGCAAAGCACGAAGGCTGCGTTGTCAGAGCTAGGGTGCGTGCTCTCAGACACGAGGGGACGAAAGCCGTTCAATGGGCCCGAGTGGCGGAGGCGCGTCGTGGCAACAAAGCCACGATCCGGTCTTTGGTGGACCACGACGGGCGCATGCTACTCGATCCCGGGCAAATGTGTGAAGCTTTTCAGCGACACTTCGCTCAGCTGTTCGGGGGCAGCGGGGGGCCGGGTAGAGGGATGGACTTTAGTGTCTACCTCGACGGACTGCCGCGGCTCTCGGCCACTGAGGCGAGGTGTTGCGAAAAGCCGATAACAGCCGCTGAAGTACGGGAGGAAATGACTGGCTGCACAAGGGGTAAATCGCCTGGTTTGGATGGTCTGCCCTATGAACTTTACGTACAGATGCCAGACTTGTTCGGAGGCCTCTTGGCGGACGTCTACTGCAACTGGCAACAGAACGGGAGAATTCCCAGTTCTGTGAGCCGAGGAGCGGTGGCACTGCTGAGAAAGGATCCGAACAAGGGAGATAACATAGACAATTTCCGGCCCATAACTCTGCTAAACACAGAGTTTAAGATTTTGGCCAAGGTGCTAGCAAAGAGGTTGGCGCTTGTCGTTGGTGGTCTGGTGGGAGAGGCGCAGACATGCGCCATTCCCGACAGATCCATCCACGACAACCTCCACCTCATGCGATACATCATAGAGAGGGTAGCTAGGGAACCTGGCACGGGTGGGTCCTTGATCAATTTAGATCAGTCGAAAGCTTTCGATAGGGTCGACCATCGTTACCTAGCGGCAGTCCTGAGGGCGGCTGGCTTTGGGCCCGTCTTCAGAGGCTGGATCGCTGCCATGCACAGCGACATCTGCTCTGTGGTGAGAGTGAACGGTCACCTGTCGGAACCGTTCAACATCATGCGCTCGGTCCGCCAAGGATGTCCCCTCTCGTCCCTCTTGTACGTATTGACTCTCGAGCCATTACTGCACAAACTGGAGACGTTGAGGGGAGTCCCGCGCGAACTAGGATGCGGAAGATCCGTGTCAGCATATGCGGACGATGTCACCGTAGTGGTGTCGAACGCCAAACACATCGAGGCGATCGGCACTACACTAAGAGAATACGAAGCGGTGACAGGAGCAATGATCAACCAGGAAAAGTCAGTGGGCCTGCAGCTCGGCACCTGGAGAGGCAGGTCCATGCCGTCCAACAGCGTCGTCGGGCGCTGGACGGACGGACCGGTTAAATTGCTAGGGGTCTGGTTCGGTCCGGACCTCCAGACGGACAAAAACTGGGACGAGGTGACGAGCAGGGTGGCTTCTCTCACCCAGAAATGGGCGGAGAGGAAGCTATCCCTGAAAGGTCGAGCGGAGGTGGCTAACGCGTACATCGCGTCTGTCATCTGCTACCGCCTAACCGTCGTACCTTGTCCTAAGCCTCGCCTGACTGCGCTGGAGCGTTTGCTCTTTCGCTTTTTGTGGAAGGGACGTGCTCCGATGGTCAGGCGGTCCATCTGTTGTCAACACCCGCTACGTGGAGGGCTGGGCATGCCGTGGCTGATGATGCGCAGGCACGCGCTCAGGCTACGACATCTCCACCTCTTCCTCGACGGTGATCAGGTGTGGTCGCCGTTTGCTAGACGCGTTTTTCCCCAGCTCGTTTCCTTGACGGAGCTGCAGTCCTGGGTCAAGCGAAGACCGAGAGGGAGCGCCTGGAGACTGGAATGTCTTCAGGCGCTCACAGCCCTCGACCAATCGGGCAATGTGATCGGTGGAAACTCCACCTCGGCGTTCTATAGAGGATTAGTGGAGGGGAAGAGCGACGACGTACTTGGGGAAACTCTAGGCGTCGACGAAAATCAACTAGCCAATCTCTTCGGAAGAACCTTCGGGCCAGGGCCTATGGACAACTTCCAGAAATCTCTGGCCTGGCAGTGCTACCGAGGAGCCTTGCCAGTTCGGGATAAACTCTACAGGCATGGAGGTGCCGTCAGCCGGGCATGTCCGAGATGCGCGCAGGGCGACGAAACCGTCCTGCACGCACTCGTCCAGTGTCCGAAAATTGCTGACTTGTGGGTTTATGTCGAACACCTGCTGTCGCGTTTAGGACGGATCCAGCTATCATCTGAGTCTATCGTGAGGATTGCCCCGCCCTCCTCCTTTAGCCGGGAAGGGCAGGCAGTTTTTATCTGTCTGGTGGCCATGGCGAAAGAGATAGTATGGTGGACACGTTTGAAAGGGCTGAAGACGAGCACTTACCTCTTCGGTGATGCTCTGATTGACTTTTTCAAATTTCATTTGAAAAGGAAAATCAGAGTAGAGAAGGAAGTGCTCTCTTCCCAGCATTTTGTTGAAAGATGGGTGAGAGAAGCAAGAATGGCCCGAGTGAATGGGCCGACTCTGAGTATATATCTGTAAACTAAAGGTGGAAAACTGGGAGAGGGCACTTGCCTTGGTGGTCAGGGTCATTGTGGCTTTTTACTGGGCTTTCTCCACAAATGTCCCTCCGAAGTCTCCCCCCTATTGGGGAATTTTTCATTGTTATTTTCATTGTTATTTTTGTTACATCCTCTATTTTTGTTTTTTTTACACGCAGAAATGCCCATTTGTACCGTCCTGCATTGTCCTGCACTGTCCTTAATGTCTACTTTATGTAAACCCTTGTGGTTAATAAAGAAATCATTATTATTATTATTATTATTATTATTATTATTATTATTATTATTATTATTATGATTACTGCGATTATAATTAATATTATTTATTTCAACATACTCAATATTATTTTTATATCCTGCTTTATGTAACGCTTCATTATAATATACAGCTTTACTATTAAATATGGATCTATTAGCAGATAGTCTGGATATTCTTTGTTGGACACTGTTGACTATTGCATTTTTAACACTTTTAGGATGATTAGAATAAAAACTAACATAATTTAAATTTTCGTTGTGGAAGGGGTAATATAGGCCTGAGTTCAAAGTGAGTGTTAGATCTAAAAAATTAACTATTTTATTGTTATTTTCTACTTATAATTTCAGGTCATAATTTTTAAAGAATTCTATAATTACTTTCTTTACTCTATTTAATTCGCTATTATGATTAACTACAGTAAATAGTATGTTGTCTTTATATAAACGACCGGTAATCTCCGGCAGTTTTCTATTTATCATATTAAGGATGAAAATTCCCACAAGATCGGTAACTTGCGCCGAATCAGACGAGCCCATAGTAATGTCAAAGTTCTTCTGCCTATCAGATCTAGTTAAAGAATCATTATTAAAATCAATCGAGGTTCGCCTTGCCGTTAAAATAATATGTATCTCGTCACTAGATAGATCCGTGTGTTTATAAGCATATGGAAGCGCCTTATTTAGTAGGTTACGGATTATTGAGGAATAATAACTCGCTATGTTATGATTTTTCATATTTTCGATATTATTGAACCAATCTATGACTTCACTAGTTCCCTTCCATAGGTTAAGCCTTGACCTCAATTTTAACTTTGGCAAAATCCTATCTATTATGTTCTTACTAATTATTCCAAGATCGGATTTCGAAGGTGCAATAAGTCTAACAGGTAAGTCCTCGTCAAAATGGTCTTTAAAATGTGTGGTTTTTAAAATTTATGGTCTTTAAAATTTATCCGAGGTTGTCTTCGTATGAAAGTTTCAGTCTTCCGCTCTATTCCAAGATTGGTGATAATTTCAAATGCATCATTATTTATATCCAATAAATCCTTACTCGGCGCCTTATTGTAAATTTTTCTCAACTCATTTAAAATTAAGTCATTATATTTAGTTTTTTCAATCCCATATAGGTTGTTGGTTTTGTGTGATTCCACTAATATTTAATTTAATTTTTTCATGTCATTAATTTTTTCCCTTAGACCGCTAAGGTATTCTTGGCCTCTATATAGGTTTCTTTTAAATTTTATATTCCTTAATATATAAAAAATTTCGTTTTCGAGATTTGCCAAGAGTTTGTTGTAAAGGGGATTTTTCCTAAATTTAAAAATATTCTCGAAATTATAGTTGGTGTTTTTCCTATTTGTTTCATATTTCTTTTCAAAATGAAAAGCACGCCACCGCACTCTTCTTATGAAGGAGTTGGTTTGTCCAATAAGTGTTCTAGTGTATTCTTCGTTAGATGGTAAAGGTATATCTTTGAGAGATGTAGAAACCCTAAAGAATTCCATCATTTATTAATAATCTATTGCAGAAGAAGCGCTCTAGCTTCTGGGAGCTGAATATGATTCATTGATTACTCAATGAATATAGTTTTACAATTGATTAAAAGCACTCTACAAGAACGTTTTCTGGACTTATTAACATTCTTCAGAATATTAATAAATGAAGATACTCACATAATCAAAATATATGTTTTATTATATATATTTCGAAGGTATTGTGCTGTTTTTCTCAGTACGCCCTCGTCAGATAAAATACATGAATTGATTTATGGCATACCACAACGGTCTTGATGGTTCAATTCCAGTATTGGCAGTGATTTATTACAACAAATCTCAACATTTATATACCATAAATAATAACAAGATAAACTTAAATTTAAAGAAGAAGAGTATGTGGGGCGAGATGTGGGTATATGGAGCGGGTGAGTAATGCAAGAAGAAAATAAATAAATACATACATACATAAATATTTAAATGAGTAAATATACGTATTAGGGAAGAAATATGTAATTCGGATATTTTAGAGTGAGCTGAGGATCTGAATAAGGTAACACATTTGTTCTTCTAGGTATGGTGAACTAACTGTTGTGGAACTACTTATATATATATATATATATGTGGGAGGGGGGTGCGTGCGTGTGTGTGTGTGTGTGTGTGTGTGTGTGTGTGTGTGTGTGTGTGTGTGTGTGTGTGTGTGGTGTTTGTGTATTTGTGTGTGTGTGTGTAAAGATATAGATAGAGAGATAGAGAGAGAGAGAGTGATGAAAAGGATACTTATTGCATTTTCAGATTTTCAGAAGTCACTCTTTAATTGTGATGATTAAAGAGATGTCTTAGGTAAAATTTTGATAAATCGGTTTTGTGATATAAAATACTTAATGATTATAAAACAAAATAAAAAAATCCTTAAACAATACTAAAAAATAAATAAAAATACATAATTAATCAATAGCTACTTAGTTATTTTTTATCAGCTTTGCTTCATGCTTATTCTATTTTTTTGAGAAATCGGAAAATAGAATTTAAATAAATTGATATAAAAAAATATTGTTATCATTATCATTATTATTATTACAGTTGCATTTATCTTGCTTTATGTTCATAAGAGTTATCACCAAGTCACAACCAGTGACCTCAAGAGACAACAAGGTCCGCCATGTTCAAGAAAGAACATACATATTCACACATGCATCTTTAGTGTTTAGACGTGTGATGTACTTATATTGACAGAATCTTCCTTAGTATATGGGCAGTTCCCATTAGTACTATCTTTTGTATTTCTCCTATACGCGGGTTTCCTGGGATTTGCGATATGTAATCATTAGACCCCTTAGGTATCATTCCCAGAGCGCCTACAACCACTGGTATTGTTTTAGTTCTCAATTTCCACATTTTTCCAATTTCTATCTCCAGGTCCTTATACTTGCTCAATTTTTCAAATGTTTTTATAGATACATTCTTGTCTATTGGAACAGACATGTCAATTAGCAGGCATACCCTCTTTTGAAAGTCTTTCAATATTATATCAGGTCTGTTTGCATCTATTTTTCGGTCTGTTTGGATGCTAAAGTTCCACAAGATTGAGATGTGATCTTTTTCAAGTATGGGAGGTGGTTGATGCTCCCACCAATTCTTTTGATGGGGCAGGTCAAAATGCTTACACATTATCCAATGTATGTATTGTGCAGCTCTGTCATGCATGTTTAGGTATTCGGTTGGAGCTATAGGACTGCACATTGAAATTATATGGTCAATGATCTCTGGTTGTTTTTTGTATACACGGCATAATGGGCTGCACCCATTTTTTATTATGTTGCCTTGGTAATTTTTTGTTGGCAGACACTGATCTTGTGCTGATATAATCAGTCCTTCAGTCTCCGATTTCAGTCCAGAGGATGCCAACCACTAATGGGTTAAAGTTTTGTCAACATCAGGATTGTTAGCTCGCTCTGGGTATTTTCCATACATTATTATTATTATTATTATTATTATTGTTGTTATTCCTTGAATCTCAGTCATTGATGTTGGTTAACTGGAAAGTCCGTTGGATTGAATATCAAGCCACTACCTGCAGCCTCAGATATTCAGGACGTATCGGAGGGTTCTTGCTGTTCCAAGCAAGCATGCCTTTCGAAGCGTTCCAAAAATGGTGAAGGGGCCGATTTTCTTTAACCATCCCTGGAAACTTTTGGAGATAGTCCCCAGTGCGCCTATGACATTCGGGATCACTTTGACTTCATGGCAGTTCCAAATCCTTTTCACCTCCCACTTTAGATCCTGGTATCGGTTAATTTTCTCCCTCTCCTTCTCTTGCACTCTCGTGTCGAACGGGCAGGCCACATCCACAATCAGACACGATCTTTTTTCTTTGTCCACAACCACCAGGTCAGGTCTATTGTGTTCCAGTTTTTTGTCCGTCTGTATCCTAAAATCCCACAGCACCTTCACCTGATTGTTCTCCATCACCGCCTCTGGCCTATGCTCATACCATTTCTCAGAATGTGGTAAATTGTTTACTTTGCACAGGTGCCAGTGGATCACCCTGCCCATCACATCGTGTCTCCAGCCCTTATAGTGGGTCTGGGCTAGGTGTTTACACTCGGACACAATGTGATCCACAGTCTCCTCTCTCTCTCCACAGATCCTGCACAGTGGGCTAGCCTCCTCCTTGTAGATATGGTGCTTCAACCACTTCGTTTTGAGGGCCTGCTCCTGCGCAGCAATTAGCATTCCTTCTGTAGCCTTTTTGAGGTCTCCTCTTCTCAACCAGTTCCATGTCTGTGGATCTGTAAATTCAGTTTTCTCAAAGAAGGTACTATGAAGGGATTTTCCCTTAAGGCTGCTCTTCCTGCTTGATGTTATTTCCTCCTTGGACATCCCCTGGCCTACAGTCCCCTCCTTCAGTACAGTTCTGAGCATTGGCTCCTTACTATAGGTCACGTATTTGTATAGGTTGTTTTTCTCCATCTGCACACAGTCCTCTATGCTGATAAGACCTCTTCCACCCTCAGATCTCCTTAGGTAGAGTGTATCGACATCACTCCTCTTGTGGAACATGTTGTAGATAGTCAATAGCTTCCTAGTCTTCCTATCCATTTCTTTTTGTTCAGCAACATTCCATCTCAGAATTCCCGCACTGTACCTAATAATAGACACAGCTCGGGAATTTACTGCGCTTATGGCATTTCTGCTGTTCAGATGTGACTTCAATACGCTCCTTACTCACCGAATGTATTCAGTTCTTAACAATTCCTTCATTTTTTTGTTCTTTATGCCATCAGCATCCAGAACGCCCAAATACTTGTATCCTTCCTCAGAGTCAATTTCCTTTATCATCTCACCTGTTGGTATCTGGATCCCGTTACTTCTGCTCAACCTACCCCTCTTCATCACAATGACTCCACATTTACCAATACCAAACTGCATACATATATCACTGCTGAAAATACGGACAGTGTCAACAAGCCCATCCAACTCCTTCTCACTTTTCCCGAAGAGCTTAAGATCGTCCATGAAGAGGAGGTGATTGATGGTAAGCTCTCCCCTTCCCAACTTGTATCCTGCTCTCACTTTTCGCAGCATGATGGTCAAGGGCATCAGGGCAAGGACAAACAACAGAGGGGACAGGCTATCTCCCTGGAAGATACCTCTCTTGATCTTCACGCTTCCCAAGGATACTCCAGTTGATTGCAACTCTGTCTCCCAGGACCCCATACTCCTGCCTAGCAACTGTCTGATGTTATCTGCCACCCTGAAGATGTCCAGGCTTTTGGTGATCCGGGAATGAGGCACCATGTCAAATGCCTTTCTGTAGTCTATCCATCCCATGGCAAGATCAGTGTGTCTCCTCCTGCAATTCCCCATTACCATCTTATCAATAAGTAACTGGTCCTTTGTACCACGTGACTTCTTTCGGCATCCTTTCTGTTCGTCCGGTAACAAGTTGTTTGTGTGGAGGTGATGGTAGATTTCCTCAGACACAATGCTCGTCAACAGTTTCCACATTACAGACAGACATGTGATAGGTCTATAGTTGGTAACATCATTACCCTTGATTCGGTCTTTCATTATCAGAACTGTGGTACCTTTTGTCAACCACTCTGGCACCTCACCCGACACCAAGCAGTCATTGAACATGGCCGTCAGCTTCGGGTGGAGGGATGTTAAATGTTTAATCCAATACCCCTGCACACCATCTGGGCCTGGTGATTTCCAGTTGGTTAGTTTTTTGGCTTGCCCCTTAAGAGTTTCAACTGTGATACTCAAATCAGTCTGTTGTTGTGCCTTCTCACCGATCTCCCTCTGTACTGTCTCAATCCACCCTGCCTGGGCATTGTGTCTAACATCCTGCTCCCATATTCCTCTCCAGAATGTTTTAGTTTGCTCCGCCCCAGGGATCAAGTCGTTGCCTCTTTCTTTCCCCTCAATCTGTCCAAACAGCATCTTCTGGTTGTTGTCGAACATGCGGTTCTGTTTATACTGACTGACTCTGTTCTCGTATCGCCTGATTTTTGCACTCTTTGCTACAATGCGTTGCTTCAGTTCCTCTATGATAATATTTAGCTTTTTCCTCCTAGTTTTGTATTTTATTTCCAGTCTATTTTTAGTGCCTATGTTTTTTAGTGTCCCATTCAGTAGTGACTCAAGCTTTCCTATGTCATTTCTCATTTCCCCGATTTGCCCACTCAGTCGCTTCTTCCACCACGGCTCTGCTCTTTCTTGTCTGTTGTTTCCTCTCGCTTTTATACCAAGAAGTTTCCTCACCGCATTTGCTGTTGCTTTGAGGATATTGTTGCACTGGTGAAGGCTCCTCGCCTCAAGGTATGGGATGACTTTGTTTACCTTAGCTGTTGTTTCTTTTAACTTTTTCCTGTCTACAAATCTTAGGTTCATAGGTCTCCCACTATCATTGTTCAATTCATCTACCACTAAATTTAGGATGTCAACCGAATCTTGTCCTAGCCCGTCAGCATTCATCTCCTCAGTGGCCGTATCTCTGTTCCAGGTATTATTTATCTCAGTATTCAGATCATTGTCTGCTTCGGGTGGTTCCTCCGTTCTCAGGACCTCTTCACCTTCATTTCCCACTGGCTCGCTTGTCTGGCATACTACACCCGCCATCTCCAAGCCATTCTCTCTGCTCAGTTCCTCCAGTTCCAGCTCGCTTATCCATCCATTAGTTCTTATTACCCGAGCCTGCCCGGCCAATTTTTGTTCATCTAATTTAAATAAACCAATCTCGTTCCAGATGTTATGCATCCGTCTCCTGTAGCCCCTCTCCTTGGGGTTACTTTTCAGGTAACATTGCATAACAGTTCTATTCAATTCTTTCGTCCAGTTGGTTCTGGCCCCTTTCCTTCTTCTCCTTCCTCCAACATCAGCAGTATTTGGTTGACAGTCAGGTTCCTGCTGCTGAGCCAGGGGGCACCTGTTGGGTGAGAGTCTGTCACATGACGTTCTAGTCTCCATTTCACCGTTATTCGAACTGTTATATTATTATTATTATTATTATTATTATTATTATTATTATTATTATTATTATTATTATTATTATTATTATTGTTGTTGGTGATCGGTTTCTATCACCGACTCTGGCTTAGAATGTGGTAAATTGTTTACTTTGCATAGGTGCCAGTAGATCACCCTGCCCATCACATCATGTCTCCAGCCGTTATAGTGAGTCTGGGCTAGGTGTTTACACTCGGATACAATGTGAGCCACAGTCTCCTCTCTCTCTCCACATATCCTGCACAGTGGGCTAGCCTCCTCCTTGTAAATATGGTGTTTTAACCACTAAATTTTGAGGGCCAGCTCCTGCGCAGACAATAACATTCCTTCTGTAGCCTTTTTAAGGTCTCCTCTTTTCAACCAGTTCCATGTCTGTGGGTCTCTAAATTCAGTTTTCTCAAAGAAGGTACAATGTAGGGATTTTCCTGAAGGCTGCTCTTTCTCCTTGATTTTTAATTCCTCATTGGACATCCCATGGTCTATTGTCCCCTCCTTCAGTACAGTTCTGAGCATTGGCTCCTTACTATCAGTCACGTATTTGTGTAGGTTGTTTTTCTCCATCTGAACACAGTCCTCTATTCTGATAAGACCTCTTCCACCTTCAGATCTCCTTAAGTAGAGTCTATCGACATCACTTCTCTTGTGGAACATGTTGTATATAGTCAATAGCTTCCTAGTCTTCCTATCCATTTCTTTTTGTTCAGCAACATTCCATCTCAGAATTCCCGCACTGTACCTAATAATAGACACAGCTCGGGAATTTACTGCACTTATGGCATTCCTACTGTTCAGATGTGACTTTAATGCGCTCCTTACTCTCCGAATGTATTCAGTTCTTATCAATTCCTTCATTTTTTTGTTCTTGATGTCATCAGCCTCCAGAACACCCAAATATTTGTATCCTTCTTCAGAGTCAATTTCCTTTATCATCTCACCTGTTGGTACCTGGATTCCGTTACTTCTGCTCAACTTACCCATCCTCATCACAATGAATCCACACTTACTAATAATAAATTGCATACATATATCATTGCTGAAAATACGGACAGTGTCAACAAGCACATCCGACTCCTTCTCACTCTTCCCGAAGAGCCTAAGATCGTCAATGAAGCGGAGGTGATTGATTGTAAGCTCTCCCTTTCCCAACCTGCATCCTGCTGTCACTTTTCGCAGTATAATGGTCAGGGGCATCAGAGCAAGGACAAACATCAGAGGGGACAGACAATCTCCCTGGAAGATAACTCTCTTGATCTTCACGCCTCCCATGTATTCTCCAGCTGATGATAACTCTGTTTTCCAGGACTTCATACTTTTGCTGAACAACTGTCTGATGTTATCTGACACCTTGAAGATCTCTAGGCTTTTGGTGATCCAAGAATGAGGCACCATGTCAAATGCCTTTCTGTAGTCTATCCATCCCATGACAAGACAAGTGTGTCTCCTCTAGCAATTCCTCATTACCATCTTATCAATAAGTAACTGGTCCTTTGTACCACGGGACTTATTTCGGCATCCTTTCTGTTCGTCCGGTAACAAGTTGTTTGTGTGGAGGTGATGGTAGTTTTCCTCAGACACAATGCTTGTCGACAGTTTCCACATTACGGACAGACTTGTGATAGGTCTATAGTTGGTAACATCATTACCCTTGATTCGGTTTTTCATTACCAGATCTGTGGTACCTTTTGTCAACCACTCTGGTACCTCACCTGACATCAAGCAGTCATTGTACATGGTTGTCAGTTTCGGGTGGAGGGATGTTATATTTTTAATCCAATACGCCTGCACAACATCTGGACCTGGTGATTTCCAGTTGGTTAGTGTTTTGGCCTGCCCCTTAAGAGTTTTAACTGTGATACTCAAATCAGTTTGTTGGTGTCCCTGTTCACTAATCTCCTTTTGTACTGTCTCAATCCACACTGCCAGGTCATTATGTTTAACATCCTGCTCCCATATTCCTCTCCAGAATGTCTTAGTTTGTTCCGCCTCAGGGATCAGGTCGATGCCTCTTTCTTTCCCTTCAAGCTATCCACACAACATCTTCTGGTTGTTGTCAAACATGCGGTTCTGTCTATACTGACTGACTCTGCTCTCGTATCGCCTAATTTTTGCACTCTTTGCTACAATGCGTTGCTTCAGTTCCTCTATGATAATATTTAGCATTTTCCTCCTAGTTTTGTACTTTATTTCCAGTCTATTTTTAGTGTCTATGTTTTTTAGTGTCTCATTCAGTAGGGACTCAAGATTTCCAATGTGATTTCTCATTTCCTTGATTTGACCATTCAGTCGTTTCTTCTACCAATGTTCTGATCTTTCTTGTTTGTTGTTTCCTCCGCTTTTATGCCAAGTAATTTCCTCACCGCATTTGCTGTTGCTTTGAGGATATTGTTGCACTGGTGAAGGCTCCTCGCCTCAAGGTATGGGATGACTTTGTCTATCTTAGCTGTTGTTTCTTTTAACTTTTTCCTGTCTACAAATCTTAGGTTCATAGGTTTCCCACTATCATTGTTCATTTCATCTACCACTAAGTTTAGGATATCAACCAAATCTTGTCCTAGCCCGTCAGCATTCATCTCCTCAATGGCCGTATCTTTGTTCCAGGTATTATTTATTCCAGCATTCAGATCATTGTCTGCTTCGGATGGTTCCTCCGATCTCTCAACCTCTTCACCTTCATTTCCCACTGGCTCGTTTGCCTGGCATACTCCACTCTCCATTTCCAACCTAATCTCTCTGCTCAGTTCCTCCAGTTCCAGCTCGCTTATACACCCATTAGTTCTTATTACCCGAGCTTGCCCGGCCAATTTTTGTTCATCTAATTTAAATAGACCAATCTCGTTCCAGATGTTATGCCTCCGTTTCCTACAGCCTTTCTCCTTGGGTTACTCTTCAGGTAACATTGCATAACTGTTCTATTCAATTCTTTCGTCCAGTTGGTTCTGGTCCCTTTCCTTCTTCTTCTTCTTCTTCCGACACCAGTAGTATTTGGTTGACAGCCAGGTCCCTGCTGCTGGGCCAGTGAGCACCTGCTGGTTGAGAGTCTGTAACATGACATTCCAGTCTCCACTTCACCGTTATTTGAACTGTTTAGGTTCGACATTTAAACACTCTTATCGACGATTGGTGAAGGTATGATTACATAACCACCGGTGATTTTATCAACCTCAGTGATTTGATCAACCCCGGTGATTTTAACGTTTTTAACGTGGCAGTATCACGCTGTAGACGAACATAAATAAACAAACAAATAGGTACACCCCACCCCTGAAAAAAAAAGAATAAGCATAAGTTTCATTGTAATGTAATGTTTGAATGTCTGACTTAGTTTTTTTTGCTTGTCTGTCTGTTTCTTTTCCTTTTCTTTTTTCTTTTCTTTACGTTTTTCGTTGCTGCTATTTTGATTTTGATTTTGGTTTTTCGATTTTTTGACCGGGTCATCAAATCAGTCTATTTATATCGTTTGATGCCTTCCTCTTTTAATGGCAATACTACTATGCCGGTCTTTGCAGGAGGTAGTGGGAGAGAATAGCGGCGGTAACGATAATGAGGCAGTGGTGGTGGTGGTGATGTGCTAGTAGTACTTAGCAGGAGGTAGTGGGAGAGAATAGCGGCGGTAGCGATAATGAGGCAGTGGTGGTGGTGGTGCTGTGCTAGTAGTACTTAGCAGGAGGTAGTGGGAGAGAATAGCGGCGGTAGCGATAATGAGGCGGTGGTGGTGGTGCTGTGCTAGTAGTACTTAGCAGGAGGTAGTGGGAGAGAATAGCGGCGGTAGCGATAATGAGGCAGTGGTGGTGGTGATGTTATCGTAGTACTGTAGTGATGGTGTTGAAGTTGAAGTAGAAATAGAAGTTGAGGTAACTTGAATAGAGTGTTTGGCGTGGTTGTGGTGATGGTGGCGGTGGTGGTGTAGGTGGTGAAATAATTTGCCTGTCTGTCCACTTAGCCATTTTTCTCTTTTTCGACTTAAGATTTCTGATCCATAATTAAATATTAAATATTGGGGCCCTATGCCGTAATGTGATGCGTTGACGCTTGCTGAGCGTCAAAACTCAATCTTATACTTCATTTGTAATAAGAATTATTCTATCACAGTTGTTTTAAATAAGTAAAAATCAAAAACTTACGGGAGCGATTCCATAACGATATATATCCACCATGTGCGTTTTCTTCCCTTATTATTATTATTATTATTATTATTATTATTATTATTATTATTATGAACAACAGCAGCAGCATCAATGTCTTCCAGCCACAAAACCAAAATGATGATGATAATCATTATCACCATATGTGTTGTTTGTCTCTCGTTTTGTACTATATATAATGTTAAGGAAAGTAAAATGGATAATTTAGGAAATTTGAAAAACGAAAACTAATCGTCTATATGTATTTACAAATGATAAGCTGTTCAGTAAAGTAAAATATTTGTTTCTCTCTATCTTTACCATCGTGTGATATTTTAGAATGTGTTAACTACGTAAGTTTGTCTTACATATCTATACATCAGAAGAAAATTCCAATCACTATTTGAAGACATTTGTGATGGTGATATACCAGACATTTGTTTGTTTTTTTCATTTTAAAGTATCATTTATTCTCAATACCATACAGATGGCGGTTCCTATTCTGCAGTAGAACATTTATTTCAATGTTCAGCACAGTTTTTTTTCCTTCACGTCCTTCATTTCAATCAAATTCAGCTTTATCGTTGGTATAATAATCATCTTCTTCATCATCTTCCATATTCTCATCATCACCATCATCGTCCTCATTTTCATCAAATTGTTCCGCGTCCTTCTCCTCTTCCTCCTCCGCCTCCTCCTCCACCTCCCCATCCGCCTCCTCTTCCTCCTCGTCGTCGTCATCATCATCATCATCGTCATCATCTCTACCGCAATGAACATCTTCCTCGTTGTCATCATAATCATCAATTGCAGTGTTGTTTTGTATGTTACATGATGCATAACCACATGCGCTATCATCATACTTGAGACCAGCTAAAATATTAACACCTGTAGATTTCTAAACCAGGTACATATTAATCTTCATATGAACACAGAAAGCTTCTTAATGACATATTTCCTTATTTTGAGACGAAACCTACATTCGGTCACATTTTCCTACGCAAAGTTATATATTTAAAATGTCACTGCTGGTATCTCAAGACATGTTCGCTATACCTTCCTCATACAGTGCCCATAACTTAGTATGCTGTCTCAAAAATGAATTTGCTTTGAATATCCATTCTTCTTAAATATTTTTCTTGCTAGGATTTGGTGAAATATATGTATATCTATATCTAATAGACTATTACTGAATAATTAGGAAATAATTTTTGTACCTTACTCTTATCATGAAACCTTATGTATATAGTGATTGGTTTTCATTCAATGAAATATGGATTATTCAAATATTTGATATAGATTGGAAAGATTACTCATGAGAAATTATACATCTTATTTTAAGTAATAATCTCATAAGTACAGAACAATGTACAAACAAAATACAGTAGAAAGGATATCATTTTGTAATAAATGTGTAAAATATGTGTTATTTTCCGAGACTCCGATAAGACGTTAATTCAATTTACAAACATCGTGGTGTATACAGTAATACACTCAACCTGAAGTATTGTGACCTTATATTCTCGTTTTTCCATTTTTCTATTTTCTAGAGAGTTGTCTTCATTAAAATGTTTCTATTTATTAATTTCCCTTCACAATTATTTCACACAACTTCATGTAAAGGCCCCAGATTATAGCAAAGAAATAATTTAACACAAATTTGAAAAAATAGTTAATCAGATTGTTGAATCTCAAACTTATGTAGAGCATGCGCTGAGTTTTAGCTATTCCAGAGCAGTCCTAGTTTTTATTCTCGTCTTAAGAGATTTCTACTTTGATTTTGAGGGGCGCAGACATTCATAATTTCTACAAAATCATGGAGTGAGTGGCAGAGGGCTATCTGGTACCAATTGTATTTGTCTGCTTCGTTAAAATCAATACACACACACACACACACACACACATATATATATATATATATATGTGTGTATGTGTGTGTGTGTATGTATGTATATCTATATATATATATATGGATTTAACAAAATAAGCATCAGCAATATTATCAGAATCATCTTAATTCAACCATATAGGCGCTCTCTTTCATTTCAAATATCTTAACTAAATAACGACATCTTGAAAGATGCATTCTAAAAAACGTTTGCCTAAAATTATAGATAAGAAATGAACAGGGATTAAGTAACAATAACTTTAGATACATTGCTAAATCTACCTTTTGACACATGGCTGTAGGGAAAGGCCAGACTATTTGCCTACTACCCTACATCCAAATTCCGCAGATCGCAGATCTGTTATCCGCAGATCTGTTATCGGCAGATTCTTAATTATTTTTTATCGCCAATCAGATGACATATAAAGTAGTGCTAAGGATGAATATTTCCCTCTGTATGTATCCGCTTACACGAAACCTATCGCTCTAACACTGTAACTCGATATTGTTAGGGAAAACACTACAGTTGCATGTAACGAATACAGATTAATTTCAGGTAATTAAATGGCGAGGATGTTCTGAATTCACGAGATATTTTAATTACAACAGATCCTTCATTTCCCTTTGGTACCAATCTCTGATTGCAATGGGCATTAATGAAACCCAATGCTGGTCTATTAAATTATTAAGTGTGAAGCATCAAATATTCGTTTAGATAGGTATGAGAATTTCAATAATACTAAGTGAAAGGAACTTATCTATCTACACCTGAAATATCGAATTGACAGAGAAGATCGTTTACATGAAATTAATATAAACGTAATACTATCTGTCGTCTTATTTAATTCAGTTTCAGAAATTCCTTAAAACTGTTCAACTATTGGAAAATAAAGTATGTAATGTTATGATGATAGGTGTGTATATTTATCTGATTTTATAAAGGACTTACTGCAGAAAAGTGCACTCCCTCTCGTTCTCAATCTCTATCCCACACTTTATCACGTGCACGCACATGCACCACTTCCACACATATACATACAACAGCCCCATATATATATATATATATATATATATATATATATATATATATATATATATATATATATATATATATATATATACATTTATAGGCACACACACACACATACATGCGTGTGCGTGGGTGCGTGTATGTGCGTCTGTGTGTGTTTATGCGTGCCCACACGCATGCGTGTGCGTGTCCGTGTATATGAATAATTCATAGTGCAGTCTGTTATAGTATTTCAATCGTGCCAGTAACCTGAATCGGAATTCGAAATCTGTCATGAGATTTTCGAGCGAATTTGCAACGGAAGTTTGCCGAAGAATCACACTCTCTTTGTCCTAGCATAATGAAAAATGAATGTGATTCCAATTACATTTCTAATCAACTCAAACTCCAATTAAATACACTGAGGCTTATTCAATTGTTTTGATGAAATCTCATTTCTCACTAGCAAATGAGTTTGATTTACATGACAGTGCATCGTTCAAGACAGAAACGCTTGCTCTCTTTATATATATACATTTATATTTGCACCCACACATATAACATATATATATATTATTTTTATTATATTTAATATAATATTTATTATTACTATATATATATATATATATATATATATATATATACATAATATATGAATTTAGATTAGTACAATGCCAAAGGCACTGAAGCAAACGCAATTATTTCTATCTTAACTTATATAACTTCTCAACGATAACGATATTACAAATGCAGAGGATTTGTATCGGTACAAGTTTCAGTGATGCTAATGTCACATTTCTGTATCATAATCTTCATGAAATGTATTTATATTCACTGTTTTGTTTTAAGTGGTATCATAACGGGCGGCTCTGGGATCAGTCGAATGGCCTTCACAAAAGGTCGGAAGGTTTATTACAGGGAAGCAATAATACTCAGTTCTGCGAAGAAAGACTGGAATATTGGCCGGTAATGCTGGGACGAGGAGGATAGATAGATCACATCCAAGATTTCGGTTGGTCTAAATTGGAGATCTGTCTGGATGATTTGTAAATGTTTGATTCAGACAGGGACCTCTGCATGAAGTGTCTGAGTACTATGGCCGCTAGAATCTCAAAGGAATAACTGAGTAGAGGCACAGAAGATGGTATATATATATATATATATATATATCACCTTGATCACCTTAACCGACAAGCCTGTCGGGCGGCGTGCGGCGCCTCTGGTCGCAGCAAGTGCTGTATTAGCCATACGATGACGCCATCCCACTGGCTGGGCGTGCAGGCCGTAAGTCTAAAGTCTATCTTAACCCAGAAGGCGCATTTGGCCGGTGCTTATCCCGGTTTCATGGCGTGAAACGACTGAGAGTACAAGATTCACCCCCTGGACAGGACGCCAATCCATCGCAGGGTTAAACCTCCCGCTATTGCTGGTACTCATTTTCAGCTGTGTAAACTGGAGCAACATGAAATAAAGTGTCTTGCTCAGGGAAACACACATCACCTTGTCCGAGAATTGAACTCAACCTTTCGATTGGAAGCCTGCTGCTCTAACCACCAAGCCATGCGCCTTCACACACACACACACACACACACATATATAAACATATATAAAATATATATACATATATTTATCTCGCTCTCTCTCTCTCTCTCTCTCTCTCTCTCTCTCTCTCTCTATATATATATATATATATATATATATATATATATATATATATAAACGTTTGTATATGTATAATAAAGCCAAAACAAAGCCGGTATGGACATAGAATAAAGAATGCAAATGCAAAAGATATTGTTGACAATTAGTCTTTTACCTTAGATTTATTTAAATGTCCTTAATTTTCGAGATAATATCTCTTCTTCGGAGGGAAGTAAAGCAGTTAAACCAGCGTTCTAAATAGCTTGCCAAGTCATGCTGATAGGAAATGGTATAGAGTGTCTGTTGTATCTCTAATGTCAAAAAGTTAAGGTTAGGTGGATGAAGAGTAGTCTCCCTTTAAAGGTTTTTGTTTTTTTTGTACATGCCTGTTTAAGTGTGTGGGAGAATGCAGAAAGGTGTAAGTATGTGAGTGTATGTGTGTGAGTGTGAGAAGATATGTCTATACGTAAATGTGGGGGATAGATGTTATTTCGTGTTAGAACTGGTCTTTGTGTGTGTATGTGTTTGTGTGAGAGAGAATAAGTGGAGGTGTAAGCGTGTTGCGTGTGTGTGCGTGTGTGTGTGTGGGGGGGGGGGTTATAAATATGGGGCTAGAAGCTCTATCAAGTTATAAATTGGGTGTTGAGTTCTAGTCTATTATTGATTGGTGGTTGTGTTTTGTCTATAATTAATGCTTCCTTAATTCTAAGATTGCCGAGGTTTCTTTCCTTGGTTTCTATTCTAACTGTTATGGTTTTGTCGGTGTTTTTGCATTTAACTAGGTGTTTCTTAAATGAGGAAGCGTTAGTATTGAGGTGTTCTTTTATTCTTATGTGGAGTGGTCTGGTGGTGCTACCTACGTAGAAGTTGCTGCATTTGTCACACTCTAGTCTGTATATGACGTAAGCCTTGTGGCATACGTCTGTGTCGTTGATGGGGCAGTTGGCTAGCCTGCAGCAATTGTCATGTCTGGTGGAGTGTCTTTTGGTTAGCTGTCCGCGTAGAGAAGGACCTGAGTGGGCCAGTTGGATATCTAGTCCCTCTCGTCTGATAGCTCTGCGGATGGTTGTTGTTGTTTCGTCACTGAAGTGTGGGAGCTTCAGGAAGCAAGTGTTCGTGCCTCGGGTGTGGTGTCCTCTGTTCTTTCTGGCACGGTTTGTGGTGGATGTCGTGGATCCGTTCAATTTGAGTACTTCCAGGAAATGTGTGCTGTGGTGTCTCGGTCTCTAGCGTCGGTGCATTTGTTCCGGATACGTGTTAGGTCGTTCCTTATGTATCCGAACTTAGCGCCGGCTGGGAGGGCAGATCTAAAATGTACGAACAGGTCCCTGCCGGCGGCTTTTTTATAGAAGCAGGTGTGGATGTTGCCTTCCTCTGTTACCCTGAGTTGGAAGTCCAGTAGGGATAGGGATCCGCGGTCATCGGGGTGTTCCATGCTGAACTTTATACTGACGTCCATGCTGGAGAATGTGTATATTTTATCTGCCTCCTCACGGGATGATGTAAGGATGAGTATGTCATCTACATATCGGGTGAAGAAGGTATGGGAATGGCAGAGTGCTCGGTATTCTAGCTGGTTCATATAGGTGATGGCCAGCAGGCCCGATAGGCTGGATCCCATGGGTAATCCTGTTGTCTGTCTGTATGTGTGGTGGTGGAAGGTGAAGTACGTGTTGTCCACTGTGAAGGACAAATGCTGGTGTATGTCCGTCGGATGGAGGCCGTAGCAGTGGATGTCCTCTGCGACCACGCAGTCCGTCAATAAATCGACAGCTGGATGAGCGGGGACTGTAGTGTAGAGGGAGTCAACGTCGATGCTAAACGCGTATCTATTTAGTTTAAGTTGTTCTGGCTGGAGTTGGTGTAGTCTACGTATAACTTCGTCGGAGCTACTGACATGCACTGGAAAGGTGGAGAGTAGAGGCTTGAGGACATGGGAGAGGAGCCAGGAAATTTTGTATAGGGGTCCTTCTATGCTAGAGACGATGGATCTTATTTGCGTCTTAGTACTATTCTTGTGGGTCTTGATGAGGTGGTAGAAAGTGGGCAGTCTGCTATTTCTAGTGGTGTAGTTGAGCTTAACTTTATTTGGGAGTTGTCTTCTCCTACAGATATCGAACCAGATGGAGTTGGTCGGTTTTTCGATCTGGGCTGCAGTCATGTCCGGGATCTCTATATAATTAATTTTCGCTTAGGTGTTCAAAGGCTAGGTTGTTGTATGTGGCTTGATAGATGACGCAAAACTCTTTACCTTTGTCGGATGGTAAGTATATAAGTTCCCTATTCCGTAGGTTCTTCAGGGTAAGTTGTTGTGTCCGGGAGAGGTTTGGGGCTATCTTCTTCTGTTTCTGTAAGATGTTAAATACGGAATGTTTTAGCCTCGAGAGTTTTTCTTCAAGCTCGCGGCTCGCAGGCGGTGGACAGTGTGGGCGATCCAGTTGGTATATCGGGAATCTGGGTTTGTTAGATTCCGTGGTGTTGTTGCCGAGAGTCGATATCCATTTTAGTTGGTAGGCAGCCCGACAGAAATTCGTTTCTATGTCGAGCCATAATTTGTCGTCCAGTCTCTGTTTCAATATGAACTGGAGACCCAGGCTGAGGAGGTCTAATTCCTCTCGGGAGAGGGATCTTGTCAAGTCTGTGACGAGGTGTCTTGCGTCAGGTGTGTTGTTGGTCGGGGCGCCGCTATGTTCGGTGTTTAATATTGACATTATTTTAATATCTGTCAATATGATTTCCCGTGACACAGTGATCTCTTCTGGTCTTTGTTCATATGAAAATTAATGTCATAATTTACCATATCTTTCCACAAATCATTAATATATTTTCTCAAATTTTACTATCATTATATCATTATATTTCTACTATCACTATGATCAAATGTGCCATATATGTTTCTGTTTTTTTTATAAACTGCATTTCGTTATATCTATATTAAACATGGAGGTGGATTGGCAGTATCGGTAGAGCGCCTGACAACATGCGTCCCTTTATGTTCTGATTTCAAATCCTTCCGAGTTTAGCTTTGCCTTTCTTCCTTACTGGTTAGAAAAAAAAAAATATCAGTAACAAACAGGTGTAAATTTAATCGACTCTAAAAAAAAAATATAAGCTTTCCACTTATTTAAAACAGATATATATATATATGTATATGAAACATGATTAATGTTATATACGACTCCGTTATGCCATGTCAAACTGTAAATAAGTATTTCACATTAGTGTATTTCAGTGTTGCATTAAATTGAGTTACCATTCAGTTCTCTTAATCTACTATAGAATGTTGATTCATATTTACACAAATAAGTTTGTAAGAAGCTCACGAATGTATAAATATACAAGAGAGATATATATACATATATATATATATATATATATATATATATATATATATATATATAAGTTATCTCGGGTTCAACCGGGGGTGACCTCAGTAAGTAAGGTACTCAATACAGTGCAGAATATAAATGTTTAATATAGAAAAGCTTCTACATGACTAGAACTGTTTCATTCGTGAGAAATCATCAGGAAGCTTCCTGATGATTTCTCACGAATGAAACTGTTCTAGTCCTGTAGAAGCTTTTATATATATATATATATATATATATATATATATATATATATATATATATATATATATATATATATATATATATATATATATATATATATATATATATATATATATATATATATATATATATATATTTATATATATATATATATATATATATATATATATATATATATATATATATTTATATATATATATATATATATATATATATATATATATATATATATATTTAGAGAGAGAGAGAGAGAGAGAGAGAGAGAGAGAGAGATTCTGCAGGGAAAAAATAAATTTGAGTGTCTTGCTATCTATCCACTACATTTAAATAGATTCAAATGTTTCTAAACATAAATATATACAAGTCATGAGAGCTATAATTGGGGAAAAAATGAAAACAAGAAATAGGAAAAAATTCAACGAAAACTTCACACAATGTCAAAAGATTATTGAGCTTCAGTGTCTATTTTAAAAACAATTTTGTTTAGTATACAATGTTTATAATCTCTTATTTATATGCTTGATTAACTTCTGTCATCACACCCCAGTTATTTCTGTTTGAACATTTTCCCTGTGGTTATAATTGACAACGTTTTCAAATATTGCAGAAGTCAAATTTAAAATTCAGAAGTGAAAATCTCAATTTAGAGGTAGCGGAGAGAAAATAATGTAAAATGAAGATAGAAATAGAACGCTTTATAATTGTAAATTAAAAGCAATTATACTAGTGTATGATATGTTCATATACCATCAAACACGTCATTTTTCTTTAAGAAGTGAATTAGGGAACCAATATTGAATAACACTTCAGATTAAATGGCAACCCACTTCATATTTCAAGGATGTTTTGTTTAATATTATACCACAATAGACGCTGCAGATAGTGGTCATGTTGACGAATAGTGTACGACAAAACATTAAAAACAAGAAACCTTTTAAATCGGAGAGTACAATGAATAAAGACACACAGCCGTAACCGCCTCCAACCTTTGAATAAACATCATCCTGACAACAGATAAAAATCTCCGAATTGCCATATCGGAACAATAGATAATGGGGGAGATAAGCCGCCTAAAAGAAAACTTCGAACTGCCCCTCAAACTAAAACGAAATAGAGTTATTCAAGTATAAAATTAAGTCAATGGGCAGTTCACAACAAAAGCAACAAAAGCAACAAAACAACAATGACATAAATAGCTCTAACAGAACCCAGAGTCAAATCATATATTCCTCATCTCTCTTATATATATTATATCTCTGAAACAATTATTGCAAAGTCTAGTAGCTTTGTGGTGTACTCCATTGGAATATGGATAGAAGATAAAAATGCGCACGCGTGTGCGGTAAATATCACCCGTCGTAAACGGACTGCCGGGTTCCTACTTTGAGACTATCAGGATAATCCTAATGGTCGCATCAATCAACAAAATAACAGTGGGCTTTCCATTCAGAATCTAATGGGGTAAATGAATGTGATCAGTGTCATTAGTTTGATATGCTTTCAGATGTCAACTCGAACATAAATTGGTGAAAAACTAACATCACAAGCATGTTAGGCTCTACCACTCAAACATGTACAGAGAATCACAACTTGTTCGAAGTGCCTAATGCCTATATCGTTTCCATCGTGGACTTTCATCCAACCGACGTGTCTTGTCCTGGCAGAAAACTAAAGGGTTTTCGAACGCATAGTATTTTGTTTCCTCAAGAATAAAGATATTTAGTTAATCGACATAAACCTCTGCTACAATTAAATTCTCTGTCGGCGTCTGCAACTGATTTGAGGATGTTACAGGCGCATGCGCTGAAACTGAATCAGCTGAAGAAATTCATGGGGCAGTGTGACGAGAGTAACATGGGTGCACGGCACACTGTCTCACGGTTTATCATTTTAACCGTACTGTTTTCTTGGGTCAAACGCACGGTGGTGTTGGGTTATATATAGACGCTCACATCACAATGAGTTCAGCAGAAAGAAAAAACACATTTTATAGATGCTAACTATGTGGTATGAGGTGAGTGGGTGATATAATCACATGGGTGAATTTGTTAGTGTGGACTGGGCCAAACTGTACACTCTCTCTTTTAGGACATCCAGATAAAAAAGTACATTTTTTCTGACATCTCTTAGACATGGGGTTACATTGACAAGTAAAATCCTCTTGTAAGAACTGGTTCTTTGACCGAGCATTGCCGACATATGGCACAATGTTAATCATCTGCTCTCAAATGTAAAAGAAATACTCAATTTAAAATTGAGTCTGTTTTGCAGATTGCATCCTTTATTTTTTTTAATAAAGGACGTCACATTTAACACAGCATAGTGCATTCATGCATGTATATATGCACGTGGGTACATATTTATTTAGGTATATATGTATACATGTGTATTTAATCATAACATTCTGATTTAGGAAGACTTATTTCATTGTTTGAATATATATAAACATTGGCATGTCTATATATATATGTGTTTGTGCGTTGATGTTTTCATGAGTGGATGTGTGTGTCTATTTCTGTGTATATGTGCATTTGTTTTAGATATGAGTGCTTCTATGTATGTATAATATATGTAAATTTTAGTTGTATCGTATTGTACTGAAAACATTAAAATTATTGAAATTATGAAGTTGTAAGGCAGACAATTAAGATTTACGAATCCGTATATTTGGAAGTAATCGGTCATGTTCAGCATTTAATCCGCACTTTATTAAATTAGATTAATGAATGTAATCACGCTACAGTAACAGATGACTAATTGACGAACTACATTATCTTATAGCTAGAAAATTGGCATAATGCTCGACGAGTGCTTGTAGCCAGAGGTGAAATTTTTCTGACATCGGAGAGCCGTATTCGCCTGTGTCAAGTGTAGAATTTAAAAGATACATCTAACAAGTGATAAATATTCACAGACACTATGACCTCATGACATAATATCATGTAAATATTTACAGGGCAGATTTACACTACATGAACATATGAATTATTGTCTATAATGTTTAAATACGTCTAGAGAGCTTATGAACCAATCAGATATATGAGTATTATACATATATATGATATATACATACATACATACACACACACACACACACACACACACACACACACACACACACACACATATATATATATATGCATACACACACTCACACACACACACACTCACACACACTCACGTATATCTATCTCTCTATATATAACGAAGGGTTTGTGGTGAGGAAACAGATGGACTATAACGCACCAGAGTACTCAATACTTAGGGTAGTAGAGTGGGTAATAGGAAAATGTATGATCCCGATGGCAGAGCTTAAGCCGTTTCGACGGCAATTTTCGGACTCTTTGAGTCCAGAAATTGCCGCCGAAATGGCTTTAGCCCTGCCGTCGGGATCATATATTTTCCTATACATATATATATATATATATATATATATATATATATATATATATATATATATATATATATATATATATATATATATATATAAGTATATATATATATTTCGTTTCTGAATTTGTTTAGCAAGATTCTTTATCTGAAAACTTGTGTTGCAACCGATATTGTTATACTTTGAGAGGGTTATGTTGCCAATAAGAAACACACGCACCAGTTGTTTCACTCCAATTTATTATAAATTAAATTTATAAGTTTAAGAAATTTGTAAATTTCCGGTTGGTTGGTTGGTTCTACAACCGGACGGTTGTTCATATATTGTCAAAGTTCTTTCGTCACACATTATGTGACCTCTTCAGTGACTGGGGATTCTCTTCTTTGTTTTGTGCCTTTCCTTTTTTCTGTTCTACGCCATCAGGTACAAAGGAGAGGCACAAAACAAAGAAAATAATCCCCAGTCATTGAAGAGGTCACAGAATATGTGACGAAAGAACTTTGACAATATATGAACAACGGTCCGGTTGTGGAACCAACCAGCCATCCGGAAATTTACAAATTTCTTTAATTTATAAATTTAATTTATAATAAATTGGAGTGAAAGCAACTGGTGCGTGTGTTTCTTATTGCCAACACGACCCCGCCCCCTTCCCAAAGTATAACAATATATATATATATATATATACACATTAATTTGTGTACACCAGACAATTCCGGCAAAGAATATGCTGGTTGATTCGAATAAAGAACCGCCTGCACATAGAATCAATTCGGAGATTATTGAGATATCAACAGAGATATGTACACTTAACTTACTCCTCGGGGAGAATCAGCGTGACCAGTGTGGAATGGCTGGTATTTTGGATTAATATAATAAATCATTTTTGACAGCAGAAGTGGAACAATGTCAGAATACAGTGTCTCATAGGCGCACTGGGGACTATCTCCAAAGGTTTCCAGGGATGGTTAAAGAAAATCGGCCCCTTCACGCTTTTTGGAACGCTTCAAAAGGCATGCTTGCTTGGAACGGCAAGAACCCTCCGATACGTCCTGAATATCTGAGGCTGCAGGTAGTGGCTTGATATTCAATCCAACGGACTTTCCAGTTAACCAACATCAATGACTGAGATTCAAGGAATAACAATAACAATAATAATAATAATAATAATAATCGGCCCCTTCACGCTTTTTGGAACGCTTCAAAAGGCATGCTTGCTGGGAACAGCAAGAACCCTCCGATACGTCCTGAATATCTGAGGCTGCAGGTAGTGGCTTGATATTCATTCCAACGGACTTTCCAGTTAACTAACATCAATGACTGAGATTCAAGGAATAATAATAATAATAATAATAATAATAATAATAATAATAATAATAATAATAATAATAATAATAATAATAATAATAATAATAATAATAATAATAATAATAATAGGGAAGAAGACGCACATGGTGGATAGAAGGTCGTGAAATCGCTCCCATAAGTTTTGATTTTTAACATATTTAAATCAATTGTGAAATAACAATTCTTAGTACAAATGATACATAAAACATCCGGCTTGAGTCCCCAAAAAATTCGTATCCATAATATATTGTTATATCGCTCAAATATTCAATTTTGTATTATACATTTTATATTCAAAAAAGAAAATGGTTATAAATGGAAGAAAACCCCCTCTGTCTACACTATATAGAACAGCCAAATAACAGCAATTTCACCAACACCAGAAACTAGATACACCACCTACCCTTCACCCCTCTGTGTACACTAAAAACATCAGTCAGATAACGGCAATTTCACCACCGCCACCACCAATCTCAGCATAATAATAGTAATTACTATTATTATTGTCTCAAGTTTTAACAAAATGTTTAATTCCAATATGAAGAAAATATGTCAACACATATACGCGACTAACCCCATAGATTCACCGATCAAACAAAAATACAGTTCATTCAACAAAACTCAGTAACGACAACGCCATCACTACAGACACCGCCACAGCCGCCCATCCATCATTACTACCACTATCCCATCACCGCCGCCACCACTCCTCCATTGCTACCACCGCTATCCCCCCATTACCTTCTGTTAACTTACGAAAGGGGAAGATGGCGGTATCACTAGACAATATTAATAAAGAAGATTAATATTTAATTTTGGATCAGGAATGTTAGAGTCGAAAAGGAGTAAAATGACAAAATGACTAAATAACTAAAGATAATTTCACCACCAACATCACCACCACCACTACCACGATGAAAACTCTGGTTAAGTCGACTCAACCACTATTTCTACTCCAACTTCAACACCATCACTACAGTAATACGATCACATCACCACCACCACTGCCTAATAATGATTTATCGCTACCGCCGCTATTCTCTCCCACTACCTCCTGCTAGTTGTTGCTAGCACAACACCGCCACCACCACCACTGCCTCATTATCACTACCGCCGCTATTCTCTCCCGCTACCCCCTGCAACATCGTAGAACCCCCAGTAAAAGAGGAAGACATCAAAATATATAAATATACTGAATTGATGACCCGGTCAAAATAAAAAAAATAAAAAAATAAAAATGAAAGCAGCACAGCAACAACGAAAAACGTAAATACAATAAGAATGAAGAGAAAAACAAACAGACGGACAGAGAAGGGAAGGGAAAAACTAAGTCAGACATTCAAACACTACATTACAATGAAACTTATGCTTATTCATTTTTTTTTTTGGGGGGGGGGGGGCCTGTTTGTTTGTTTATTTATGTTCGTCTACAGCGTGATAATGCCACACGAAAATCACGTAGAATGACGGAACCAACGGGGACGATCAATTCACCGGTGGTTATGTAACCATACATTCGCCAATCCTCGATAAGAGTGTTTAAATGTCGAAACTAAACAGATCGAATAACGGTGAAATGGAGACTAGAATGTCATGTGACAGACTCTCACCTAACAGGTGCTCCCTGGCTGAGCAGCAGGGACCTGGCCATCAAACAAATACTGCTGGTGTCGGTGGAAGAAGAAGAAGGAAAGGGACCAGAACCAACTGGACGAAATAATTGAATAGAACTGTTATGCAATGTTACCTGAAGAGTAACCCCAAGGAGAAAGGCTATAGGAAACGGATGCATAACATCTGGAACGAGATTGGTCTATTTAAATTAGATGAACAAAAATTGGCCGGGCAGGCTCGGGTAATAAGAACTAATGGGTGGATAAGCGAGCTGGAACTAGAGGAACTGAACAGAGAGATTAGCTTGGAGATGGAGAGTGGAGTATGCCAGGCAAACGAGCCAGTGGGAAATGAAGGTGAAGAGGTCGAGAGAACGGAGCAACCACCTGAAGCAGACAATGATCTGAATGCTAAGATAAATAATACCTGGAACAGAGATACGGCCATTGAGAAGATGAATGCTGACGGGCTAGGACAAGATTTAGTTGATATCCTAAACTTAGTGGTAGATGAATTGAACAATGATAGTGGGAAACCTATGAACCTAAGATTTGTAGACAGGAAAAAGTTAAAAAAAACAACAGCTAAGGTAAACAAAGTCATCCCATACCTTGAGGCGAGGAGCCTTCACCAGTGCAACAATATCCTCAAATCAACAGCAAATACGGTAAGGAAACTACTTGGTATAAAAGCCAGAGGAAACAACAGACAAGAAAGATCAGAGCCTTGGTAGAAGAAACGACTGAGTGGTCAAATCAGGGAAATGAGAAATGACATTGGAAAGCTTGAGTCCCTACTGAATGGGACACTAAAAAACATAGACACTAAAAATAGACTGGAAATAAAGTACAAAACTAGGAGGAAAAAGCTAAATACTATCATAGAGGAACTGAAGCAACGCATTGTAGCAAAGAGTGCAAAAATCAGGCGATACGAGAACAGAGTCAGCCAGTATAGACAGAACCGCATGTTCGACAACAACCAGAAGATGCTGTTTGGACAGCTTGAAGGGAAAGAAAGAGGCAACGACTTGATCCCTGAGGCGGAACAAACTAAAACATTCTAGAGAGGAATATGGGAGCAGGATGTTAAACATAATGGGCAGGCAGTGTGTATTGAGATAGCACAGAAGGAGATTAGTGAACAGGCACACCAACAAACTGATTTGAGTATCACAGTTGAAACTCTTAAGGGGCAGGCCAAAAAACTAACCAACTGGTAATCACCAGGCCCAGATGGTGTGCAGAGGTATTGGATTCAAAATATAACTTCCCTCCACCCGAAACTGACAACCATGTTCCATGACTGCTTGATGCCAGGTGAGGTACCAGAGTGGTTGACAAAAGGTAAGACAGTTCTGATAATGAAAGACCGAATCAAGGGTAATGATGTTACCAACTATAGACCTATCACATGTCTGTCCGTAATGTGGAAACTGTTGACAAGCATTATGTCTGAGGAAATCTACCATCACCTCCACTCAAATAACTTGTTACCGGACGAAGAGAAAGGATGCCGAAAGAAGTCACGTGGTACAAAGGACAAGTTACTTATTGATAAGATGGTAATGAGGAATTGCAAGAGGAGACACACTGGTCTTGCCATGGGATGGATAGACTACAAAAAGGCATTTGACATGGTGCCTCATTCTTGGATCACCAAAAGCCTGGAGATCCTCAAGGTGGCAGATAACATCAGACAGTTGTTCAGCAAAAGTATGAAGTCCTGGAAAACAGAGTTAACATCAACTGGAGAATCCTTGGGAAGCGTGAAGATCAAGAGAGGTATCTTCCGGGGAGATAGTCTGTCCCCTCTGTTGTTTGTCCTTGCCCTGATGCCACTGACCAGTACTGCGAAAAGTGAGAGTAGGATACAGGTTGGGAAAGGGAGGGCTTACCATCAATCACCTCCTCTTCATGGACGATCTTAAGCTCTTCGGGAAGAGTGAGAAGGAGTTGGCCGTGCTTGTTGACACAGTCCGTATTTTCAGCAATGATATATGTATGCAATTTGGTATTAGTAAGTGTGGAGTCATTGTGATGAGGAGGGGTAAATTGAGCAGAAGTAACGGAATCCAGGTAACAACAGGGGAGATGATTAAGGAAATTGACTCTGAAGAAGGATACAAGTGCCTGGGTGTTCTGGAGGCTGATGACATCAAGAACAAAAAAATGAAGGAATTGATAAGAACTGAATACATTCGGAGAATAAGGTGCGTATTAAAGTCACATCTGAACAGTAGGAATGCCATAAGTGCAGTACATTCCCGAGCTGTGTCTATTATTAGGTACATTGCGGGAATTCTGAGATGGAATGTTGCTGAACAAAAAGAAATGGATAGGAAGACTAGGAAGCTATTGACTATCTACAACATGTTCCACAAGAGGAGTGATGTCGATAGACTTTACTTAAGGAGATCTGAAGGTGGAAGAGGTCTTATCAGCATAGAGGACTGTGTTCAGATGGAGAAAAACAACCTACACAAATACCTGACTGATAGTAAGGAGCCATTGCTCAGAACTGTACTGAAGGAGAGGACAATAGACCAGGGGATGTCCAAGGAGGAAATAACATCAAGGAAAAAGAGCAGCCTTCAGGAAAAATCCCTTCATAGCAACTTCTTTGAAAAAACTGAATTTAGAGATCCACAGACATGGAACTGGTTGAGATGAGGAGACCTTAAAAAGGCTACAGAAGGAATGTTAATGGCTGCGCAAGAGCAGGCCCTCAAAACGAAGTGGTTGAAACACCATATTTACAAGGAGAAGGCTAGCCCACTGTGCAGGATCTGTGGAGAGAGAGAGGAGACTGTGGCTCACATTGTATCCGAGTGTAAACAGCTAGCCCAGACTCACTATAAGGGCTGGAGACATGATGTGATGGGCAGGGTGATCCACTGACCTCTATGCAAAGTAAACAATTTACCACATTCTGAGAAGTGGTATGAGCATAAGCCAGAGTCGGTGATAGAAAACGATCAGGTGAAGGTGCTTTGGGATTTTAGGATACAGACGGACAAGAAACTGGAACACAATATACCTGACCTGGTAGTTGTGGACAAAGAAAAAAGAGATTGCCTGATTGTGGATGTGGCCTGCCCATTCGACACGAGAGTGCAAGAGAAATAGAAGGAGAGGGATAAAATTATCCGATACCAGGACTTAAAGTGGGAGGTAAAAAGGATTTGGAACTGCCATGAAGTCAAAGTGGTCCCGATTGTCATAGGCACACTAGGTACTATCTCAAAACGTTTCCAGGGATGGTTAAAGAAAATTGACCCCGCAGCGGTTTTTGGAACACTTCAAAAGGCATGCTTGCTGGGAACAGCAAAAACCCTCCGATACGTCCTGAATATCTGAGGATGCAAGGTAGTGGCTTGATATTCATATCAACAAACTTTCTAGTGAACTAACATCGATGACTGAGACTCAAAGAACAATAATAATTGAGCAGAAAGGGTGTAAACGAAGCTCATATGACTGTAAGGATCAGCTTCTGGTTAACAAAATGATACTGGAAGATTGTCATAATAGACACAAAAATCTATCGATTGCTTGGATAGATTATAAAAAACGCATTCGATAGTTTGCCACACAGTTGGATTGAAAAATGTTTAGAGATTTTCAAAATATCCCCCGTTGTCAGGAGGTTTTTGTCATTCAGTATGAAGACATGGTAAACGACACTCCTTTTGAATAGTGAAACAAAATCACTGGAAGCTGGAGATGTTAATATTAATTGTGGAATTTTTCACGGTGACTCTTTATCACCGCTTTTATTCTGCATCGCACTTATACGATTAAGTAAAATGCTCAATGAAACAAAACATAGATATAAAGTCGATGACAAAACCATTAATCACTTGTTCTACATGGATGACCTGAAACTATTTGCAAAAAATGATGAATAATTGCAAGGGCTATTATCCACTGTGGAGCCTTTCAGTGATGACATTAAAATGGAGTTTGGACTAGATAAATGCGCCAAAGCAACGTTCACCAGAGGAAAGCCGCTGAAGAGTTCAGACATTAATCTTGATCGGGGGAATGTGATAATAGAACTTGATCAAGATAAAACTTACAAATATCTAGGTGTTTGTGAAGGAGACGGAATCAAGCACTCGACAATGATGGAAAGGATAAGGAAGGAATGTTACCGCAGAGTAAGAGCAATCTTAAGAACGGAATTGAATGCAAGGAATAGGATCGAGGCCATAAACACGCTTGCCATACTAGTAGTAACCTACAGTTACAATGTCATCAACTGGTCAAGCACAGAGATCCGTAGGCTCGATACAAAAATTCGAAAATTCTTAACCATGCCCAGAATACATCACCCTAAGGCAGATACAGATAGAATATATCTCCCTGGGAAAGAGGTGGACGTGGGTTAATCCAGTTAGACATTGCGTTGAAAACTGCAACAATTAGATTATCTACATATCTAAGGGAATCACATGATTGGATGATCTAACTCGTTTTGAAACACGAAAGAATCAAAAGATCATACTCCATTACAAAAGATGCACAAAGATACAGTAATGGACTACAAATTTCAGAAGTCCCATTTACTGCTGAAATGGAAAACACAGAAAAAGCAAAGCAGGTAAAAGTAACTGCTACAGAAACTGGCTAAGAAATGGCAAGAAAAGCCTCTGTATGGAAAATACCCAGAGCGAGCTAACAATCCTGATGTTGACAAAACTTTAACCCATCAGTGGTTGGCATCCTCTGGACTGAAATCGGAGACTGAAGGACTGATTATATCGGCACAAGATCAGTGTCTGCCAACAAAAAATTACCAAGCCAACATAATAAAAAATGGGTGCAGCCCATTATGCCGTGTATGCAAAAAACAACCAGAGATCATTGACCATATAATTTCAACGTGCAGTCCTATAGCTCCAACCGAATACCTAAACAGGCATGACAGAGCTGCACAATACATACATTGGATAATGTGTAAGCATTTTGACCTGCCCCATCAAAAGAATTGGTGGGAGCATCAACCACCTCCCATACTTGAAAAAGATCACATCTCAATCTTGTGGAACTTTAGCATCCAAACAGACCGAAAAATAAATGCAAACAGACCTGATATAATATTGAAAGACTTTCAAAAGAGGGTATGCCTGCTAATTGATATGTCTGTTCCAATAGACAAGAATGTATCTATAAAAACATTTGAAAAATTGAGCAAGTATAAGGACCTGGAGACAGAAATTGGAAAAATGTGGAAATTGAGAACTAAAACAATACCAGTGTTTGTAGGCGCTCTGTGAATGATACGTAAGGGATCTAATGATTACTTATCGCAAATCCCAGGAAACGCGCGTATAGGAGAAATACAAAAGATAGTACTAATGGGAACTGCCCATATACTAAGGAAGATTCTGTCAATATAAGTACATCACAAGTCTAAACACTAAAGATGCATGTGTGAATATGTATGTTCTTTCTTGAACATGGCGGACCTTGTTGTCTCTTGAGGTCACTGCTTGTGACTTGATGATAACTCGTATGAACATAAAGCAAGATAAATGCAACTATAATAATAATAATAATAATGGATGCAAATAGACCTGATATAATATTGAAGGACTTTAAAAAGAGGGTATGCCTGCTAATTCATATGTCCGTTCCAATAGACAAGAATGTATCTATAAAAAACATTTGAAAAATTGAGCAAGTATAAGGATCTGGAGGTAGAAGTTGGAAAAATGTGGAAATTGAGAACTAAAACAATACCAGTGGTTGTGGGCGCTCTGGGAATGATACCTAAGGGGTCTAATGATTACTTATCGCAAATCCCAGGAAACCTGCGTATAGGAGAAATACAAAAGATAGTACTAATGGGAACTGCCCATATACTAAGGAAGATTCTGTCAATGTAAGTACATCACAAGTCTAAACATTAAAGATGCATGTGTGAGTATGTATGTCCTTTCTTGAACATGGCCGACCTTGTTGTCTCTTGAGGTCACTGGTTGTGACTTGGTGATAACTCGTATGAACATAAAGCAAGATAAATGCAACTGTAATAATAATAATAATAATGATTTCTTTATAAACCACAAGGGTTTACATAAAGTAGACATTAAGGACAGTGCAGGACAATGCAGGACGGTACAAATGGGCATTTCTGCGTGTAAAAAACAAAAACAGAGGATGTAACAAAAAATAACAATGAAAAATTCCCCAATAGGGGGGAGACTTCGGAGGGACATTTGTGGAGAAAGTCCAGTAAAAAGCCACAATGACCCTGACCACCAAGGCAAGTGCCCTCTCCCAGTTTTCCACCTTTAATTTACAGATATATACTCAGAGTAGGCCCATTCACTCGGGCCATTCTTGCTTCTCTCACCCATCTTTCAACAAAATGCTGGGAAGAGAGCACTTCCCTCTCTACTTTGATTTTCCTTTTCAAATGAAATTTGAAAAAGTCAATCAGAGCATCACCGAAGAGGTAAGTGCTCGTCTTCAGCCCTTTCAAACGTGTCCACCATACTATCTCTTTCGCCATGGCCACCAGACAGATAAAAACTGCCTGCCCTTCCCGGCTAAAGGAGGAGGGCGGGGCAATCCTCACGATGGACTCAGATGATAGCCGGATCCCTCCTAAACGCGACAGCAGGTGTTCGACATAAACCCACATGTCAGCAATTTTCGGACACTGGACGAGTGCGTGCAGGACGGTTTCGTCGCCCTGCGCGCATCTCGGACATGCCCGGCTGACGGCACCTCCATTCCTGTAGAGTTTATCCCGAACTGGCAAGGCTCCTCGGTAGCACTGCCAGGCCAGAGATTTCTGGAAGTTGTCCATAGGCCCTGGCCCGAAAGTTCTTCCGAAGAGATTGGCTAGTTGATTTTCGTCGACGCCTAGAGTTTCCCCAAGTACGTCGTCGCTCTTCCCCTCCACTAATCCTCTATAGAACGCCGAGGTGGAGTTTCCACCGATCACATTGCCCGATTGGTCGAGGGCTGTGAGCGCCTGAAGACATTCCAGTCTCCAGGCGCTCCCTCTCGGTCTTCGCTTGACCCAGGACTGCAGCTCCGTCAAGGAAACGAGCTGGGGAAATACGTGTCTAGCAAACGGCGACAACACCTGATCACCGTCGAGGAAGAGGTGGAGATGTCGTAGCCTGAGCGCGTGCCTGCGCATCATCAGCCATGGCATGCCCAGCCCTCCACGTAGCGGGTGTTGACAACAGATGGACCGCCTGACCATCGGATCACGTCCCTTCCACAAAAAGCGAAAGAGCAAACTCTCCAGCGCAGTCAGGCGGTACGACGGTCAGGCGGTAGCAGATGACAGACGCGATGTACGCGTTAGCCACCTCCGCTCGACCTTTCAGGGATAGCTTCCTCTCCGCCCATTTCTGGGTGAGAGAAGCCACCCTGCTCGTCACCTCGTCCCAGTTTTTGTCCGTCTGGAGGTCCGGACCGAACCAGACACCTAGCAATTTAACCGGTCCGTCCGTCCAGCGTCCGACGATGCTGTTGGACGGCATGGACCTGCCTCTCCAGGTGCCGAGCTGCAGGCCCACTGACTTTTCCTGGTTGATCATTACTCCTGTCACCGCTTCGTATTCTCTTAGTGTAGTGCCGATCGCTTCGATGTGTTTGGCGTTCGACATCACTACGGTGACATCGTCCGCATATGCTGACACGGATCTTCCGCATCCTAGTTCGCGCGCGACTCCCCTCAACGTCTCCAGTTTGTGCCGTAATGGCTCGAGAGTCAATACGTACAAGAGGGACGAGAGGGGACATCCTTGGGGGACCGAGCGCATGATGTTGAACGGTTCCGACAGGTGACCGTTCACTCTCACCATAGAGCAGATGTCGCTGTGCATGGCAGCGATCTAGCCTCTGAAGACGGGCCCAAAGCCAGCCGCCCTCAGGACTGCCGCTAGGTAACGATGGTCGACCCAATCGAAGGCTTTCGACTGAACTAAATTGATCAAGGACCCACCCGTGCCAGGTTCCTTAGCTACCCTCTCTATGATGTATCGCATGAGGTGGAGGTTGTCGTGGATGGATCTGTCGGGAATGGCGCATGTCTGTGCCTCTCCCACCAGACCACCAACGACAAGCGCCAACCTCTTTGCTAGCACCTTGGCCAAAATCTTGAACTCTGTGTTTAGCAGAGTTATGGGCCGGAAATTATCTATGTTATCCCCTTGTTCGGATCCTTTCTCAGCAGTGCCACCGCTCCTCGGCTCACAGAACTGGGAATTCTCCCGTTCTGTTGCCAGTTGCAGTAGACGTCCGCCAAGAGGCCTCCGAACAAGTCTCGCATCTGTACGTAAAGTTCATAGGGCAGACCATCCAAACCAGGCGATTTACTCCGTTGTGCAGCCAGTCATTGCCTCCCTTACTTCAGCGGCTGATATCGGCTTTCGCAACACTTCGCCTCAGTGGCCGAGAGCCGCGGCAGTCCGTCGAGGTAGACACTAAAGTCCATCCCTCTACCCGGCCCACCGCTGCCCCCGAACAACTGAGCGAAGTGTCGCTGAAAAGCTTCACACATTTGTTCGGGATCGAGTAGCATGCGCCCGTCGTGGTCCACCAAAGACCGAATCGTGGCTTTGTTGCCACGACGCGCCTCCGCCACTCGGGCCCATTGAACGGCTTTCGTCCCCTCGTGTCTGAGAGCACGCACCCTTGCTCTGACAACGCAGCCTTCGTACTTTGCATTGAAGAATTGGTCAAGGGCCAATTTCGCTGCAAGCACGTCGGTCGCAATGCCTTTGCTAAGCGCCTCGTCTAATTTTCTAACTAGTTCTCCCCCTGCTCTATTTTTCTCTATTGCTAAAGCCTTACTAAACCTAATGAATTCTATTCTAATCGCTCTTTTCAGAGCAAACCACCACTTGTTGTTGACGATGGCCCCCGTCAACGCCCGCTTAACTAGTTCGCTAATCCGGTCTCTGTAGGCCTTGCGCGCTGGTAAGGACGCGTTTAGCTTCCAGTAGCCGGGTCCTCGTCTATGAAGCCTATCTAAGTCAAGCGCACAGATCACGAATTTGTGGTCCGTGTAGCTGACTATCTTGAATTGTGGACAGCCTATGCTAGACCTATCTATTTCCCTACAAAATACTCTATCTAGATATGATCTGGATGACCCTATGCGGTTTGTCCAAGTCCACATTGGCACATTCGGGAAATCCAATCGGTATCTGTCAGACAGTTCAAAACGCCTGAGCAGGTTGGTGAGGCTCTTGCACCCTCCACCCCTATCCGCTAATCCCACACAGTCCCAGCGTGCATCTAAGATCCCGTTCCAGTCGCCCACTAACACTAAAGAGCGGGACGTTCCAAGAAAGGTCTCCAGACGCCGGAAGAAGTCAGGCCGCCCTGCTCCTGTCGGGGCATAGACGGCCACTAGCCCGAAAGCTTGCCCGTCTCCGCTGGTCACGTCCAGCACCACCAGCTTACCCTCTGGGTCCAGGAAGATGGCCCGTATGGCGAGATCCAAACCTCTCCGAAAAAGCACAGCAACTCCTCCACCCGATCCAGGACAGCTGGGAGATGCGTACACATCGTAGCCGCCGGAGATCGGTGCGATGGCCCGTGCTTCGGAGATTCTGGTCTCGCTGTTGGCCACTACATCTATGTTTAGTGACCTGAGGTCGTTGAGCAGGTGACCCTGCTTCCATGACGACCCCAAGCCACGCGCATTTATGCTGCCTATTCTGAGTGAGGTCATGTTTAACATAGAGTGGAAAAGATGGGAAAGACCACTTACCGTACTTTTGGTAGAGGAAGGATGGTTTTTACATCCCTTTTAACTTGATCGTCTGGTGAATCGTCCCTTCGGCTGGTCGTCGGCTCTTCTAAGAGAATGTCTGAATATACTCTTCGATTGATGGTTCCTCCTAGGTCCCTGAAATCACCAACTGCGTTGGGGAATTTCGTTTTAATGTTTGTGTATTGTTTCTGTGCTATTTTTAGCAGTCTTATGTTAGTTGGCGTTTTGATTGGTGCTGGTATTATGTAGTCCTGTTGTGAAATGTCTGTGTGTTCAATTATGTAAGTCATTAGTTTCTTGTTGTGTGTATTTATTGCCGTGCATTTGTTTTTCTGGGGGTGGGGTGTGGTTCTGCTATTTTCTAGACGTTGTTGCTGGGTGTGTGTGTTTTGTTGTTGTGTTTGCGATGTTGGTGCTTGTGGTGGTGGTGTTGAAGGTGTTGTTGGCGGTGGGGTTGTCGCCGGTGGTGATGGTGGTGCTAGTGTGGGTGGTGATGGTGTTGGTGGTGTTGCTGCTGTGGGTCTCTTTGCAGTAGACTTTACCCTTTTCTCATTTCTTTCCTCCCTTTTCAAAGGCGACGATGCGCTGCTTCTGCGTTTGTGCCTTCTTACGACCTTTTGCCATCCCTCTCCCACCTCACACTCCATGTCTGATTCTGTGAGGTCGGGGAGGGGTACCAGCTCCACTCTTTCACTTGTTGTTGTTGGTGATGTTTGCACTGGAGTCTCTGTTGCAGCTGCATTTGGTATTGCTGTTGTTGTTGTTAATATTTCCACTGCTGCTGCTGTTTTTGATTTCCGTGGCGTGGGTATGGGTGCCACGGACCTATCGTTCCTGGTTGCCGCTTGTCCTGTTGCTGGTAGCCGTGGAGCCGGTTTCGGAAGGAGGGGGGTTTTCTCCTTTCTCAGGGTCTTCTCGTTGCAGAAGGCCCTGAGGTGAGTCTTCGATCCACAGCGAAAGCATTTCGGGCGTTTGCCCTCAACACTTATGGGCAGGTGAGTGCCCTTATCGAAGTCTATCACATCCGGGATAGCGTCGATGCATTCCTGGTTGGTTTGGATTAGCATCTCAATGGAGGTGCCGACCCAATCTTCTCTTACTTTTTTCTGTACTTGCAATACAGTTGTTTTGTCCTCGATTCCTACGAGGACAGACGCGGCTAGCCAAGAAGGGGCCATTCCGGGAGGGACGTGGGTCAGTTTGACCCTCACAATTTTTTGCCCGCAGTAGGAGGGCACCAACACCATTTCCTCGCTCCTTAGGGTCACTACGGATTGGGCCTTTGCCTCCTGGGGTGTGGCAAAAAGTACGTCTACGGTGGCATATTTTTTGCTTCGGGTGATGTGCGTTTTCCGCTGCCACACAGACCCCAAGGCTTTTTGTATTTGGGCCTCTGTGGCTCTTTCCACCCTACGGGATTTTGTACTTGCTGTACGGTACGTGACCGTACAGTGCTCTTGGGTTTCGAAAAATTTTTCCGCTGCCTTGCAGATTGCTCGGTGTCCATTCTTTGTCACCATCTTCTTCGCTTCCTCTAATTCCTCATTTATTATGAGGATTGTTTCCAAGTTTTTCGCAATACCTGCAAATGAGATTGGTTTTTCTTTGCTGCTGTTGTTGTCGACAGAGCTTTTGTTGTTGCTGCAGGTACTACGACTACTGCCTTCGCCGCTGTTGCTGTGGTTGTTGTTGGTGTTGCTGCTGCTAATGCTGTTGTTGTTTATGCTGCTGGTGATGCTGTTGCGGCTGCTACTGTTGTTTTCATTGTCACTGTTGCTGTTGTTATTACGGCTGCTACTGCTATTATTCCTGACGTCAGACGAATGAACTGGGTTTTCGTATTTCCCGCACACCTGTTTCGTCGCTGTCGTCGTCGTCGTGGAGAAACCTTGCACGCTTTGCACGAGACTTTTCTTTTCTTTCGTCGCTTGCGAAAGAGAAGGGAGGGAGAGAGACACATTTAAAGAAGGGAGGGAGAGAGACACATTTAAAGAAGGGAGGGAGAGAGACAATCTTCTCTCTGCTGTAGTGATCATTGAGGAAGAAGAAGACGGAATGAGTGGGAGTGACCTATGCAAATTCTTTTTCGTAGCCATGTTGACTTTTTTGTTTAAAATAAATATTGGGTACAAAACCCCAATAAGCAGTTATTTAACCCCGAAGGGCCAAATAATGGGCAGAAAGACCCCTCTCACGAGGAGGAGGGTGTTTTTGTCTACAAGTTGGTCTAAGTTTTAAACAATTTACAATTGTTAAAGCGTTCAAAATTTACAGTACCTTACAGAGCCGAGCCTCCGTCAACCATAGCATTCAATAATAATAATAATAATAATTTTGAAAACCATTAATCACTTGTTATACATGGATGACCTGAACTATTAGTAAAACATGATCGTTGTCAAGAGGTTCTTGTCATTCAGTATGAAGACATGGAAAACGACAATCCTTTTGAATAGTGAAAATGAATCACTGGAAGCTGGACAAGTTTATATTAATTGTGGAATTTTTCAGGGTGACTCTTTATCACCGGTTTTATTCTGCATCGCACTTATACCATTAAGTAAAATCCTCAATGAAACAAAATATGGATATAAAGACTATGACAAAACCATTCATCACTTGTTCTACATGGATGACCTAAAACTATTTATAAAAAATGATGAACAATTGCAAGGGCTATTATCCACTGTGGAGCAGTTCAGTGATGATATTAAAATGAAGTTTGGACTAGATAAATGCGCCAAAGCAACGTTCACCAGAGGAAAGCTGCTGAAAAGTTCAGAGGAAACTTACAAATATCTAGGTGTTTGTGAAGGAGACGGAATCAAGCACTCGACAATGAAGGAAATGATAAGGAATAAATGTTACCGCAGAGTAAGTACAATCTTAAGAACGGAATTGGATGCAAGGAATAGCATCGATACCATAAACACGCTTGCCATACCAGTAGTAACCTACAGTTACGATGTCATCAAATGGTCAAGCACAGAGATCCGTAGGCTCGATACAAAAATTATAAAATTCTTAACCATGCACAGAATGCACCACCCTAAGGCAGATACATATAGAATATATCTCCCTAGGAAAGAAGGAGGACGTGGATTTATCCAGTTAGATATCGCGTTGAAAACTGCAGCAATTGGATTATCTACATATCTAAGGGAATCACATGATTGAATGATCAAACTCGTTTTGAAACACGAAAGCATCAAAAGATCATACTCCATTACAAATGATGCACAAAGATACAGTAATGGACTACACATTTCAGAAGTCCCATTTACTGCTCAAATGGAAAACACAGAAGAAGCAAAGCAGGTAAAAGTAACTGCAAAGAAAGAACTGCTACAAAAACTGGCTAAGAAATGGCAAAAAAAGCCTCTGTATGGAAAATACCCAGAAAGAGCTAACAATCCTGATGTTGAGAAAACTTTAATCCATCCGTGGTTGGCATCCACTCATTTTAACAAACTTTCCAATTAAGTAACATCAATGACTGAGACTCCAAGAACAATAATAATAATAATAATAATAATAATAATAATAATAATAATAATAATGATTTATTTATTAACCACAAGGGTTTACATAAAGTAGACATTAAGGACAGTGCAGGACAATGCAGGACGGTACAAATGGGCATTTCTGCGTGTAAAAAACAAAAACAGAGGATGTAACAAAAAATAACAATGAAAAATTCCCCAATAGGGGGGAGACTTCGGAGGGACATTTGTGGAGAAAGCCCAGTAAAAAGCCACAATGACCCTGACCACCAAGGCAAGTGCCCTCTCCCAGTTTTCCACCTTTAATTTACAGATATATACTCAGAGTAGGCCCATTCACTCGGGCCATTCTTGCTTCTCTCACCCATCTTTCAACAAAATGCTGGGAAGAGAGCACTTCCCTCTCTACTCTGATTTTCCTTTTCAAATGAAATTTGAAAAAGTCAATCAGAGCATCACCGAAGAGGTAAGTGCTCGTCTTCAGCCCTTTCAAACGTGTCCACCATACTATCTCTTTCGCCATGGCCACCAGAGAGATAAAAACTGCCTGCCCTTCCCGGCTAAAGGAAGAGGGCGGGGCAATCCTGACGATGGACTCAGCTGATAGCTGGATCCGTCCTACACGTGACAGCAGGTGTTCGACATAAACCCACAAGTCAGCAATGCTCGGACACTGGACAAGTGCGTGCAGGACGGTTTCGTCGCCCTGTGCGCATCTCGGACATGCCCGGCTGACGGCACCTCCATGCCTGTAAAGTTTATCCCGAACTGGAAAAGCACCCCGGTAGCACTGCCAGGCCAGGGATTTCTGGAAGTTATCCATAGGTCCCGGCCCGAAAGTCTTTCCGAAGAGATTGACTAGTTGATTTTCGTCGACGCCTAGAGTTTCCCCAAGTACGTCGTCGCTCTTCCCCTCCACTAATCCTCTATAGAACGCCGAGGTGGAGTTTCCACCGATCACATTGCCCGATTGGTCGAGGGCTGTGAGCGCCTGAAGACATTCCAGTCTCCAAGCGCTCCCTCTCGGTCTTCGCTTGACCCAGAACTGCAGCTCCGTCGAGGAGACGAGCTGGGGAAAAACGTGTCTAGCAAACGGCGACCACACCTGATCACCGTCGGGGAAGAGGTGGAGATGTCGTAGACTGAGCGCGTGTCTGCGCATCATCAGCCACGGCATACCCAGCCCTCCACGTAGCGGGTGTTGACAGCAGATGGAACGCCTGACCATCGGAGCGCGTCCCTTCCACAAGAAGCGAAGGAGCAAACGCTCCAGCGCAGTCAGGCGGGGCTTAGGACAAGGTACGATGGTCAGGCGGTAGTAGATGACGGACGCGATGTACGCGTTAGCCACCTCCGCTCGACCTTTCAGGGATAGCTTCCTCTCGGCCCATTTCTGGGTGAGAGAAGCCACCCTGCTCGTCAACTCGTCCCAGTTTTTGTCCGTCTGGAGGTCTGGACCGAACCAGACCCCTAGCAATTTAACCGGTCCGTCCGTCCAGCGCCCGACGACGCTGTTGGACGGCATGGACCTGCCTCTCCAGGTGCCGAGCTGCAGGCCCACTGACTTTTCCTGGTTGATCATTGCTCCTGTCACCGCTTCGTATTCTCTTAGAGTAGTGCCGATCGCCTCGATGTGTTTGGCGTTCGACACCACTACGGTGACATCGTCGGCATATGTTGACACGGATCTTCCGCATCCTAGTTCGCGCGGGATCTCTCTCAACATCTCCAGTTTGTGCAGTAATGGCTCAAGAGTCAATACTTACAATAGGGACGAGAGGGGACATCCTTGGCGGACCGAGCGCATGATGTTGAACGGTTCCGAAAGGTGACCGTTCACTCTCACTACAGAGCAGATGTTGCTGTGCATGGCAGAGATCTAGCCTCTGAAGACGGGCCCAAAGCCAGCCGCCCTCAGGACTGCCGCTAGGTAACGATGGTCGACCCCATCGAAGGCTTTCGACTGATCTAAATTGATCAAAGACCCACCCGTGCCAGGTTCCCTAGCTACCCTCTCTATGATGTATCGCATGAGGTGGAGGTTATCGTGGATGGATCTGTCGGGAATGGCGCATGTCTGTGCCTCTCCCACCAGACCACCAACGACAAGCGCCAACCTCTTTGCTAGCACCTTGGCCAAAATCTTGAACTCTGTGTTTAGCAGAGTTATGGGCCTAAAATTATCTATGTTATCCCCCTTGTTCGGATCCTTTCTCAGCAGCGCCACAGCTCCTCGGCTCACAGAGCTGGGAATTCTCCCGTTCTGTTGCCAGTTGCAGTAGACGTCCGCCAAGAGGCCTCCGAACAAGTTTGGCATTTGTACGTAAAGTTCATAGGGCAGACCATCCAAACCAGGCGATTTACCCCTTGTGCAACTGGTCATTGCATCCCGTACTTCAGCGGTTGTTATTGGCTTTTCGCAACACTCCGCCTCAGTGGCCGAAAGCCGCGGCAGTCCGTCGAGGTAGACACTAAAGTCCATCCCTCGATCCAGCCCGCCACTGCCCCCGAACAGTTGAGCGAAGTGAAAAGCTTCTCACATTTTCCCGGGATCGAGTAGCATGCGCCCGTCCTGGTCCACCAAAGACCGGATCGTGGCTTTGTTGCCACGACGCGCCTCCGCCACTCGGGACCATTGAACGGCTTTCGTCCCCTCGTGTCTGAGAGCACGCACCCTAGCTCTGACAACGCAGCCTTCGTGCTTTGCATTGAAGAATTGGACAAGGGCCAATTTCGCCGCAAGTACGTCGGTCGCGATGACTTTGCTAAGCGCCTCATCTAATTTTCTAACTAATTCTCCCTCTGCTCTATTTTTCTCTATTGCTAAAGTCTTACTAAACCTAATGGACTCTATTCTAATTGCTCTTTTCAGAGCAAACCACCACTTGTTGTTGACGATGGCCCCCGTCAACGCCCGCTTAACTAGTTCGCTAATCCGGTCTCTGTAGGCCTTCTGCGCTGGTAAGGACGCGTTTAGCTTCCAGTAGCCGGGTCCTCGTCTATGAAGGCTATCTAAGTCAAGCACACAGATCACGAATTTGTGGTCCGTGTAGCTGACTATCTTGAATTGTAGACAGCCTATGCTAGACCTATCTATTTCCCTACAAAATACTCTATCTAGATATGATCTGGATGACCCTGTGCGATTTGTCCAAGTCCACATTGGTACATTCGGGAAATCCATTCGGTACCTGTCAGACAGTTCAAAACGTCTGAGCAGGTTGGTGAGACTCTTGCACCCTCCTTCCCTATCCACTAATCCCACACAATCCCATCGTGCATCTAAGATCCCGTTCCAGTCGCCCACTAACACTAAAGAGCGGGACGTTCCAAGAAAGGTCTCCAGACGCCTGAAGAAATCAGGTCGCCCTGCTCCTGTCGGGGCATAGACGGCCACTAACCTGAAAGCTTGCCCGTCTCCGCTGGTCACGTCCAGCACCACCAACTTACCTTCTGGGTCCAGGAATATGGCCCGTATGGCAAGATCCAAACCTCTCCGAAAAAGCACAGTAACTCCTCCCCCCGATCCCGGACGGCTGGGAGATGCGTACACTTCGTAGCCGCCGAAGATCGGTGCGAAAGCCTGTGCTTCGGAGATTCTGGTCTCGCTGATGGCCACTACATCTATGTTTGGTGACCTGAGGTCGTTGAGCAGGTGGCCCTGCTTCCATGACGACCCCAAGCCACGCGCATTTATGCTGCCTATTCTGAGTGAGGTCATGTTGAAAAGGAGTGGGAAATATGGGAAATACCACTTACCTTACTTCTCGTAAGGGAAGGACGGTTTTTCCATCCTTTTCACTGCTTGTGGCCTCCTCAGGAAGGATGTCCTTATAAATCCTCCTGGAGAGTGCTTGTCGGAAGTCTCCGATGTCTTTGGGGAATTTTTGTTTTAGTGCCATGTACGTTTTCTGTGTGATGCGAGTGAATTGTATGTGTGGAGGTTGTGTGAATTTTGGGGTTGTTGTGTAGTCTTTTTCTGTGATTCTGGTGTTGTGTTGGATGTAGTGTAATAATTGCCTGTTGTTCAAATTTAATGCTGTGTAGTGTGTATCCTTTTGGTTGTTTTGTTTTGTTTGCGTTTGTTGTGGGTTTGTTTCTGTTTCGCATTTTAGTGACTTTTGTGGTGTAGGTGATGGTGGTGTTGGGGTTAATGATGGTGATGGTGTTGGTGTTTGGGTTGATGGGGTTGGTGATGCTGGTGTGGATGGTGGCATATCTGTCCTAACTTTTTTGTTTCTTAGTTTATTTGTTTCCCTCTGTATTTTGTTTTTGGAGGGGGAAGGAAGAGAATTTTTTCTTTTTTGGTTTCTTTTTTTTTTTCGGATATCGTTTTCCACTCATCGTCGTCACAATCTGTCTCCAGTTGTGATAGGCTGGGGAGTGGAAAATCCTCCACAGGCGTTAGTTTTGGTTGTGGCGTGGTGGATGGTGTAGGCGCTGGTGCTAGTTCTGAAGCGTTGGGTGGTGGTGGTGTTGGTTTTGCTGTTGGTGGTGGTGGTGTTGGTTTTGCTACTGTTGCTGGGGTTGTTGCTGTTATAGTTGCTTCTGTTATTGCTGCTACAGTTGTTGCTGCCATCTCTACTACTGGTGGTGTTGATGGTTGTGTCACTGGGGTGGGTAGGAGAGGTGGCCTCAACCTTTTAGCCTGAGGGCAGAAAGCCCTTAGGTGGGTTCCTTCACCACAAACGACACACCTAGGTCTTCTGCCCTCGACAATTACCGTGAGGTGGCTGACGTCAGTGAGGTCTATTACCTCTGGTATCTCCTCAATGCTTTTTTGGTCCGCTTGGATCGGGAGCTCCATCCCAGATCCGGACCAGTTCTCCTGCTTTTCTTTTGCTATTGCTATTATTTTTGTGTTGGCTTCGATGCCGGCGAGGACGGCCGCTATTAGCCAGGGAATTTCGATGGCCGGTGGAACGTGGGTCACCCTGATCTTTACGAGTCTCTGGCCACAATAGCTTGGGACGAGTGTGAAGTCGTCACTTCTTAATGGGGCCATGGAGCGTTCTCTAGCCTCCTCTGGTGTTTCAAAGAACACGTCCACGGTTCCATACTTTTGCCCACCTCTGATGTGGTTTTTTCTTGCCCACACATGCCCCAAAGCTTTTTTGGATTTGGGACTCGGATGCCCGTTCCACTCGGCGCGATTTTACATTTATTGTTCGATACGACATAGTGCATAGGCGCCGATGCTCCATTTTATTAGGTGGGGGTGGGGGGGTGAGGCTGACCCTGTACCCTTCTTTCTTTACCATTTGTTTGGCATTTTCTAAATCCTCCTGAGTTACCGTAAATGCTTCGAATTGTTTTGCTACTCTGGCGAAACTGAGGGGGGGGGTTATAATGTCATTGTTGTTGTTGTTGCTATCGTTATTTGTGTTAATATTAATTCTAGTTTCAGTTGTGGTGGTGGTGACGTCAGTCGTCTTTGGTGGGGAAGAATCCATTTTGCTTGATTTCATTTCGACATCACGAGTTAATTTATTTTTTTCTTCTTTTGTTTCTGTTGTCGCGGTGGTGGTGGCGGTGGTGGTTGGCGCGGTGGTGGTGGTGGTGGTGGAGGCTTTAACACCTGCAGTCATTGGTAATGGCGGGAAATGAATGTCTGCCTGAGACAAATTTAAAATATTGCTACTGCTTATACTTTTTTTAGTGTTGGCAAACGTAGTAACATTTACAATGGTGGTGTCGGTGTGAGGTGTTAATTTGTGAGTAAGGCTTTCAGCTGCTTGGTGCAGAGGTGAATTAGCCATTTTTTTTCAAAGAAATTTTTTGATAATAATAAAAGTTTAAATTTTGGGCAGAAGGCCCCAATCTTTTTGGGTGTCCTTTTCGGAAAACAATGTATGTGCGCTTATATATGGTTAACAATAAAAAATGTCCATAAATGGCAATTTTTAACAAACGAAAATAACAAACCTTTGCGGAGCTCACGATGATACGATTTACTACGTAGGTCGCCAATAATAATAATAATAATAATAATGATTTCATTTATTGGCCACATGGGCCGACATGACGGGGACAATACAAAGACAGGGACAGCGGGTATTTACAATAAGGTTGAGTAGCAGTGCACAATGGCAAGCCTAATTTAACAATGAAGATATACAAATATAAAATAAACTATGTATGAATATAACAAAATCAATACATTTCTCTATCGGGGGTGGATGACCAGGGGGTGACTCAGGTACACCACCAATCCTGAACCACCACGTTCTTCAAGGTCACCTAGAGAAAGCAGCCCTCTTATCAAGTTAACTAGCCTATAGGCGCATGGTCAGTGTAGGCCCATTCCCACTGGCTATTCTCTCCACATTCATCCACCTTTTAGCAAATGTACTGGTGGAGCAGCACTTCTCTCTTCACCCTCACCTTCCTTTCCAGGTGAAACTTGAAGAAATTGATGAGGGATTGGCCGAAGAGAAAAGTGTCTGTCTTCAGTCCTTTCAATCCGGTACACCATATAGAGTATTACGCAACTGCAACCAGACAGAGGAATATTGCCTGTTCTTCCTGACCATAGGAAGGCGGCGGGTCGATCTTCGCTATGAACTCAGCCGATAGCCGGATCCGTTCTACACTCAACAGTAGCTGTCCGACATAATTCCACAAGTCAGTAATACACGGATATTGGAGAAGTGCGTGTAGAGCGGTTTCGTCGCTCTGTGCGCATCTTGGGCAGGTCCGTCTGACAGCACTTCCGTTCCTCGGTAGCACTGCCATGAGAGTGATTTCTGGAAATTGTCCATCGTCCCCGGCTCGAATGTCCTCCAGAACAGACTGGTCAGTTCGACTTCGTCAAGGACCAAAGCCACTCCAAGTGTGTCATCGCACTTGCCCACCACTAATCCTCTATAGAACTAGAGAGTGGAAGTTCCACTGATCGCATTGTTCGCTTGGTAGAGGGCAGTGAGTGCCTGGCAACATTCTAGGAGCCAGTCACCTAGTCTCGGTCTCTTCTTAACCCAGGACTGCAGCTCAGTCAAAGAAACGATCTGCGGGGCGGCCCGTCTGTTAAACAGCGACCACACCTGTTCACCCCTTAGGCAGAACATCTGGAGATGTCGTAGCCTCAGCGCATGTCTTGGCATCATTATCCACGCATGCCCAGCCCTCGGCGTAGAGGGTGCTGGAAGCAGATGGACCGCCTCACCAACGGAACCTTTCCTTTCCATAATAATTTGAAGAGGAGCCGTTCTAACTTGACGAGGCACTGACGGGGGCCAGGCACAACGGTCGGCTGAAGTAATCGGCCTTTCGCAACGCTCAGTTCGACCGTCGAGATGCGCGGCAAGCCGTCAAGATAGGCACTGAAATACAATACTCTCTCTGACCCACCACTCACCCCGAACAACCGAGAAAAGTGCTGACGAAAGGCCTCACACATCCACTGGTAATCGCTTTTCTCGTGTCCGTCTCGGTCCGCCATAGATCGAATTGTGGTTTTATTACCACGGTGCGCCTTCGCCACGCGGGCCCATCGAACAGCTTTGGTTCCCTCGTTTCTCAGCGCAAACGCCTTAGCTCTGACAATGCAATCTTCGTGTTTCTCATTCAAGAAATAGTGTAATGCCATTATCGCCGCTAACACGTCAGTTGCAATGCCACTACAAATAGCCTCGTCTAACTTATCTACCAGCTCACCCTCCTTTCTATTTTTCTCTAACACTAGTTTCCTGAACTCTATCGAAGTTACTCTAATCTCCTTTTTCAGAGCCCCCCACCATCTGTTGTTAATTATCCCCCCTGTCAACCTTTTCTTAACTAAATTGTTGACTCGGTCCCTGTAAGGCTTACGTCCGGGAAATGACATGTTCAGCTTCCAGTAACACGGTCCCAACCTACGCGTTTTATCTAGGTCGACCATACAAATCACAAATTTGTGATCTGAATAGGCGACTGTTTTAAAACGTGGGCAGCCTACACTATTTCTATCTATTTTCCTAATGGAGATCCTGTCTATATGCGATCTAGACGACCCTATGCTGTTGATTCACGTCCATTCTGGTGCACTGGGGAAATCTAGTCGATAACTGTGAGATAGTTGGAACTGGCCTATTCGGTGCTTGAAATTTTGCACCCCCAGCTCCTATCGGATACTCCCACACAGTCACAGCTTATTTCTCACATACCGTTCCAGCACACCGCTAACAATAAAGGGCGAGACGTACTCAGAAATGCTTCCTGACGTCTAAAGATGTCCGGCCGTCCTGCCCCCGTAGGGGCGTAGATCGTCACCTGTCTAAAAGCGCCGCCTTCACTATTGTACTCGTCCAGGGCCAACAACTTACCGTCCGAGTCCCGAAGTGATGCGAAGATCTGATATTCGTCGAAAATGGGGCTAGTGCGCACGTGTTGGAAATCCTGGTCTCGCTGACGACAATTATATGCATTTCTAGAGACCTGATATCGACATTCTCACCAGAAACAAATCTTCTAGCACGCGAAATGTATTCGATTAAAACATTCCCAGCTCTGTTTCTATTTCTTTACTTCGTGCTACGGGGGCCATCAATTCCTTGTTGGCCCTTCTGACAAGTACGAAGTTTGTATGTTTTTTTGGTGCGATTGTATTTGTTTGCGTGACTGTGGTGATGTCTGTGTATGTTGTGATTACTGTGTCTGTGGTTTCACATGTTTGTTTGGGGATTTGTTCTTGCGTCTGTTTAGGTTGTTTGCGTTTGGGGGATTCTGATGATGTTGATGGTGTTGGTGGTGTTGATGTTGGTGTTGTTGGGAGATGTTTGGGGAGGTGTCTACATTTTCTATTGTGGGTGTATTTGTGCTTTGTGAATTTATTTTTCTTTGTGTGTTTTCTTTTTTTGTGGAGATTTTGGTTTGCCCTCATCTTCACTACTGGAAGATGAGGGCGTCTGTGCCTGGGTGCATGTTCATATTTTATTCATGTTTGTCTTTGGGAGGAGGGTGAGGGGGAATTTGACAACTTTCCTCTGTGGTCAATGTTGGTGGTGCTTCTATTGGTGTTATTTTCTGGTGGTTTTGATGGTGCTGGTGTTGGTGGTGGGCCTCTCCCCGGCGCCGGCAGCAGTGGAGCCCTTCGAACCCTTTCATATTTCAGCAGTTGAGGGCAGAGGCTTGCAAATAATGTTTTTTTCCGCAAACGAAACAATGCGGCCTTTAACCCTCAGTCATAATGTCAATTACCCTCCCGTTCTGAAGACGGATGTAGTCGGGGATTGTTTTTACATTCTCCGGCCTGATCTGGAGACCCCGGACCAATCCTCTCTTGCAGTCCTTCTAACGAGACGGTATCTGTCCACTCCACAATCACACATTCCAAGGGCCAACATATGTCAAGTCCTGCTGGGATCCTGGGAAGGCGCAGAGTAGCTGTTCTTTTTCTCATGTGAGATGGTTACATTAAGACCATGGTGATTTTGCAAGGGGTTATTGCATGTTTCATAGCGATGGCTTCTGACTTAAACAGCACCGCAATGGTGCCGTATTGGCTGCCCCTCTCTATGTATTCGGTGTCATCCCTGATGCACCTCAGCGCAGCTTGAACATCTGCCTGTGCAATTAAAGCCGCCCTCTTTGTTTCTGCTGGGATGCATCTGTAATACACTGTACTGCGCACCACTTCTTCAATAGCTTCTACCGGGACAGATATCTTGGCCCAGATTTGCCCTTATTGATGATCTCTCCGGCATGGGCCAAATTTTCATCCTTATTTGAGAAGTCCATGCTGAAACTAGGCCTTTTTTGGCTGTTGTCGCAGCGAAAGTGTTCTTGTTTTTAGTAATGTTCTTAACATTTGTGTTGGTGTTGTTGTTGTGGTCGTTGTTTGTGCTGGCGTTGGAGTTTTCATTATTGTTGGTGTAGTTGTTGTTGTTGGTGCGGCTGTTGGCGATACTGCCTAATGTTGTGTTGGTGTTCATATTTGTTGTGGGAATGGAAGTTTGATTCACATCAACTTTTAAACAGCTGTCAGACAAAAGGTTTTTTTTTTCGAATAAAATTATATTTTTTTTTAAATAAAGTTCAAATATTTGGGCCAAAAGTCCCAGCTATTATAGTTTCCCTTTCACAGGGCAAAGTCCAAGGGCTTCTGTCCATTTCCGGACAACAAAAATTTACAATAAATGATTTAAGTCATGTAAATAAAGAGACGTGTGGGAGCGAGCAAAATGACGTCCGATCACACCAATAACCAATAATAATAATAACAATACTGATTATTATTATTATGTTTATTCAAGTAACAAAACCCTGGTTGATCCATCAATCTACCGACTATCGTTGTAAACAGGCGTAAAGCTCGTCACGGCTTCTGTTCTTGAAATGATTCTCAGTAGGGTAGGGTATCATATGCAATATCAATATTATAAACAGGAGAAACGGATTTAAGTGCACATCCTTTATTTATTATATAATCCTGTTATAATCCTGTATTTCAAAGATATAAAAGTGATTGCATGATGACGTATTTTCATCAGACAGAAGTCAAATTGTAATGATTTTGTTTTAGACATTCTATTGTAGTTAGGAACTTGGTGGTGGCAGTCCCAATACAATAAGCATATAAGGTATATAACAGTTTCTGTAGGCAGGCAGGGTGTGGGAGACACAACCTTTGCTAAAATTACTATGTGGTTCAGTCGCTCCGATATAAATAGCTTAAAGGATTACTCTGAATAATTTAATAATTTATTTAATTATTTTAGCTGTTGGCACTGTATTTATGGAGGTTGTCCTCTTTCTCGGAGGTGTATGTTGGGGTGAGAGTGTGTGTCGGTGGGTGGAGTAAAAAGGGATATTGGTAATCATGCGTTATAGGTTATTTACACGCATGCATTCACGCATGTATTCACGCCCTCAAGCCCTAGACAACACAATATATGCATGGTTATACACCAGAAGTTTATATATGCACACACATACACACTACAGCATATATAGATATGTAAATGTAGTGTATATGTATGCATATGTAAACAAATAATTGTTTCTACGTTAGGCACAAGGCCAGCAATTACCCAGTGCATTACTGGTACTTTATTTTATCGACCCCGTAAGGATGAAAGGCAAAGTTAACCTCGGCGGGATCTGAACTCGGAATGGCAAGGGCCGTAACTCTATACGTCAAAGCATGGCGTCCGACCCTCTACCAATACTGCCAATCCACAAACAAATAATCCGAGACGTTCATATATGACGGTTTCGCAGCATCGGTAGAGAGTCGGACACCATGCTTTACAACATAGAGTTATGGCCCTTTATGATCTTAGTTCAAATCCCACCGAGGTTAACTTTCCCTTTCATCCTTACGGGATCGATAAAATAAAGTACAAGTAATGCGCTGGGTAATTGATGGCCTTGTGCCAAATGTAGATACAATTATTAAGTATCGTTTGGCAGTATTGGTAGAGGGCCTGACGTCTTGCTTTACATCATAGAATTATGGGTCTTTACGTCCGAGTTCAAATCCCGCTGTGGTTAGATTTGCCTTTCATCCTCATCGGGTCTATAAAATAAAGTACCAGTAATGTACTCGGGTAATTGCTGGCCTTGTGCCAAATATAGAAACAATTATTATGTACTTTGGTGGAGATTTGTATAGCTCATTGTTGTGAACACAATGTAAGCATACTAATGCAGGTAGGTTGCGCATTATATCTACATATTATATAGACTGAATTTAGGTACCTGCTGGTCCTGATATCCAACACATAGTGATTGTATAATTTTGGCGTTAACTAATCCAGATGACTAGCAAAGAGATAAGTAGAAAGTATGATTAATCGATTTATTATGTTAAGGGTAATATATCGGTCTAAATTAAGATAAAGGTTGGACAGTTGTAAAGAAAGATAGTCAAGTATATCTATACAATGCCTCACCGAAAGGGTTCTAGGTTAACTCTTTATGTTAAAGTACGGGGTGATGGTTAATGTCAAGGGATATGCTAACTATATAATCTCAGAATTATTTTAGTTATTTTATGTCTACTAAAGTGCTCTGAAGGTATGTTAATTATATGTGGTCTACTTTTAATAATATGTAGTGTTTTGGTGATGCGATAAAGATTCACTCAGATATGGTAACACTACTTCCAACGTGTACCAAGAAAGAGCGTATTCTACACCGTCGTGCTTCAGCTTCCAATTAAGCTCGGATAGTGGTTTGCTCTATTGTATTTTATCGATCTGGTTAAAGGAGTTACGAGGGTTATATCATTTATTTTTAAACCTGATCGCTGCTACGCTGAAGTAGTTATATATTGCACCTCTATTATACTATATTTCTATGTGGGCATTTAATGTTACCTCTAGATCTAGGACCTTTTTAGATAAGGCTCTTGATTTCGCTAGCAGTTTCACAAGTATAGTCGAGTTAGACCTGATTAGTAACATCCCACCGTAGAAAAAAAACCTCTTCTTTAATAATGAGGACACCTAGATAAAAAAATCTACGAACAAAGAAAAACCCATTCGATGGTATCATTTGACACACTGCGAAAGAAATTCCCTGACTTCCTTACGGGACTATATCGTGAAGGTCTGTCACAATCAAGCCATTAAAGTATCTATGACTTCGACAGATTTAGAAAAGACCTGATTACGACTCTCAAAAGCCTAGGCTTATAAATTACAATATCTACCAACTTCAGCACTGTTAACTACCTAGACTTTAATTTAGATCTACGTACACGCACATACTGAACATTCCACAAACCCAGTGAGAAACTCAGATACATTAATAAGGACTCTAGGCACCCCCATAGTTTTTATGAATCTTATTAATAACACCCGTAAGAGGATAATCAACATCTCTTCTGGCAAATCCAAATTTAATTAGGACGTACCCTATTACAGATCAGCTTTAAGCAACAGCGGTTCCTCCGAAATAATCACTTACTCTCCAGATCACCACACTATGTATAGAAGCATAAAATCGTCGTGTGGTGCGCACCACCATTTGCACTCAATACAAAGACGAAAGAAGGTAAGAAATATCTAGCCCTCTTCGATCTTCACTTCCCTCTAGGCCCTAAAAACTGAAATATATTCAATCACCATACAGCAAAAACAGGCTTCTCTTGAACCAGTAATATTACACCATCCCCTACAAACCCCAAATAACTCCCCCATGCAAAAGGCCAGCGACAACACAACATATTTGACATACGTCCACCAAAACCAACAAACTGAAGCATTGTCAGAATGTTCAAGAGCCGGTTCAAAAGCTGGTACAATAACCACTTTCAAACATCCTGAGAAAAAACATGCCACCCAGCTCACAGACCATGGGTGGAACCACACAAATAACGGCACACCATCTTCAATTAACATGAGCATTTTAGAAGAATCCAGCCCATATTTTAATGGGAAGAAATTTTGCCGGCTATATAACTAGGAAATGTGAAATATACCCTCGCAACTGGCTTCAGAGGAACATTGCTTAAATACCCGTGTTGATTTTATTATTCGCTGTTCACATATAGAGGTGTTCATTCTGAGAAAACAGTATGGACCAGACTAACTGATTTTAATTTGAAGGAATTTAATTTACTTTGATTACTAATTTTTCACTAGATTTCCCCCTTTTGTAGTAACTTTTGTTAGTTTCTTCCCTTTATAATAACTAAAATATTTATTTATTTATTAAATTACATTCGAAATTACCTAACCTTGAAGAATTCTCGCGTATTATATAAAAGCATCAAATCAACTCGTACTAAGTCAGTAATCAGCGTTCTTGTTAAACGTAAACAGCAACTACAATTTTTAGAAACAACATTATACTTATCCCCGATAAATAATCCGAAACCTGTCTGGAGTTGAAATCACAGACAAGAATTTAAACACGAGTTCTTTTTTCACTATTGCATATTTTACGTCCAGTTCGATAGAAAAATATTAGCAGCGAATTTGTAGGAAAGGTAGTGATAATGTAAAATGAAAGAGAATATGGCAAAAGCAATTAAGAAACTGCATTACTAATATATAACAGAAAAGCAGAAATTCAAATAAACTATAAACTTTCACTGCTAATTTCTCCATGGTACTTGATGTTCAATGATATAAGAATCAATACCAATAAATTACATAACTTTAAGTAACTGGATGAATAGCTACTATAACTTAAGATTCCAAAGCATGTTGTTTGCTTTTATAAGCAATAGCATATGCCCTCAATATCACAACACATCGGAAAGAAACTAAAAATGCAATTGCATCATACAATTCTGCATTTCTTTTCTTTTCTCACTTTTCATTTAATGATGCATTTTCAGTATGGTGTTGTAAGACGACTTTGCGTTCATTTCTGAATACTTTTAATGTTAAGAATTTTAGCCAAATCACTCCTAACTAAACACTAATACAATTGGACTTCACACCACTTAGCATTTATTCACAAATACATAAAGATTTTACAATCAGCTTTGTAAATGGCTAAAACATGTTATGTTTGATACTAGTGGGTACAGCTGAGACGGTAAATACCTAAGTGCTAATTAGATTGAGTCTGCATGAGTTGTGTTCACATCCCATGAAGATCATGATATACATTTATCCATTTTGTGCCAATACAGTTACATACAGTTGTATGTAATAAATCATGCTCCTCACCAAAGTTACCCGTTGTTAAAAACTAAGACATGCATATATCTAAGGTTTTAGATATATATAGATGGCTAAGACTGAATAGTATATGGCGAAATCATATAATAAGTTTAATTACTACGATGATGAATTATGAATGGTACGGGATTTTACCACCTATATCAATAAAATACACATTAATAATGTGTTAGAGATTACCCAAAACAATTAAGATTTCTCTGAGAATAACGGTGCTTTGTTTCCAGACAGGATTAGGCAATATAATCCGTAAATGCTATAAAAGAAAAACGAATATTCTTTGTTAAATACTGTATTTAATAATATGGATATTATTAAGATTTTGAAAAAAAAAAAAAAAAAAAAAACGTGGTTGTATTATTTAAAAAAAGGATAAAAACACAACTACAAACAAATTTCATTACGGAATGTTTAATTAAAACTTGTTTTTAATCAAAGTTTACTTTTCTTTATTTAAAGTATTTTAACAGATCTAATAAAATTCGACCACATTTTTATTTACAGACTCAACTTTGCTATGATAGCGAGAGATATTATTCCTTTAATTGTCAATTTGTTATTTTTTGTGACAGAGGAAACTTTGTTGAAAATGTGTTTGCATTAGGAAGTGTGATGTCTAAGATGTTAACCTTTCGGTGTGTGTTGTTAATATTACTGCTATCACACGTAGTGTTACATCATTGTCAGGAAAATAATATTCAAGTCGAATTACCATGATGTTATTTTCCTTAACAGATGTAATAAATCACATATAAAATTGACATGTGTAAACTAGCATACAATAATTCTCGTAAGCATGCGTGGTTTGATATATTTGGTATCTAAATCTATTTATATCCCCAAAGAAAATAGAATAAATAATAGTCATAGAAATGTTGTTGATATTTATGAAAATATCAACAATTATGTTTTATGACTTCACGGGAAAATAAATTTATTTTCATTTTATATATGTTTTAAACAGAATTTTGTCTTTGAAATTAATATATCAAACTTAGTAACAATAACATTGTAAAACATAATGTGCTAGTTGTCATGTTCAATATAAAGAGTATGATTTAATCTAATATCAATACATTTATAATAATATCATTGATTTCTTCAGTTGTTTTTAATAATCATATATTTCACTCCAACAATAATAATGTTTGTATATTCTGTTAAGGAAACACAATATACTACTGACAACTACATAGTAATTCTGAAATATATGTCTGAGGTCGGCGTAGTGTTGTCTGAGACGATGTTATCTAGGATATTTAATTGTTGTATTTTCAGTTATTGCTGATATCTTTCTTGTTGATGGTGATAGTACTATATATACGTATATCACGCATGTCCAAAGAGACATATGGAATAGCATTGCAATTGAGGTTATATTATTAAATGTATCCACCTATTTTGTTAGAAGGTTCCGTACAACATTTGTAACATTAGATTGATTTGGTTTAGATTTCAAAATGATGGTGCAAATTGTTTTTGGTGGTGGTTTTGATGATTATGTTTAACATACTTGAAACCTAATCGAGCAGACATATGACGAAACGTGCTCCTATAATAGTTATTGCTAGAGCATTGGACAAATCTATTTGCAGTCCTTGTTACGGTTCTTTACGTTCTGCTTTCAATTCGACCGAAGTTAGTTTTGTTTTCATGATACTGTAGTGGATAAATAAAAACAATCGAAATACTAGTGTCGATATAATCAACTTTACATTCTACTTGAAAATGCCTTATGCCTAATTTAGAATTCATTAATTTGTTTATTTAAAACGCCCCTGTCTAATAAGTACTAAATGTTTTATATAGGTGTTTGTGGAGAATCACTTAAGTAGATACTTTTCTAGAACGTAATGTGTGTGACACCCAATTTATAGTAAAATCATATAACATTCAGACTCAATACTGAACTGTAATAATAAAATATGCGACCGTTTTATTCATTTTCAGTATCAGGTTTGACATAACCGATATATTAAGCTTTACAATGATTATATTCCCAAAAGCGGTTTTTACCATTGCCTCCTACAATTTAATTGATTATAGGATGCCATCAAATTTTATTGTACACTCTTCTTTACATCCTATTGTCGTCATCAATAACTTTTCCATCGTAACCATCATTCTCTGCTCTAAATATAATTGACAGCTGGATAAAAAAAAGAGAAATGATATTTGTAACGGAAAATACGCTGAATGAAATACATTAATTATGATTGTGTCTATTACAACATAATAAGCCACATTCTATTTTTTTTATTTTTTGTAAACTGGTGGAAATTAAACTAGTGGAGACATATCTCTATATCACACTAGATAACGCTAGACACCTAGTAAGATCTGATAGAAAAAGGAGAAATACGTAAAGAAATTGTCAAAACATAAAATTGTTTTCCCGTTGTAAGACTTTGATACTAGAATATGTGTGTATAATGAAAATATCAGTTAAAATCTAGTTCTTTTTTGTAAATGGAGACAGAAGTCTAAAGAGCGTAGCAAAGTTATTATGCAACTAGAAATAAAAATATATGAATATATACATGAAATGCTTTATACATGCAACATTGAGTCACAATTATAGTTTAATGTCAAACTAACATTATATTATATCAAAACGTAGAAATCTCTTAAGCTAATTATTTTTTTATAAAAATGCATTCAATGGCGACAAAACAGAATTGTGGTTCCAAGAGTTAAGAATGCATTCATTCTGCAGTGTTTTCATTCCATTTTATTTATCTAATTATTAGACTGTTCCAAAATCCCTATAGTTGTATAGGTGTTGCCTTTTAAATGGTATCTAAATATTATCCAACATATACGTTGCAGTGCATAGTTGTTATTTCACATTGCAATTTTTTCTGGAACAAAACACATATTTAATACAATGAAAGCATTTTTAGTGATCGCTAAAACATTATAATATTTTAAATACACTGTAAAGGTTTTTAAACAGAATCTGAATACAACAAAAGAGTTATAATTGCGTTAGACATCTCATGTTAATTTGTTGTTATATGTTATTCATCTGATCAAATTTCAAAACATTCCAAGCTTGCAACTAGTTCTGTTCTGTCCATCCTGTGCGCTTTTCTGTTTGGAATTTTAAAATGATATGCATAGCAGTATTAAAAACATTGGATAAAACAGTAAAATCAAACGCACACACGAACACACACGCATACACGCACACACATACGCATACACACACACACGTACGCACACACGCACACACACATACACACACATATACACACACACACACATATATATATATGGTGGTTCACTGAAGTAGTTAAAGGAGTTCTAGTATCTCGGAGCTATATTCATGACTGATGGAATGCAGGAGACTTAATTAAGTACAAGAATTGCAGGAGCTGGTGCAGTAATGCACCAGCTTCAGCATTCAGTAATCCGAAGAGGCCAGGTAGGCGTAAAAGCCAAACTCACAATCTTCGATTCGGTATTCGCGATAACGCTGGCCTAGTTCATGAACATTGGGTAATAACCGAAAGAATATGATCATGAATACAAGCGGCCGAAATGGGGCTCCTCCGAAGGGTTTTGGAGTAATCCTACTCGATATAGTGAATAGCTCGAAATTCATAGAAGTACTCCAGGGACAAAATGTCTTTGAATTCAGAGGCCATAGCTCCGATATGATCTCCGAATATCTCAGGAAAGAATCGCTGGTGAGATTTTACGGGCAAAACAAACTGTCAGGTGACCCAGAACTAGACCTCAATCAAGATGGTTGGTTAACATCCATGAGCATTGCTGGTCTCACTTAGTTTTCTAGTCGGAACATATAGAGACGATTGCTTCTGACAGGACACGCTAGAAGTAGTCTTTAACGACTCTACACCAATGACCCTCTCAATGGAAGAAGAAGAAGAAGAAGAAGAAGAAGAAGAAGAAGAAGAAGAAGAAGAAAAATGACGAGGAAGAGAATAATAATAATAATAATAATAATAATAATAATAATAATAATTGTTTCTACTTTAGGCACAAGGCCAGCAATTACCCAGTGCATTACTGGTACTTTATTTTATCGACCCTGTAAAGAAGAAAGGCAAAGTCAACCTCGGCTGGATTTGAACTCATATAATAATGCTTTCTTTATTAACCACAAGGGTTTACATGAAGTAGACATTAAGGACAGTGCAGGACAATACAGGACGGTACAAATGGGCATTTCTGCGTGTAAAAAAACAGAGGAGGTAATAAAAAATAACAATGAAAAATTCCCCAATGGGGGGGAGACTTCCGAGGGACATTTGTGGAGAAAGCCCATTAAGAGGCCACAGTGACCCTGACAACCAGGGCAAGTGCCCTCTCCCAGTTTTACACCTTTAATTTACAGACAGATACTCAGAGTAGGCCCATTCACTCAGGCCATACTTGCTTCTCTCACCCATCTTTCAACAAAATGCTGGGAAGAGAGCACTTCCCTCTCTACCCTGATTTTCCTTTTCAAATAAAATTTCAAAAAGTTAAATAGGGCATCACCGAAGAGGTAAGTGCTCGTCTTCAGCCCTTTCAAACGTGTCCACCATACTATCTCTTTCGCCATGGCCACCAGACAGATAAAAACTGCCTGCCCTTCCCGGCTAAAGGAAGAAGGCGGGGCAATCCTCACGTTGGACTCAGCTGATAGCTGGATCCGTCCTACACGTGACAGCAGGTGTTCAACATAAACCCACAAGTCAGCAATTCTCGGACACTGGACGAGTGCGTGCAGGACGGTTTCGTCGCCCTGCGCGCATCTCAGATATGCCCGGCTGACGGCACCTCCATGCCTGTAGACTTTATCCCGAACTGGCAAAGCTCCTCGGTAGCACTGCCAGGCCAGGGATTTCTGGAAGTTGTCCATAGGCCCCGGCCCGAAAGTCGTTCCGAAGAGATTGACTAGTTGATTTTCGTCGATGCCTAGAGTTTCTCCAAGTACGTCGTCGCTCTTCCCCTCCACTAATCCTCTATAGAACGCCAAAGTGGAGTTTCCACCGATCACATTGCCCGATTGGTCGAGGGCTGTGAGCGCCTGAAGACATTCCAATCTCCAAGCGCTCCCTCTCGGTCTTCGCTTGACCCAGGACTGCAGCTCCGTCAAGGAGACGAGCTGTGGAAAGACAGACGTGTCTAACAAACGGCGCCCACACCTGATCACCGTCGAGGAAGAGGTGGAGATGTCGTAGCCTGAGCTCGTGTCTGCGCATCATCAAGCACGGCATGCCCAGCCCTCCACGTAGCGGGTGTTGACAGCAGATGGACCGCCTGATCATCGGAGTGCGTCCCTTCCACAAAAAGCGAAAGAGCAAACGCTCCAGCGCAGTAAGGCGATGACGGACGCGATGTACGCGTTAGGCAGCTCCACTCGACTTTTCAGGGATAGCTTCCTCTCCTCCCATTTCTGGGTGAGAGAAGCCACCCTGCTCGTCACCTCGTCCCAGATTTTGTCCGTCTTGAGGTCCGGACCGAACCAGACCCCTAGCTATTTAAGTGATCCGTCCGTCCAGCGCCCGACGACGCTGTTGGACGGCATGGACCTGCCTCTCCAGGTGCCGAGCAGCAGGCCCACTGACTTTTCGAAGTTGATCATTGCTCCTGTCACCGCTTGGTATTTTCTTAGTGTAGTGCCGATCACCTCGATGTGTTTGGCGTTCGATACCACTACGGTAACATCGTCCGCATATGCTGACACGGATCTTCCGCATCCTAGTTCGCGCGGGACCCCCCTCAACGTCTCGAGTTTGTGCAGTAATGGCTCGAGAGTCAATACGTACAAGAGGGACGAGAGGGGACATCCTTGGCGGACCGAGCGCATGATGTTGAACGGTTCCGACAGGTGACCGTTCACTCTCACCACAGAGCAGATGTCGCTGTGCATGGCAGCGATCCAGCCTCTGAAGACGGACCAGATCGTGGCTTTGATGCCACGACGCGCCTCCGCCACTCGGGCCCATTGAACGGCTTTCGTCCCCTCGTGTCTGAGAGCACGCACCCTAGCTTTGACAACGCAGCCTTCATGCTTTGCATTGAAGAATTAGTCAAGGGCCAATTTCGCCGCAAGTACGTCGGTCGCGATTCCTTTGCTAAGCGCCTCGTCTAATTTTCTAACTAATTCTCCCTCTGCTCTATTTTTCTCTATTGCTAAACCCTTACTAAACCTAATGGACTCTATTCTAATCGCTCTTTTCAGAGCAAACCACCACTTGTTGTTGACGATGGCCCCCGTCAACGCCCGCTTAACTAGTTCGCTAATCCGGTCTCTGTAGGCCTTGCGCGCTGGTAAGGACGCGTTTAGCTTCCAGTAGCCGGGTCCTCGTCTATGAAGCCTATCTAAGTCAAGCACACAGATCACGAAGTTGTGGTCCGTGTAGCTGACTATCTTGAATTGTGGACAGCCTATGCTAGACCTATCTATTTCCCTACAAAATACTCTATCTAGATATGAACTGGACGACACTATGCGATTTGTCCAAGTCCACATTGGCACATTCGGGAAATCCAATCGGTACCTGTCGAACAATTCAAAACGCCTGACCAGTTTTGTGAGATTCTTGCACGCTCCTCCCCTATCCACTGATCCCACACAGGCCCAGCGTGCATCTCAGATCCCGTTCCAGTCGCACACTAACACTAAAGAGCGGGACGTTCCAAGGAAGGTCTCCAGACGCCGGAAGAAATCAGGCCGCCCTGCTCCTGTCGGGGCATAGACGGCCACTAACCTGAAAGCTTGCCCGTCTCCGCTGGTCACGTCCAGCACCACCAACTTACCTTCTGGGTCCAGGAAGATGGCCCGTATGGCAAGATCCAAACCTCTCCGAAAAATCACACCAACTCCTCCCCCCCGATCCCGGACGGCTGGGAGATGCGTACACATCGTAGCCGCCAAAGATCGGTGCGAAGGTCCGTTATTCGGAGATTCTGGTCTCACTGATGGCCAGTACATCTATGTTTAGTGACCTGAGGTCGTTGAGCAGGTGGCCCTGCTTCCATGACGACCCCAAGCCACGCGCATTTATGCTGCCTATTCTGAGAGAGGTCATGTTGAAATGGAGTGGAAAAGATGGGAAAGACCACTTACCTTACTTCTCGTAGAGGAAGGATGGTTTGTCCATCCTTTTCACTGCTTGTGGCCTCCTCCGGAAGAATGTCCTTATAAATCCTCCTGGAGAGTGTTTGTCGGAAATCTCCGATGTCTTTGGGGTATTTTAGTTTTAGTATTGTGTACGTTTTCTGTGTGATGCGAGTGAATTGTATGTGTGAAGGTGGTGTGAACTTTTGGGTTGTTGTGTAGTCTTTTTCTGTGATGCTGGTGTTGTGTTGCATGTAGTGTAATAATTGATTATTATTCAAATTTAATGCTGTGTAGTGTGTATCGTATTGGTTGTTTTGTTTTGTTTGCGTTCGTTGTGGGTTTGTTTCTGTTACGCTTTTTGGTGACGTTTGTGGTGTTGGTGATGGTGGTGTTGGGCTTAATGATGGAGATGGTGTTAGTTTTGTTGGTGTTTGTAGTTCTGGCGCGTTGGTTGGTGATGGTGTTGGTTTTGCTACTGTTGCTGGGGTTGTTGCTGTTACAGTTGCTTCTGTTGTTGCTGCTACAATTGTTGTTACAATTTCTGCTGCTAGTGGTGTTGATGGTTGAGTCACTGGGGTGAGTAAGAGAGGTCGCCTCTACCTTTTTAGCCTGAGGGCAGAAAGCCTTTAGGTGGGTTACTTCACCACAAACGACACACCTAGGTCTTCTGCCCTCGACGATTACGATGAGGTGGCTGCCGTCAGTGAGGTCTGTTTCCTCTGGGATCTCCTCAATGCTTTTATGGTCCGCTTGGATCAGGAGCTCCAGCCCACATCCGGACCAGTTCTCCTGCTTTTCTTTTGCTATTTCTATTATTTTGGTGTTGGCCTCGATGCCAGCGAGGACGGCAGCCATTAGCAAGGGAATTTCGATGGCCGGTGAAACGTGGGTCACCATGATCTTCACAAGTCTCTGGCCACAATAGCTTGGGACGAGTGTGAAGTCGTCATTTCTTAATGGGGTCACGGAATGTTCTCTGGCCTCCTGTGGTGTTTCTAAGAACACGTCCACGGTTCCATACTTCTGCCCACGTCTGATATTGTTTTTTTTGCCCACACATGTCCCAAAGCTTTTTGGATTTGGGACTCGGATGCCCGTTCAACTCGGCGCGATTTTATGTTAATTGTCCGATAAGACACGGTGCATAGGCGACGTTGCTCCATTTTATTAGGTGGGTGAGGGGGGGGGGGGGGGGGCTGACCCTGTACCCATCTTTCTTTACCATTCCTTTGGCTTCTTCTAATTCCTCCTGAGTTACCTGGATCGCTTCGCACGTTTATGCTACTCTGGCAAAACTCAGGGTAGTTTTCTTAATTTCATTGTTGCTGTTGTTGTTATCATTATTTTTCCTATTGTTAACTTTAGTTTCAGTTTTGGTGGTGGTGGCGTCAGTAATGTTCGGTGTGGAAGAGTTCATTTTGGAAGAATTCATTTCGATACCACGAGTTAATTAACTGTTTTCTTTTGTTTCTGTTGTCGCGGTGGTGGTGGTGGCGGCGGCTTTAACTCCTGCAGTCATTGGTAATGGCGGTAAATGAAAGTCTGCCTGAGACAAATTTAAAATATTGGTACTGCTTACATTTCCAGTGTTGGCAAACGTAGCAATATTTACAATGGTGGTGTCGGTGTGAGGAAGGATTGACTCTGAGACATCCATGATTTTTCACAGAAAAATTTTTGTTTGATAATTATAAAACGTTTAAATTTTGGGCTCAAGGCCCCAATATTTTTGAGTGTCCTTTTCAGAAATCAATGTATGTGCACTTATATACAGTTAACAATAAAAATTTTCCATAAATGACAATTTTAAACAACTGAAAATAACAAACCTTTGCGGAGCTCACGATGATACGATTTACTACGTAGGTCGCCAATAATAATAATAATAATAATAATAATAATAATAATAATAATAATAATAATAAGGGAAGAAGACGCACGAGGTGACGGAGGTCATGAAATCGCTCCCGTAAATTTTGAATTTTTAACATATTTAAATCATTTGTGAAATAACAACTCTTAGTACAAATGCTACGTAAAGCACCCGGCTTGAGCCCAAAAAAATTCGGACCCAAAATATATTGTTATAAGGCTCAAATATTCAAATATTCAACTTTGTATTGTACACTGTATATCCAAAAAAGAAAATGGCTATAAATGGAAGAAGAACCCCCCCCACCCCCTCTCTTCTGTCTACACTATATAGAACAGCCAAACTCACCAACACCAGAAACTAGATACACCACCCACCCCATCACCTGTGTCCACTAAACACAACAGCCAGATAATGGCATTTTCACCACCACCGCTCACTACGGCCATCATTACCACCATTATCCCATCACCGCCGCCACCACCCCTTCACTCCTCCACTGCTACCAGCGCTACAGCACCATCACTACAGTAATACGGTCACATCACCGCTACCACTGCCTCGGTATCGACATCACCACCACCACTGTCTCAGTATCACTACCGCCGCCAGTCTCCCACTTCTACCAGCTGGCTGCTGCCACCACATTATAGAATCCCTACTGCTAAAAAAGAGGAAGGCATCAAAATATATAGATAGAATCAAAAGAAAAAAGAAAAAAGAAAAAAACAAGCAACAAAACCAAAGCAGCACAGCAACAACAGCAAAAAAAGAGAAAAACAAACAGAGAAAAACAAAAACAAAAAAAAACAAAAAAACGTAAAGAAAATAAGAATGAAGAGAGAAGCAGGCGGACGGACAGAGAAGAGGGGGGAGAAACTAAAACTTAAAAAACAAAAACTAAGTCAGACATTCGAACACTACATTGCAATGAAACTTATGCTTATTCATTTTTGGGGCCCTTTCTGCCTGTGTGTTTGTTTGTTTATGTGTGTTCGTATACAGCGTGGTGATAATGCCACACAAGGGCCAAGTGGAATGGCGGATCCACAGATGGCTATGTAACCATACATTCGCCAATCCTCGATAAGAGTGTTTAAATATCGAACATAAACAGTTCGAATAACGGTGAAATGGAGACTAGAACGTCATGTGACAGACTCTCACCCAACAGGTGCCCCCTGGCTCAGCAGCAGGAACCTGACTGTCAACCAAATACTGCTGATGTTGGAGGAAGGAGAAGAAGGAAAGGGGCCAGAACCAACTGGACGAAAGAATTGAATAGAACTGTTATGCAATGTTACCTGAAAAGTAACCCCAAGGAGAGGGGCTACAGGAGACGGATGCACAACATCTGGAACGAGATTGGTTTATTTAAATTAGATGAACAAAAATTGGCCGGGCAGGGTCGGGTAATAAGAACTAATGGGTAGATAAGCGAGCTGGAACTGGAGGAACTGAGCAGAGAGAATGGCTTGGAGATGGCGGGTGTAGTATGCTAGACAAGCGAGCCAGTGGGAAATGAAGGTGAAGAGGTCGTGAGAACGGAGGAACCACCCGAAGCAGACAATGATCTGAATACTGAGATAAATAATACATGGAACAGAGATACGGCCACTGAGGAGATGAATGCTGACGGGCTAGGACAAGATTCGGTTGACATCCTAAATTTAGTGGTAGATGAATTGAACAATGATAGTGGGAGACCTATGAACCTAAGATTTGTAGACAGGAAAAAGTTAAAAGAAACAACAGCTAAGTAAACAAAGTCATCCCATACCTTGAGGCGAGGAGCCTTCACCAGTGCAACAATATCCTCAAAGCAACAGCAAATACGGTGAGGAAACTACTTGGTATAAAAGCGAGAGGAAACAACAGACAAGAAAGAGCAGAGCCGTGGTGGAAGAAGCGACTGAGTGTGCAAATCGGGGAAATGAGAAATGACATAGGAAAGCTTGAGTCACTACTGAATGGGACACTAAAAAACATAGGCACTAAAAATAGACTGGAAATAAAATACAAAACTAGGAGGAAAAAGCTAAATATTATCATAGAGGAACTGAAGCAACGCATTGTAGCAAAGAGTGCAAAAATCAGGCGATACGAGAACAGAGTCAGTCAGTATAAACAGAACCGCATGTTCGACAACAACCAGAAGATGCTGTTTGGACAGCTTGAGGGGAAAGAAAGAGGCAACGACTTGATCCCTGGGGCGGAGCAAACTAAAACATTCTGGAGAGGAATATGGGAGCAGGATGTTAGACATAATGTCCAGGCAGGGTGGATTGAGACAGTACAGAGGGAGATCGGTGAGCAGGCACAACAACAAACTGTTGAAACTCTTAAGGGGCAGGCCAAAAAACTAACCAACTGGAAATCACCAGGCCCAGATGGTGTGCAGGGATATTGGATTAAACATTTAACATCCCTCCACCAGAAGCTGACGGCCATGTTCAATGACTGCTTGGTGTCGGGTGAGGTACCAGAGTGGTTGACAAAAGGTACCACAGTTCTGATAATGAAAGACCGAATCAAGGGTAATGATGTTACCAACTATAGACCTATCACATGTCTGTCCGTAATGTGGAAACTGTTGAGGAGCATTGTGTCTGAGGAAATCTACCATCACCTCCACACAAACAACTTGTTACCGGACGAACAGAAAGGATGCCGAAAGAAGTCACGTGGTACAAAGGACCAGTTACTTATTGATAAGATGGTAATGGGGAATTGCAGGAGGAGACACACTGATCTTGCCATGGGATGGATAGACTACAGAAAGGCATTTGACATGGTGCCTCATTCTTGGATCACCAAAAGCCTGGAGATCTTCAGGGTGGCAGACAACATCAGACAATTGCTGGGCAGGAGTATGGGGTCCTGGGAGACAGAGTTGACATCAACTGGAGTATCCTTGGGAAGCGTGAAGATCAAGAGAGGTATCTTCCAGGGAGATAGCCTGTCCCCTCTGTTGTTTGTCCTTGCCCTGATGCCCTTGACCATTATGCTGCGAAAAGTGAGAGCAGGATACGAGTTGGGAAGGGGAGAGCTTACCATCAATCACCTCCTCTTCATGGACGATCTTAAGCTCTTCGGGAAAAGTGAGAAGGAGTTGGATGTGCTTGTTGACACTGTCCGTATTTTCAGCAATGATATATGTATGCAGTTTGGTATTGGTAAATGTGGAGTCATTGTGATTAGGAGGGGTAGGTTGAGCAGAAGTAACGGGATCCAGATACCAACAGGTGAAATGATAAAGGAAATTGACTCTGAGGAAGGATACAAGTATTTGGGCGTTCTGGAGGCTGATGGCATAAAGAACAAAAAAATGAAGGAATTGTTAAGAACTGAATACATTCGGAGAGTAAGGAGCGTATTGAAGTCACATCTGAACAGCAGAAATGCCATAAGCGCAGTAAATTCCCGAGCTGTGTCTATTATTAGGTACAGTGCAGGAATTCTGAGATGGAATGTTGCTGAACAAAAAGAAATGGATAGGAAGACTAGGAAGCTATTGACTATCTACAACATGTTCCACAAGAGGAGTGATGTCGATAGGCTCTACCTAAGGAGATCTGAGGGTGGAAGAGGTCTTATCAGCATAGAGGACTGTGTTCAGATGGAGAAAAACAACCTATACAAATACGTGACCTATAGTAAGGAGCCAATGCTCAGAACTGTACTGAAGGAGAGGACAGTAGGCCAGGGGATGTCCAAGGAGGAAATAACATCAAGGAGGAAGAGCAGCCTTAAGGGAAAATCCCTTCATAGTACCTTCTTTGAGAAAACTGAATTTAGAGATCCACAGACATGGAACTGGTTGAGAAGAGGAGACCTCAAAAAGGCTACAGAAGGAATGCTAATGGCTGCGCAGGAGCAGGCCCTCAAAACGAAGTGGTTGAAGCACCATATTTACAAGGAGGAGGCTAGCCCACTGTGCAGGATCTGTGGAGAGAGAGAGGAGACTGTGGCTCACATTGTGTCCGAGTGTAAACACCTAGCCCAGACCCACTATAAGGGCTGGAGACACGATGTGATGGGCAGGGTGATCCACTGGCACCTGTGCAAAGTAAACAATTTACCACATTCTGAGAAATGGTATGAGCATAGGCCAGAGGCGGTGATGGAGAACAATCAGGTGAAAGTGCTGTGGGATTTTACGATACAGACGGACAAAAAACTGGAACACAATAGACCTGACCTGGTGGTTGTGGACAAGGAAAAAAGAACGTGTCTGATTGTGGATGTGGCCTGCCCGTTCGACACGAGAGTGCAAGAGAAGGAGAGGAAGAAAATTAACCGATACCAGGACCTAAAGTGGGAGGTGAAAAGGATTTGGAACTGCCATGAAGTCAAAGTTATCCCGATTGTAATAGGCGCACTGGGGACTATCTCCAAAAGTTTCCAGGGATGGTTAAAGAAAATCGGCCCCTACACGCTTTTTGGAACGCTCCAAAAGGCATGCTTGCTTGGAACAGCAAGAACCCTCCGATACGTCCTGAATATCTGAGGCTGCAGGTAGTGGCTTGATATTCAATCCAACGGACTTTCCAGTTAACCAACATCAATGACTGAGATTCAAGGAATAACAACAATAATAATAATAATAATAATAATAAATTGTAACAGTTCGAATCCCAGGGTTGGGGCGGAATCACTGACAACAGAACAAATTAAAGAAAGGATAGAAAAAGTGGCGGGAGTGCATGCTCAAGATGAAACTCAAAATGAAAACAATGAGATCGTAAATAATAAAGAAATGAATGAGAATGAACTTGCCAACTTGAAGTATGAAATTATGATCGAATGGATGAAAATGAAAGCATCTGAGATGGGGGAACGAGGCACCCTCCCTAAGATCCAGAACTCCAAACAGAACCAAAAGATAATACACAAGACTCACATAATTCTCAAAAACATTATCATCACAAAGAAAATAAACATTACTGATTTAAACCATCTCTATTATGCATCGGCTAAAGTCACCACTCACTTATGGGGAGTGAAAGTGAAAAAACAAAGGAATTCCTACAAGAAATCTATTTGGCAAGAGAACATCAATCGCCCAATAAACCTTCTCCGATCTGACATAGACATTTTAACAAACTACAAAGTAGGTGAATATGTTAAACAAACTAAACTTTGAAAATTGAAAAGAAAATACAGTATAAAATCAACAAGTGACATAGACATGCTGATAGAAATAATCAAGCAAAAAATGCCGGCTAAAAACGATCTAGCTTCTATAAGGACAATAATATGTTCAAAGACAACCAAAGAAACTTCTAGCAAAACATTGGCAAGTCAATAATAACTGCTGAAATCAATACCACCCAAGGAGGAAGAATTCTGGGAAAAGATCTGGGCCGAAGAAAAAGTTCATAATATACATGCCCCATGTATAGACAGACAAATGAAAGATACAGCTCACCGTGAGAAACAAATATGGGAAAATATAACAGTTGAACTGTTGCGTTCGGCTCTTAGAAAAACCAGCAAATGGAAATCCCCAAGAAAAGACAAAATACCAAATTTTTGGATAAATACCTTCACAGAGTCTCATGAGCTGTTAGCCCAACTTTACAATGAAATAGTTAAGGAGCCAGAAAAGATACCTCCATGGCTAGTTAACGGCATTACATTCCTGCATCCGAAGAATGATGAGACAAACAATCCTAAAAATTACAGACCGATAACTTGCTTGAGAAAATGTATAACATTTTAACATCAGTCCTAACTGAATACACATATGACCACCTGATAAAAAATGACCTATTTCCCAAGCAGCAGAAAGGGTGTAAACGAGGCTCATATGGCTGTAAGGATCAGCTTATGGTTAACAAAATGATACTGGAAGATTGTCATAATAGACACAAACATCTATCAATTGCTTGGATAGATTATAAAAAAGTATTCAATAGTTTGCCACACAGTTGGATTGAAAAATGTTTAGAGATTTTCAAAATATCTCCCGTTGTCAGGAGGTTCTTTTCATTCAGTACGAAGACATGGAAAACGACACTCCTTTTGAATAGTGAAAAGGAATCACTGAAAGCTGGAGATGTTAATATTAATTGTGGAATTTTTCAGGGTGACTCTTTATCACTTTTATTTGCAAAAAATGATGAACAATTGCAAGGGCTATTATCCACTGTGGACAGTTCAGTGATGACATTAAAATGGAGTTTGGACTAAATAAATGCGCCAGAGCAACGTTCACTAGAGGAAAGCTGCTGAAAAGTTCTGACATTCATGTTCATCAGGGGAATGTGATAAGAGAACTTGATCAATAGGAACCTTACAAATATCTAGGTGTTAGTGAAGGAGACGGAATCAAGCACTCGACAATGAGGGAAAGGATAAGGAAGGAATGTTACCTCAAAGTATGAACAATCTTAAGAACGGAATTGAATGCAAGGAATAGGATCGTTGCCATAAACACGCTTGCCATACCAGTAGTAACCTACAGTTACAACGTCATCAACTGGTCTAGAACAGAGATCCGTAGGCTCGATACAAAAATTAGAAAATTCTTAACTATGCACAGAATGCATCACCCTAAGGCAGATAGATATAGAATATATTTCCCTAGGAAAGAAGGAGGGCGTGGGATAATACAGTTAGATATTGCGTTGAAAACTGCAACAATTGGATTATCTACATATCTAAGGGAATCACATGATTGGATGATCAAACTCGCTTTGAAACACGAAAGCATCAAAAGATCATACTCCATTACAAAAGATGCACAAAGATACAATAATTGACTACAAATTTCAGAAGTCCCATTTACTGCTTAAATGGAAAACACAGAAAAAGCAAAGCAGGTAAAAGTTACTGCAAAGAAAGAACTGCTACAGAAACTGGCTAAGAAATGGCAAGAAAAGCCTCTGTATGGAAAATACCCAGAAAGAGCTAACAATCCTGATGTTGACAAAACTTTAACCCATCAGTGGTTGGCATCCTCTGGACTGAAATCGGAGACTGAAGGACTATCAACACAAGATCAGTGTCTGCCAACAAAAAATTACCAAGCCAACATAATAAAAAATGGATGCAACTCATTATGCCGTGTATGTAAAAAACAACCAGAGGCCATTGATCATATAATTTCAATGTGCAGTCCTATAGCTCCAACCGAATACCTGAACAGGCATGACAGAGCTGCACAATACATACATTGGATAATGTGTAAGCATTTTGACCTGCCCCATCAAAAGAATTGGTGGGATAATTAACCACATCCCATACTTGAAAAAGATCACATCTCAAACTTGTGGAACTTTAGCATCCAAACAGACCGAGACATAGATGCAAATAGACTCGATATAATATTGAAGGACTTTAAAAAGAGGGTATGCCTGATAATTGAAATGTCCGTTCCAATAGACAAGTATGTAACTATAAAAACATTTGAAAAATTGAGCAAGTATAAGGACCTGGAGATAGAAATTGGAAAAATGTGGAAATTGAGAACTAAAACAATACCAGTGGTTGTATGCGCTCTAGGAATGATACCTAAGGGGTCTAATGATTAGTAATCAAAATCCCATGAAACCCGCATATAGGAGAAATACTAAAGATAGTACTAATGGGAACTGCCCATATACTAAGGAAGATTCTGTCAATATAAGTACATCACAAGTCTAAACACATAATGATGTATGTGTGTGTATGTATGTGCTTTCTTGAACATGCCGGACCTTGTTGTCTCTTGAGTTCACTGGTGGTGACATGCTGATAACTGGTATGAACATAAAGCAAGATAAATGCAACTATAATAATAATAATAATAATAATAATAATAATAATAATAATAATAATAATAATGATTTCTTTATTGGCCACAAGGGCTGACATCTAGAAAAACATTACAGACGAGACAGGACGGTACAGGACGGTACGATGTGGGTTTTGTGCGTGTAAATATTTTTATTATTTATGTTAGAAAATAAAAAAAGGATAGAAACATATATATATATATATATAAACAATAAAAATGAAAATTGAAACAAAGAATATTCCCCAATAGGGGGGAAACCTCCGAGGGTTACTCGTGTCGAAAATCACACAAAGACCACGGTCACCCTCACCACCAGGGCAAGCGCCCTCTCTCAATTTTTCTATTTCTCAAACTACAGACGTATATTCAGACCGGTCCCATTCACTCGGCCCATTCTCGCTACATTGACCCACCTTTCAACAAACTTGCTAGAAGGCAGCACTTGCCTCTCCACATTGATTTTCCTCTTCAAGTGAAACTTGAAAAAGTTATTTAGGGATTCGCCGAAGAGGAAAGTGTCTGTCTTTAACTCTTTCATACTTGTCCACCACACAATCTCTTTCGCCATGGCCACCAGGCAGATGAAAACCGCCTGCCCTTCCTCCTCGAAGGAAGACTGCGAGACCATCTGCACGATGGACCCAGTCGATAACCAGATCAGTCCTACACGCGACAGCAACTGTTCGACATAGCACAACAAGTGAGCAATGCTCGGGCACTGAAGGAGTGCGTGCATGACGGTTTGGTCTCTCTACGCGCATCTCGGACAGGCGCGGCTGACGGCATTTCAGTGCCTGTAGACCTTATCTCGAACCGGCAACGCTCCCCAGTAGCACTGCAAGGCCAGGGATTTTTGGAAGTAATCCATAGGCCCTGGGCTGACAGTTCTCCGGAAGAGAGCAAACAGCTGATCTTCTTCGATGCCCAGGATCTCTCCGAGAACGTCGTCGCTCTTCCCCTCCACTAGTTATCTATAGAATGCCGAGATGGATGTTCCACCGATACTGGTGACAATCTGGCAGAGGGTAGTGAGCGCCTGGAGACATTCCAGTTTCCAAACGCTAACCCTCGGTCTTTTCCTGACCCAGGATTACAGGTCTGTCAAGGAGACGAGCTGTGGGAAAACGTGCCTGGCGAACAGCGACCACACCTTTTCACCGTCAAGAAAACACCAGAGATGTCGCAGCCTCAGTCATGGCATGCACATTCCTCCACTCAACGGCTGTTGACTGTAGATGGATCGTCTTTCGATGGGAGCGCGTCCCTTCTAAAACAATCGGAAAAGAAGGCGCTCCATTTTGGTGAGAGTTGGGCAGGGGCAAGGGACGACGGTGAGGTGGTAGCAGATGACGGATACGATGTACGCATTCGCCACCTCCACTGCGCCTTTCAGGGACAGCTTCCTCTCGGTCCATTGCTGGTGGAGGTAGGCCAACTTGCTCCTCACCTCGTAACAGTTTTTTTCGATCTGGAGGTCCTGTCCGAAACAGACCCCGAGCAATTTAACCCGTCCGTCCGTCCAACGCCCCACGACGCTGTCGAACGGCATGGAATTGCCTCTCCAGGTGCCGAGCTGCAAGCCCACCGACTTTTCCTGGTTTATCTTTGCTCCTGTCACTGCTTCGTATTCATTGGGAGCAGTGCCGAGCGTCTGGACGTGACTGGTAGTCGACACCACCAAGGTGAAGTCTCGTAGCAAGCCGACTTGGATATCCCGAATTCTAGTTCGCGTGGGACGCCCCTCACCCCCACCCCCCCCAATTTGTTCACCAAAGGCTCGAGAGCCAATACGTACAAGAGGGACTAGAGGGGAGACACTGGCGGACCGAGCGCATGATACTGAGCGGCTGCGGCAGGTGACCGTTCACCCTCACAACTGAGCAGATGTCGCTGTATATCGCAGCGATCCAACTCCTGAAAACGGGCCCAAACCTGCTGCCACGAGGACCGCCTCCAGTTACCGATGGTCGACCCTTTCGAATGCTTTGGATTGATCCAAGTTGATCAGGGCCCCACCCGTGCCAGGTTCCTTTAACCTCGCTCTGTTTGATGTATCGCATGAGGTGGAGGTTATCGCGTATGCATCTGTCCGGATTGGCGCATGCCTGTGCCTCTCCAACAAAACCCTTGATGACAAGCGCCAACATCGTTGCTAACCCCTTGGCCAAATTCTTGAACTATCCGTTTAGCAGGGTTATGGGCCTGACGTTACCGATAACACCCACCTTGTTAGGGTCTTTTCTCAGCAGCGCCACTGCTCCTAGGCTCACAAAACTTGGACTGCTCCCGTTCTGCTGCCAGTTGTAGTAGCCGTCTGCTAAAAGGTCAGCGAACAAGTCTGGCATAAATGCATAAAGCTTGAAGGGCAGACCACCCAAACCTGGCGATTTACCCTACGTGCAGTTAGCCATTGCTTCCCGTATTTCAGCGGGTGTCATTGGCTTTTCGCAACACTGTGCTGCGGTCGTTGAGAGCCGAAGCAGTCCGTCGAGGTATCACTGAAGTCCATACCCCGATCCGGCCCGCTGATACTTCCGAACAGTTCAGCAAAGTGCTGCTAAAAAGCTTCACAGATCTCGGTTTCGAGCAACACGTGCCCGTTTTGGTCAGATAAAGACAGAAGTGTGGCTTTGTTGCCACGTCGCGCCTCTGCCACCCGGGCTCATTGGACGGCTTTTGTCCCCTCGTGTTTCAGAGCACGCGCTCTAGCCCTGACAAGGCAGCCTTCGTGTTTTGCGTTGAAGAATTGGTCGAGTGCCAATCTCACCGCAAGCACGTCGGTTGCGATGCCTGTCCTTACCGCCTCTTCTAACTTTCTGACTAGCTCTCCCTCTACTCTATTTTCCTCTATCACTATTCCTTTGCTAAACCTAATCGACTCTACTTTAATTGCCCTTTTCAGGGCGAACCAACTCCACCTGTTGTTGACGTCCGCTCCCGTCAAGGCCCACTTAACTAATATGCTATCCGGTCTCTGTAGGCTTTGCGCGCCGGGAAAGACACATTCAGCTTCCAGTAACCGGGTCCTTGTCTATGAAGTCAGTCTATGTCGATCTCACAGATCACAAATTTGTGGTCTGTGTAGTCGACTATTTTAAATTGTGGACAACTTATACTAGCCGTATCTAGTTCTCTGCAGAATACCCTATCGAGGTACGATCTGTATGACCCGATGCGGTTTCTTCATGGCCACATTGGCACATTCGGGTGATGCAGTCGATACCTGTCAGACAGTTTAAAACGTCTGAGCAGGTTGGTGAGGCTCGTGCACCCTCCTCCCCTATCCACTAGCCCCACACAATCCCAGCGTGCGTCCAAGATACCGTTCCAGTCGCCCACTAACACTAAAGAGCGTGAGGTTCCAAAAAACTCTCTAGACGTCTGAAGAAATCTGGCCGTCCCGTCCTTATCGGGGCATAAACGGCTACTAGCCTGAAAGCGTTGCCTTCGCTGCCGCTTACGTCCAGAACCACTGACTTACCTTCTGGGTCCAGGAATATGGTCCGTATGGCGAGACCCAATCCTTTACGAAAAAACACAGCCCCCAGCTCCCGGACGGCTCGGAGATGCGTACACCTCGTAACCGTCGTAGATCGGTGCGAAAGCTCGCGTTTCGGAGATTCTCGTCTCGCTGATGCACCCCCCCCCCACCCATCTATGTTTAGTGACCTGAGGTCGTTAAGCAAGTGACCCTGCTTCCAATCCGAGCTCAAGCCACGCACGTTTACACTTCCGGCCACGTTGGGTGAGGAAGGGTGCAAGTGAGAAAGAATTACTTACCTTGATCGTCTGGTGAAGTGACCGTTGAATCGTCCCATCGGCTGGTCGTCGGCTCTTCTGTGAGTATATCCGAGTATACTCTCCGGTTGAGTGACTCACCTAGGTCTCTGAAATCATCAACTGCGTTCGGGAATTTCATTTTAATGTTTGTGTATTGTTTCTCTGATATTCTTACCAGCCTTATGTTCGTTGGTGTTTTGATTGGTGCTGGTATTATGTAGTCGTGCTGTGAAATGTCTGTGTGTTCAATTATGGAAGTCATTACTTTCTTTTTGTGTGTATTTATTGCTGTGCATTTCTTTTTTCTGGGGGTGGGGTGTGGTTCTGCTATTTTCTTGTCGTTGTTGCAGGGTGTGTGTGTTTTTTTTGTTGTTGTATTTGCGATGTCGGTGCTTGTGGTGGTGTTGTTGAAGGTGTTGTTGTTGGCGCTGGGGTTGCCGTCGGTGGTGATGGTAGTGCTAGTGTTGGTGGTGATGGTGTTGGTGGTGTTGCTGCTGTAAGTCTGATTGCAGTAGCCTTCACCATTTTTTTATTTCTTCCCTCCCTTTTCGAAGGCGATGATGCGCTGCTTCTGAGTTTGTGCCCTCTTGCGTCCTTTTGCCATCCCTCTCTCACCTCACACTCCATGTCCGATTCTGTAAGGTCGGGGAAGGGTACCAGCTCCACTATTTCACTTGTTCTTGTTGGTGATGGTTGCAGTGGAGTCTCTGTTTCAGCGACAGTTGGTATTACTGTTGTTGTTGTTAATACTTCCACCGCTGCTGCTGTTCTTGATTTCCGTGGCATGGGTATGGGTGCCACGGACCTATCCTTCCTGCTTACCGCCTGTCCGGTTGCTGGTTGCAGTGGAGACGGTTTCGGAAGGAGGGAGGTTTTCTCCTTTCTCAGGATCTTCTTATTGCAGAAGGCCCTGAGGTGAGTCTTCGACCCACAGCGAAAGCATTTCGGGCGTTTGCCCTCAACATGTAAGGGAAGTTGAGTGCCGTTATCGAAGTCTATCACATCCGGGATAGCTTCGATGCACTCCTGGTTGGTTTGAATTAACATCTCAATGGAGGGCTGACAAAATCTTCTCGTACTTTTTTATGTACTTGCAGTACGGTTGTTATGTCCTCGATTCCAACGAGGACAGACGCGGTCAGCCAAGTAGGGGCCATCCTGGGGGGGGGGGGGGGGGACTTGGGTCAGTTTGACACTCACAATTTTTTGCCCGCAGTAGGAGGGCACCAACAACATTTCCTCGCTCCTTAGGGTTACTAAGAATTGAACATTTGCCTCCTGGAGTGTGGCAAACAGCACGTCCACGGTGGCATATTTCTTGCCTCGGGTGATATGCGTTTTCCGGTACCACACATACCTCGAAGGCTTTTTGTATTTGAGCCTCTGTGGCTCTTTCAACTCTACGTGATTTTGTGCTTACTGTACGGTACGTGACAGTACAGTGCTGTTGGGTTTCGAAAAATTCTTCGGCTGCCTTGCAGATTCCTCGGTGTCCGGTTTTCGTCACCATCTTCCTTGCTTCCTGTAAATTCCCCATTTGTTATAAGGATGGTTTCCAGGTTCTTTGCGATACTTGCAAATGAGATTGTTTTTTCTTTCTTGTTGTTGTTGTCGTCAGAGCTGCTGTTACTTTTGTTGTTGCTGCTCGTACTACGACCGCCACCGCCGCTGTTGCTGTTGTTGTTGTTGCTGTTGCTGTTGCTGCTGCTGCTGTTGTTGTTGCTGTTGCTGCTCCTGCTGTTTTTGCGGCTGCTACTATTATTTTCCTCGCCACTGTTTCTGCTGCTGCTGTTATTACGGCTGCTGCTACTCTTCATGACGTCAGACGAATGAAATTGCTTTCCGTATTTACGGCACACATCTTTCGTCGTTGTCATCATGGAGAAATGTTCCACGGTACGCGCTTTCTCTTGATGAAGAACGCTACGAGAAACTACATTTTTCTCTTTCTTTAATGGCGTCGCTTGCGAATTAGGCGACAGAGGAGCCACCACATTTAGAGAAGGGAGGGAGAGAGACAATCTTTTCTCTGACGCAATGACGATTGTGGAAGAAGAAGGCGGAAGGACTTGGAGTGACTTGTGAAAGTATAAGGGAAGATACGCACGTGGTGGATAGAGAGTTATGGAATCGCTCCCGTAAGTTTTTAATTCTTACGTATTTAAAACAATTGTGATAGAATAATTCGTTATGGTATAGGGCCCCAATATTTAATATTTAATTTTGGATCAGAAATGCTATAGTCAAAAAGCAAAAATGGCTGCATGGCTAAAAACAACAGGCAAATAATTTCAAGACCAACACCACCACCGCCGCCGCCACCATCACCACTACCACACACAAACAATCTAGCCAAACCAACGGCTTCTTCAACACCATGACTACAGAACAACTATCACATCACCACCACCACCATTGCATCATTATCGCTACCGCTGCTAATCTCTCCCACTAACTCCTGTTAAGACAGATGGATAGTAGTAGTCCCACTAAGTGTGGAAGGTATAAAAAGATATAAATAGACTAATTTGGTGACCCGGTCAGATGCAACAACAACACCAAAAACATTATTGCTGCTGCACCTCTAAAACTCTCTCAAAGTGTTTAGTTTAAACGATGTCATATCTAAACTATAATATAGTAATAATTGTTTCTACTTTTGGCACAAGGCCAGCAATTACCCAGTGCATTACTGGTACTTTATTTTATCGACCCCGTAAGGATGAAAGGCAAAGTCAACCTCGGCGGGATTTGAACTCAGATCGTAAAGGGACGTAACTATGCTGGAAAGCATGGCGTCCGACCCTCTACCGATACTGCCAATCCACCGCCCTTAGTAATATAGTAATAATAATTGTCTAACAGGTAAGAATATTCTGTAAAGATGTTTCAAAAGAGAAATAAAAACAACTAAGTTCATGGTGGTTGGGGTGGTAGTGGTGAGTGTGTGTTAAAATTATAGTGTTTGAAGCGAAATGAGTAAAAAAAAACTATTTAGTACATCGGTTCTACCAGGTAATGTGAGAAGTATAGATGGTAAATTGACTAATGGAAGTTATGTATATGTACATGCACACATAATTCGCCAGGTAATTATATATATACTTACACGAAAACAAACATGCGTACATACACACATACCTACATACATACACGTGTTGAATTACGAAAACAGAAACGAATTCAAGGTACGCCCAATATTCTATGATATATGTCAACGCGCAACCCAAGAAATGCGGAAGCATACAACATTATACACAAGAACATCCCACTATTGAAACAAGACCCAAGAATGAAAAAAGACCTTGAAACACACAACATAATCAAAAGCGAAAGACAATCGAAATCACTAAAATCATTACTCCCCAATACCAAATTACCTACCAAAAACGCACAACCAACTCTCAAAAAAAGTGGTCGCTTTAATTGTGGAACTTGCACTCGTCTCATTTAAGGCACCATGTATACATTTCAAAAAGGACAACATTTTAATGTAAAAAATCATCTCACTTGCTCATGAAAAAATTTAATTTATGTCATTAATTGTAAAGGATACAATGAAGATTATATAGGACAAACTAAAGTCACACTCAGAAACAGAATGACAATTATGAGACTCTGCCCCAAGACAGATACCACTCAGTGCACATCTAGAGATATGCGCAAGCGATAATAAACACAAATTCCAAGTCTTCCCACTTTATCTTTGCGCTGACAATACACCAGACTAAATACGAATAAATAAGGAAAATATGTTTATTCAAAAATATAGACCAGCATTAAATATAGTTTAATATAAATTCTGTTAACACCATAACATCCTAACCATCCAAACAGACACATACACACACACATAACACCTACTTTAACACCCTCTTCTACATACGAAAATAAAAATCAGAGCTAAATAGACCCCTTAACATACGTTAATAATCTAACCTTTAACATGCTAACCATAAACCCCACACACACAACAATATATATTCTCTCCATCTTAACAACTAACCATACTCCCACACACACATACACACACATATAATACCCATACACACACACATATAACACCCATATACGCACATAACTCCCTCCCCTATTTCTACTAATAGAAACATTTTCCTACACACACACACACACACACACGCGCGCGCATCAGCACGCAAATAAAACATACATCTCTATTCTCTTTATTTCAATAGAATGTCTGAATTTTGACACCACAGCATATCAGCTATACTCACTGAACCAGAATAATACTCCCCATCCCTTTTTTCTTGACCATTATCATTAGTTTGGCACAAACTCTCTAAATGGCTACAAAGAACCCCAAATACCAACTGACGCGAAATTTAAAGTACATATTTACGTGACAGTCATGACCGATCAAATTACATTTATAAAAAACAACTTTTGTGAGCTACATTTTTAAGTGAAAAGAACCCTCAAACACGAACAGGCGCGAAAGTTGATGTGCTTATTCAAATGACTGCATCGGCCAACCAAATTTCACTCATATAGGAAAATACAATTAGAGCCCAACCCCCAACCCACCTTCTTTTTTAAAGGCAAATACAAGAAGAACTCTATCACGCGAACTGGCGCGAAATTTATTATACTTACTAGCAGAAAAATCACCCTGCGGGTGGTTTTCTGCTAGCAAGTGTGGTATGTATATTGATATAATACACAAGTATATATGCATGTAAATATGATACATCAAATAAAATCGTAATTGACAATATACACAGAAATTGACCAAAGCCTATGTTACACTGTCTTCTGTAATCAGTAATCCATGATATATAAAAAAAAAGACATCATATATAAACTGCATTAGGAGAAAGTTAGCGACGGATATATATGCGATTATAAGTGTTATAATATAACGGCCGCTAACCGGAATGTTGACATTTGATAATTTTAAAGAACTGAATTTTAAAGATATTTAAATAAGCTATAAAATATATTTAATCAACAGCCACAAAATGTAACACATAAATTATATAATATTCATTCATTATTTAATCAAAGTAATCCAACTTATTTTACAAACGGGGTAAAAAAATATATATTCTGGACGCAATCGCGCAGACCTTCCTTTATTATAGTTAAGATACACGTGAGAGTCATCAACCAACTAAATTAGTTCTCTAAAAAAAAATAACATTTCGACTCACTTTTTTCCACATAAAACAGAAGTAACATTCGAAAACCAACCAGATACGAGAAAAACCACAAACCTTCCATCTCAATTCTACATTTGAAAAGCATAAGTACTGTGAAACCGGTAAAGGAAACACATAAATATTCAAATATTCTTTAAAAGACTTCAGTTGAATTTTCGATTTAATATGTTTTCCTTATACTTTCACTCGTGTAGGACATCTCTATTTTCCATTTACAAAGAAAACAACTCATTTTCTTATATATATATATATATATATATATATATATATATATATATATATATATATATATATATTCCGTTCATTGCCAGGGAACGTCTTCACGAACCAAAGTATCGTCTTCCTGTTTTCCTTCGGTTGCAACGTTTTTCAAAATATTTACTTCTGCGTACACAGACTGATATTTTTTTTAATTCAGAAGATACCGTACAGGGTGAAAGCACCGATTATTTGCTTAAACTTTAATCTGTTATTTTAATATGTATATATATATATATATATATATATATATATATATATATATATATATATATATATATATATATATATATAATTAGAGCTGGTGTTCTGAAATAGCGATATATATATGAATGTATATATAGTGTGTATTTTGCAATACACTGTATGCTTAATTAAAAGCATGTCGAAGACCTTACGCTATTGGTTTAGAGTAGTGACAGTCTCACTTACTTTAATTTTCAGCAAACAGGAGAGATAAAGCTGACAGGGCTCTGTTTCGCACTTTGTTCTGCTTATCAAAGCTAACTACTCAGCCAGTTTGCTGAAAATCATGAATGTTTGATTCTTATAGAAATCTAATAATAATCATGAACTGATTATACAGAGCGGTTGCCGGTCAAGCAGAAATTGAAAATTAGAATTGGTGCTCTGAAATAGCGATATATATATGAATATATATATAGTGTATTTTGCAATACACTGTATGCTTAATTAAAAGCATTTCGAAGACCTTACGCTATTGTTTTAGAGTAGTGACAGTCTCACTTACTTTAATTTTCAGCAAACAGTCGAGATAAAGCTGACAGGGTTCTGTTTCGCACTTGTTTGTGCTTATCAAAGCTAACTACTCAGCCAGTTTGCTGAAAATCATGAATGTTTGATTCTTATAGAATTCTAGTAATAACCAGGAACTGGCTATAGAAAGCGCTTGTCGGTCAAGCAGAAATTGAAAATAAGAATTGGTGCTCTGAAATATATATGAATGTATATATAGTGTATTTTGCAATACACTGTGTGCTTAATTAAAAGCATTTCGAAGACCTTACGCTATTGGTTTAGAGTAGTGACAGCCTCACTTACTTTAATTTTCAGCAAACAGAGGCCAGAAAGCTGACAGAGCTTGTTTCGCACCTGTTGGTGCTTATCATAGCTAACTACTCCACATGTTTGCTGAAAATCAGGAATGTTTGCTTCTTATAGAATTCTAGTAATAATCAGGAAGTGATTATACAGAGCGGTTGCCGGTCAAGCAGAATTTGAAAATTAGAATTGGTGCTCTGTAATAGCGATATATATATGAATGTCACTACTATAAAACAATAGCGTAAGGTTTCGAAATGCTTTTAATTAATCATACAGTGTATTGCAAAATACACTATATATACATTCATATATATATCGCTATTTCAGAGCACCAATTCTAATTTTCAATTTCTGCTTGGCCGCAACCGCTCTGTATAATCACTTCCTGATCATTACTAGAATTTTATAATAATCAAACATTTCTGATTTTCAGCAAACAGGCGGAGTAGTTAGCTTTGATAAGCACCAACAAGTGCGAAACAGAGCTATGTCAGCTTTATCTCCCTTGTTTGTTGAAAACTAAAGTAAGTAAGACTGTGACTACTCTAGAACAATAGCGTAAGGTCTTCGAAATGCTTTTAATTAAGCATACAGTGTATTGCAAAATACACTATATATACATTCATATATATATATATATATATATATATATATATATATGTAGATAAATCTACCAAAATGTACGGTAGTGTTATTTCTGAACACAGCATGTATATGTGTAGGTATGTATATTCCTTCTGATAGTTTGTAAAACTTTTACATAGATCTATATTATATGCATACCAACACTAACATATATATCCTACAAACGATTGTAAAATGATGAATTTTTTAATATAAGGAACTGTTTCTTTGTTTATTCATTATTTTTATTAATTCATATATATATATATATATATATATATATATATATATAATATATTCTGAAGTTTTCGAATATTAATAATAATATTCGATTCGTTTTCAATTATTCAAACAAGCCTCATTCTTAAAGCCATATCAGTAGAATGAGCCTCTCATTCTTGCTCTTGTGTTGGCATGTAAACATAACTGCAGACACTAATGTTTGTGGGTATCAACCTTCATCAGTACAATTCACCGTTCACCTGACAGAGGTGGTGAAAATATATGCTATTTTCAAAAATACACAGTAACTGATCAGCGTGATTTGCATATTAGCAGAACATGACCAAGACACGAGCAAGAATGAGGGGATCATTCTACTGACACGGCTTTAAAAATGAGACTTGTTTGCATAATTGCAAACGAATCGAATATTATTATTAATATTCGAAAAGGTTTGATTACATTTATTGTATTCAACCATGTAGATCGAAAAGCTTTTTTTTTTTAATGTTACAAAAATAGCTAATAATCGCTCGTATACAGGAAACTGACTGGCCAGTCAGCTGATATACAAATCTGGCTGATCAGTGCATCTGCTAATATGCAAATCAGACCAGTCAGGCACTGTATATTTTAGAAAATATCATATATTTTCACTAGCTCTAACAGTTGGCATGTGAACAGTGAACTGTACTGATGAAGGGCGATAACCAGGAACATCTGTGTCTGCAGTTCAGTTTACATGCCAACACAAGAGCAGGTATGAGGGGCTCACTCTACTGACATGGCTTTAAAATGAGACATGTTTGTATAATTGCACAGGAATCGAATATTATCTATATATACAAAACTGGAGATGTCTGTGTGTGTGTGTGTGTGTGTGTGTGTGTGTGTGTGTGTGTGTGTCTTTGTGCGTGTGTGTGTGTGTGTGATTTGGAATCCCTAAAACTCGAGAATTACCCAACCGAGGTTTTTAAAACTTTTATGTGTATTACTTGTTACAGGGAGTGTTATGCAAATTCAACTTTTTTATCCCCTATGGTTCCCATTAGGTGAAAAACTGCGTTTTTTCAGGTTTTTAAGGTTTTTTTGAGGCGTTACTTCACACCGATTTCCTTGAAATTGTAACTATGCATTAATCAGTGTCTTCTTCATACCGTGAGCAAAGAAAATTTAACTTTTTCTTGGCCTAGGGCCCGCATTAGATGAAAAACTTCATTTTTTCAGCTTCTTATGGCTTTTTGGAGGGGTTACATCTAACCGATTTTCCACAAATTTCCTAGGCATATTATGCACATAAAAAAATTCATTTTCTTGATCACCCAGGGCCCACATTAAGTTAAAACCTGCATTTTACTGCTTCATTGAGGAAAATCTTAAAGATTATCCAGCCATCAGAGTATTCGGTTTATTTTCTTTACATATTGTCCAGGCATGCAGTTTTTCCACGATTAGGTCTGTTGGCGACATGCGTTCCAAAATACCTTATCCCGTGCAGCACCGGGTACCACTACTAGTTACTGATATTCGAAAAACTCAGATTACATTTATTGTATTCAGCCATGTAGAGCGAATTTTTTTTTTAACATATACACACACACACACATATATATATATATATATGTATACATGTGTGTGTATCAACTGTGAGGATTGCTGATTTCCTTGTATATTTGCTTAACATTTGTCCGTTAAGTGTCTTGAACAGTGAAATAACACGATGTCACTAAATTGTTATATCGTCCCAAGATTCTATGAGAAACATTTCCCATAATATACACATATATCAGTGACACTAGTCACAAACCGAAATTTCATATAGTCGTAAATCATATATTTGTGAAATATTTCAAGCACATGTATCGGAAAACTTGTCAGCTGAAATATTATTTCCCTATTTCTTTTTCATCATGTTATCGCATCAGATCAACAGGGATTTCTTTCGTCGCAGAACTGTTATATTTATTGTACCGGTATCGAATTAAAATACTAAACTCCGTCAAAGTCAATTCGTTTTTATGTTAAAAGATATGTAATTTTACCATAATTAAATCAATAAACTTGCGCCAGGCAAACCAGAGATTATATTTTTAATATGTGTTTTTACTTTCATGAAATTGGTTTATATTGACAATTTCCAATAGAGCTACACATTCCAATGTTGAATAATTCAGAAAACATGATATGATGCACTTCTACATACATGTGTACGACGTGAAGGAATTAAACACACATCTGTGTGTGCAGATATGTGCACATGTATATATCCAGATTAATTACATCTATGATCTGTGCTCTTCCATTTTACTTCGCGTTTCTGGAACCTCATTGTTACATGTAACAAATATATTTGATGTTTCGATGATATATTTGATATTTCGATGATCTATACTGAAATGCATATGGAAAACTATTATGTACCCGTTAATTTATTCTGATAAAATATTACATAACTATAATAAACAAAATGAATCACACAACCGCACACTTGAAATCTATGAAAATACTTCACCAAATATAATATGTTTTTACAATTATCTATGTCAACGTCTACTTTTTCAAAAAAAAAAAGGACCCCAGAAGATTTATTTCACTTCTACTACGATTAAATGTGCACTGCAATTTCTAACTATATTTTCCTGTCTGGCATCAGTTATACTGAATGGCATTTGGCTCTTAACCGAATGAGTATTCTGGCAGAAGTTATGTCTGGCATCAAAGCATAGTATTGTGACAGATTGTGCATTAGAGCATGTATAACTGCTGAAAACATTTTATGGTTGAATGCCTTTTCCTTGTGTCATTTCTATATGTAGAAAAACATTACAGACGATTTAGCACGTTGTCTGAATATTTTCGTACATTTCTTCTTATTTTCATATTTGACAAAATAAGACTAATACGATTTTAGTCATATTTCAACTTAATTCTCTAGTTATATATGTTATCCAATATATCAAAACGAAATAAGTAGGTATTTAACTAATAGACCTGGAAGTTGAACAAGCAGATTAAATAAAGTAACTCGCAGAATTCTGATATTTTTCGATATAACTTTTATATATTTTGACTATCTGTTTTGTGTTATTGTCTGTTATATCAAAGATGTTTATGTTAAGGGTTTCTGATTAGTATAGTGCTACTGGACTGTGATTTTGTCGATATTCTATGTTGGTAAGTAGATGAAGGAACATATCTCATCTTAGATAAATATTTCGTATATCGCACCTGAATGTCAACGTGAATGTATCGTTGTATACAAAACATGAACATTAATTCTAGAGTATTAAAAAATGGGGTCAAATTTCACTACATTGCAACTAAAACGTAGAAAAGCAGCTACAACTGTGGCAAATTAGATGTTTTCAGAATGGACACAAACTTCGATACACGGAATACAGCATGGAATGATCTGGTCAAACTTAAACCTGTTTCACTCTATTCTCTCAAATGAATTATCCAAGGAGACACAAAGTTCATAAAAAACTAGGATAAATGTGTTATGTTCAGTGGTCGGTTCTAAGATATTGAAAACTCTGTGTAAATGACAATATTACGTTCTCACATAGAGATATTGAGGGGAAGAATATAATGTAGATATATATAGCTACCAAAAACCAAATTTCGAGGATTTTAGAAATCGACAGGCTATTATCAACTTACTTGCCTCTTCAAACCTTAATTTATCCTGCAATAAATCAGGAGAGTGAAACAAACTATCACGGAAATAGGTTGCAGTGATAAGGAATGATAACTTCTACGAGTTTCACGAAGAATCTAGTATTTAGAGATATTATGTAATATTGACACATATCTAGTAGTTAAAAATTACTAATTGACGTATTTCGTGTGGGTGGTTATCAATTATATTATTAGGTTTGAATGATATTAGGTAATACCTGTTTATATATGTATTAAATAGAAGAATTGGAATATTCTCTATCTATGTAGGGCGGGTAAAATTCCCGAGATCCATGGACGAGTTCTTTCGAGGGGTATCTGTCCTTCATTGTCGCCGCCATCTCATGCATCTCTGAGAGACCAGTGTCTGCCCTTAGGGCATCAATATATATCGGCCCCGATCTCCCTCTTCTAATGTGTCCGTGTAGGGTCTCTCTCAGGAACACTGAGTTTAGTGTCAACTCTAAATGTCGGTGAGCATGTCCAGCTAACTTCGGTCTCCTCTGTATTACTTTCGTGATGGCGTTTCGGAGGCACCCGTGCAGCTCTGAATATTTTATCCTCAGTGTATACTGATTAATGTTCAGAGCCATCCTCAGCAGTCTCGTGTGACACCCATTCACCAGCTGAGTGAGTGTCTTGGTTAGTGTCTAAATCTCAGACACGTACAGTAGCACAGACTCCACTGTAGCAGCGAAGATACGGATCTTCAGGTCTTTAAGATGGTCCGACTTCCACACTGATCTCAAACAGTTGCGTGTCGCCCATGCTTTGCTCTTCCTCTCAACCACATCATCCTCTGTGTTCCCAATATTTGCTCCCAGATATAGATAGTCCTCAAACAAATCTAGCATTTTCCCGCCTACATTCATAATCTTCTCTGGCTTCTTAATGTTCTCTACCAGATTATTCACCTTAATCGCATTCATTCTCAGCCCGACACTCATCGACACAGTCTCCACCACCTGCATCAACTACTCTGCCTCGTTCACAGTGTTTCTCGCAATTAGAATATGACTAATTTAATAACAGGGATTTTATTAACTCTTTAACCACTACAGAAATATCAGTTCTGGTTGCTCATAGTCGCCAGCTTAGGAAATAATTACTCGTTGAACTGATTAATAAAAAAATTAGTTTTGCGACATTTAAAGATGAACATGAGCATTGAAATACGAGGAGCCAATAAGACATTAAACATCAATTTATATTATTTCATTTCACTTTCTCCACCAGCAATATATGTCCCATCATTTTATCTAAACCCAGGTCACAAGAAAGGACAAGAAAAATGTTCACTTCATTCGACTATGTCACACACTACATATGTTTAAGTTTATTAGACATTTTTCATATTTACATTTTCTTTATATTGTATGATGCTTAATTATTGAAAGTTCCATTCATTACTAAAGAGAATATCACATAAACTTTACGAATGTTTAGTAACATTTATATGTTTGAACCTGCAAGGAAATAAGGCAACATTGAATCCATCACGATTTGAACGCAAAAAAAAAAAAAACTGCCCAAATTTCCTTCTGAATATTTTGCCCGAACAAAAACATAAAGAATGACTAAGTTCTTAAATTATCACATTCCACCTAACTGTTTCCTTCATCACTGAGTCAATCCGTAGAATCTCGTATCTAGAGGTAATCTATAATTTTCCAATTGTTCCTTCCCATGAAAGAACTGGAAACACAATAAATTCAAAACTACCAAATGAAAGTGATGAACATTTTTAAGATGAACTTCATATTTTAATTTGACACTCGAAATAATGTCTTGCTCTAATCAAATTCAATAATGAAAAATATACCTTGAGGCACTTCATAAAATATTTCATTTTCTTTTAAATTATATTATCAATTTAAAGACGCATTTATCCTTATTACCATATAATCTATGCGGTCTTAGTTCCTAGTTTAAATCACGTGTTCATTATTAGGATTTTTATAACATGGTTTTAAATGCAGAAATATAAACGATTCATGTGAAAATTAATTTTAATGTTTAATAATAATTTTAACTAGATATTTCATTAGACAATTTCATTACATATTCTTTTTCGCTGTCGATGATGGTGTTTGGAATGTTGCTAGTGTTTTGCATTTTAGAAACACGGCTTCAAAGTATAGCAATTCAAAGTTATTGTTTACCGAGATTATCCCATGAAAATGTGTTATGTATTATTTTGTTTATTTGCGGTTAAAATGAAGTAGATTATAAGAAAGATGTAACATACATTGTGAAACAGGGTGGTACACTGAAAACGCAAAGTTATACGGCAAATAACCAACTTATACTCAGAAAAAAAAATTATATATATATTTATATATATATATATATATATATATATATATACTTACACAAATGAGTTATAACTGTATTTCTTACATGACTATACTTTATGCTGTATTCTTAATATTCCAAGGTATTCGAATATTTTAGGTGTTGATGTTTCATAAATAAATTAGGTAACACTCATCAGTTACAACCAGAAGACAAAATCTAAAGGAAGAAATAAAATAAGTTTGTGTGAAACAATACATATTTATAAGATCTTCAAGTAAGCAATAAACATTTGTTAAATGAATGTGTTTTCCGGATATTATTTGAAAAGCTCATGTGGATTGGCAGTATCGGTAGAGGGTCGGACGCCATGCTTTGACGCAAAGAGTTACAGCCCTTTCCATTCTGAGTTCAAATCCCGCCGAGGTTAACTTTGCCTTTCATCCTTACGGGGTCGATAAAATAAAGTACCAGTAATGCACCGGGTAATTGCTGGCCTTGTGCCAAACGTAGAAACAATTATTTGAAAAGCTCATGGCAAATCTATAAAAATGAAAATATTTGGATGAATGGTGTAAAAGATATACCCGAGGAACAAAGGAAATGAAGAGAGTGTTATGTTGTAGATTCTTAACATGTGTCATGCTGAAATATGTTCAGAGCTACGTAGAAATTAAGAAAATTCCAATAAAAATTCATTCATTTAAAACTAGTATCTTTCAATACTCCCCTGACTATAGATATTCGTAGTTGCGTGTATAAAATCAATCATATCCCAATGCATGTTTGTACTAACAATATGTCATTTCAGCTGATTTCATCGTTTATTAAGAAAAAAATATTAGATAGAAATATATCAACGTGTACCGCAAAACACAAGTTAAATCATATGCAGGACAACTTCTAATATTAAAGTAATTTCTTGATTGCTTTTCTTGCGTATAGAAATATTTCATATATTCTTACACCTCCATGTAGATCAGTATATCTACATATCCTTCTGATATATAATAATGAGGTAAGCGGAAAACCTCGTTGTTGGCTTAAGATATATTCCCACATACATTCCCGTGCGTTACAAATACCGGTTGTACTTGGGTTTGATTGAATATCACATCTAATACACTGCATTGCACTCAAAGTTGGGTTATTCTATGTGTTTTCTGTTATATTATAATGAGGAAATGTTGGATTTAGTAATATTTCAATACACATTCCAAAGTGACAAAATCTATCGGGTTTCTTTTAATATCACATGTAATGAAGTGCACTGTACTTCGATTTGACTTTTTTCTATGAATTTTGTGTCAATTGTAAGTGTTCACGTCCGATTGTTTGAATTTGTTACGGTCTCTATTTTAATACTTAATTATGTTGGTATGGTAGGTCCAATCACGTTGGAAATTCATGTAGCCTTCAAGAGAAATCTCCAGCGAGATCATGCGGTGAGAGCTATTCTTTTTGTTGGAGAATTTGTTCACATAAGATTCCACTGTAGATTGGGTTTGAGTTAGGGTTTAAATTGTATTGATAATTCGGTGTGAAAATAAATAAATTTCTGTGTTAAATCTGTGGGTTTTAATTTTTTACATTACCTGACTTCATAATAATGGTGTCTGATTTAGACCCGAATTTTGGGAGAGGGGAAATTACATTAAATCACCCCCTGGTGCTCTATCTTTTCGATCCCGTAGGGATGAAAGACAAAGCTAAACTCGGCGGAATTTGAACTCATAGCGTAAAGGGCAACAACAACTTTATGCTGCAGAGCATGTTGTCTGACACTAGTACCGCAAAATAGCATGGGGTTTTATTTTACTGGGGCATGTAATATAGCCTCTTCCTAAACTGAACACCCATCTTCCTTAAGTCTGAAGATAATGAACAAATGCTCCCATCAAAGATGATAGTAAAGAGAGAAATTGAAATAATCCTATTCATATATAGACACATATAATATTTGACACCTAGAGAAATATTTCAATAGCAAATTTCGCAAACAATTGTACATCTGCTCAATTATCTTAGATAATATATATGAATCATACATTTTATATCATTGGATTGGCGGTATCAGTAGAGGGTCGGACGCCATGCTTTGACGCAATGAGTTACGGCCCTTGCCATTCTGAGTCAAATCCCGCCGGGGTTAACTTTGCCTTTCATCATTACGGGGTCGATAAAATAAAGTACCAGTAATGCAATGGGTATTTGCTGGCCTTGTGCCAAGAGTAGGAACAATTATAAAATATACATAAATATTTCATTCACTTCTTTTTCTTTAGTCGTATACTCTGAGTTCAGAAAACAGAATAGTGCAACTAAAATAATTACATTCATAAACATGCTGGCACACGTTCAATTCCACTGAAAGAAAACGTTAAGAAATGTATTTTATTACAATGTGTAATACAGTGTGAAGATGGCGGATTGGTGGAGTCGTTAGGACGTCAAATATAATGCCTAGGGTTATTCGTTCCGGCTCTCTGTTCTCTAAGCTCAATTGCAGCTGAGGCTCCCTTTTCCTTTCATCCATTTGAAGTTGATAAAAATGTACCAGTCAAGTATTGGGGGCGATTCTTCCTTTACATCTCTTTCCCACTCCCCTTCTCTAATTCTTAATGATTCTCTAGAAGAAATATGCTGTATTCAAACCTGGAGAGGGATGGGCTTGACTAGGTTTAAAAAATGTTCTGGAAACGTCGTATGTAAATGTGGGACACTTACGACTCATCGGGAGTTAGGACAAGTCCAAACCGAGTCAGTTGATTTTACTAGAGAGAGAGAATACCCAGAATCACTTATATAGATATGTCACATACATATGCATGTTTATGTATCTATATACTCCATTATATATTTATATCTACATATCAAAGGGCGGTGGATTGGCAGTATCGGTAGAGGGTCGGACGCCATGCTTTCCAGCATAGTTACGTCCCTTTACGATCTGAGTTCAAATCCCGCCGAGGTTGACTTTGCCTTTCATCCTGACGGGGTCGATAAAATAAAGTACCAGTAATGTACTGGGTAATTGCTGGCCTTGTGCCTAAGGTAGAAACAATTATATATTTATATCTACATTTTCGATGAAAGCAAATACTGTACGAGTCCTGCAGAAACGGTTTCTATATTAAATAAATGTTTCTACTTTTGGCACAAGGCCAGCAATTATCTCAATGTATTACGGGTACTTTATGTTATCAACCCTGTAAGAATGAAAGGCAAAGTTAATCTCGGTATGATTTGAACTCAGACCACAGAGGGCGGTAACTCTTTGCTGCAAAGCATGGCATCCGACGCTCTAACGATAGTGCCAATCCACCGCATGTTAAAACAGTGCAAATAAATTGAGTACCTTTCTAACTGGGGTTACCACCGATTTCGCTCGGGATCAATGCACACACATTGACACACACGCAAACACGCACATTCACATACATGCATACATACATCATACATGCATATACACACACACACACTCGCACACACACATATATATATATATATATATATATATATATATACAGACACGCACACACACACACACATATATATATATATATATATATATATATATATATATATATATATATATATATATATATATATATGTAAGTATGTGCCGTACTAAGAGTGAGAAATGAAATTTCATTTCATTCAATTCCATTTTATATATATATAATATATATATATATTAGAAAATATATAGCTTTCACCGTATTTTTGTCTAAAGGAATTTTAGCCTGATAACGGGGTTTAGAACCTTCAGATAAATGGAAAAAGATGAGTATTGACGTACATGTACGTCAATACTCATCTTTTTCCATTTATCTGAGGGTTCTAAACACCGTTATCAGGCTAAAATTCCTTTAGTCAAAAATACGGTGAAAGCTATGTATTTTTTAATTTCAAACTCGCTCACTGTTTCAAAACATAATTACTTGCCATATATATATATATATATATATATACATTATCTCTCTCTCTCTATATATATATATATATTAATAAAAGGAATTCCAACTTTGTCTGATTTATTCGTTTTATTTACAATTCTTTTACATTTATAATAGTATTAGAATGAAATAGTATGGTAGAATATTAAATGTTAAGTGTTACTTGAACAAGTACTGTAGTGACAGTCACGTTTGCAATTTTCAACTTGCAAACTTGACTGTCACCACAGAGTATGAACCTGAAGATTGCGAAAGCATGAAAGTACTTGTTCAATTAACACTTAACATTTAATATTCTACCATATTATTTCATTCTATTATATACATTTTAAAGGATTGTAAATAAAACGAGTAATTCAGACAAAGTTGGAATTCCTTTTATTAATGTAATCTTCTATACACAATCATACACACCCGTGTATATTTATATATATATATATATATATATATATATATATATATATATATATATATATATATATATATATATATATATATATATATATATATATATATATATATATTAGAAAGTGAGGGTTTTTTTACAAAATGAAAAATAACCGAGGTGTCCTACACGAGTGAAAGTAAGAGGAAAAAAAATGAAATCGAAGATGCAACTTGACTCTTTTTTTTTTAAATATATATATATATTTGGTCCCTTTACCGGTTTCGCAGTTCTTCTGCTTTTCAAAAGTAGGGTTGAGATGGAGGGTCTGTGGTCTTCTCATATCTGGTTGGTCTGTGAATCTTAAATGTTTTATATGGAAAAAATTGGCTCGAAATGCCAGATTTTAGAGAAGTAATTTGATTGGTTGGTGGATAAGTTTAATAAATTTCGCGCCAGTTCGCATTCAAGTTATTCAAACAAAGGCGGCGATGGATGGGGGTGTTGGCTCAGGTTGTTTTTTTCATATATGAGTGAAGTTTGGATGGTTGATGCAGTCACGTGAATAAGCACATCATCTTTCGCGCCAGTTTGTTTGAATTTCTTTTTACTTAAAATGTGGCTCACAGAGGCTTTTTTTTAATAAATTTAGTTTGATTGGTTATAAATGAAATTATGGTTGTTACGTGAACAAGTTCGTTAAGTTTCGCGCCCGTATTTGGTAATTTATTTTGTAGCCATATAAATATATATGTTACATATATATATATATATATATATATATATATATATATATATATATATATATATATATATATATATATATATATATATGTAAAATATATATATATTTCGTTTCTGAATTTGTTTAGCAAGATTCTTTATCTGAAATCGTGTGTTGAAACCGATATTGTTATACTTTGGGAGGGTCATGTTGCCAATAAGAAACACACGCACCAGTTGCTTTCACTTCAATTTATTATATATTTATAAATTTATAAATTTACAAACCTATACATTTCTGGTTGGTTGGTTGGTTCCACAACCAGATAGTTGTTTATATATAGTCATAGTCCTTTCGTCACACACTCTGTGACCTCTTCAGTGACTGGGGATTCCTTTCTTTGTTTCTGTGCCTTTCCTTTCTTCTATGCTACGCCATTTTGTTTCTGTGTGTGTGTTGTGTGCTCAGTTTGCGCATGCGCCACATCCGGGTGTCTGTGTGTGTTTCTGTTCATTTATCTATTTGTTTATTTATTTATTGTTGGTTGGTTGTTTGTTCTATGTGTGTGTGTGTTTTCATTTTGTCCTGTGTGTGTTTTCATTTTGTCCTTAATTGTAAGTTGTTTGTTCTATGTGTGTGTGTGTTTTCATTTTGTCCTGTGTGTGTTTTCATTTTGTCCTTAATTGTAAGTTGTGATGTTGCTGTTCCACTCATATTTTCTATTTAATTTTGGTTTTAATTCTTTTATGCTTACTGCCTCTGTAATTTGCCTAAACATTGCGTCTTTTCTGTGTGTGGATTCTATTTTTATTTCTATGCTCTCTAATCTACCCCTATATTCTATCTTAGCATGTTGGTAGAGCACAGATGATTCTTTATTATCTTGGAGGTCTCGCCAGTGTTCATTTATTCGTTCCCCTATACTACGAGCTGTCTCACCTATGTACACTATATTTTTGTTTCTACATTGTCCTTCAGTACATCTTATGCTATACACTACATTTCTAGTTTTACAGTTAATATGGGGGTTTATTTTACAGGTTATACATTTCTTATCTATACATGGGGGTCTTTGGAACGGGTATGTCTTGCTAATAAGTGTTTTTACGGAGGTACCAGGTCTTTCTACTATCTTAATATTGAGACTATGTTTATTTAGGGCCCTTCTAAATTTGTAGGCTAGTTCGCCTCTAGGGGTTGTATTGATGAACATTACACTCTGGTATTTATTGCTATCATACCATGAGTTTATTCTATTGGCCTTGTCCTAGTTCTTTCTTTTCTATTCCAAAATTTGCTCTACATATAGACATATATATATATATATACTCTATACCCGCTAAACCCGGGGCTTGTTCTCTTGTTGGAAATAACACGTGATAACTAAATGTACGTTTAGCTTGCTCATAGCAGCAGCATTTAGTGTCCACCTCGTTTTTGGACAGAACAGAACTCCTGTTGATGAAATGAATCCTCTGTTCGATCATGGAATACCACGAGCGTGCCTGTTACGTAAGTCGGATATTTGATTTCAGATCCATAGAAACACTTTAAATGTATATCGTTTAATTTATCCATGTGTATCTTTTTTAACCTGTTAGTTTTTTCGTTACTTTGGTATTGTGTGTTAGGTTTTGCCTACCACAAGGTTCAATTTTTCAAGCTATTTAAACGTATGTTATGACTCTAAGTACCTACCCTTATTGAGTGCTTTGCTAACTCATTCATATTGTAGGTCGACTTTGCTTGCTCACAGTCAAAGATTCGATTTTACTAAGCTTCCACATGCATTATTTTCTCCTAGATTGAATAATTAACTAATTAATTTAATTAGACAATTCTGTTGATTGGTTAATTATTTGTGTTTGTTTAATAACATCTGGTTGAGAGCTTTTATTCTGAATGTTAGCGGAAATTATAATATTTCCTTTGTCTAACACTTTGAATCTACCCGCCAAAAGCGGGGTTTGCTTCCCTTGTTGGAAATAACACGTGATAACTAAATGTACATTTAGCTTGCTCATAGCAGCAGCATTTACCGTCCAACTCGTTTTTGGACAGAACGGAGCTCCTGTTGATGAAATGAATCCTGTGTTCGATCATGGAATACCACGAGCGTACCTGTTACGTAAGTCGGATATTTGATTTCGAATTCATAGAAACACTTTAAAGATATAACGTTTGATTTGTCCAGGTGTATCTTTTTAACCTATAAGAACTCCTGTTGATGAAATGAATCCTCTGTTCGATCATGGAATACCACGAGCGTGCCTGTTACGTAAGTCGGATATTTGATTTCAGATCCATAGAAACACTTTAAATGTATATCGTTTAATTTATCCATGTGTATCTTTTTTAACCTGTTAGTTTTTTCGTTACTTTGGTATTGTGTGTTAGGTTTTGCCTACCACAAGGTTCAATTTTTCAAGCTATTTAAACGTATGTTATGACTCTAAGTACCTTAGAGTAATAACATGCGTTTAAATAGCTTGACAAATCGAACATTGTGGTAGGTAAAACTAAATTGTAATAATGTAATCTCCTTAAACATCGTCAATATTGATAAAAGGCCTTGTGTGCGCCACTGATCGCTGTTAATGTCCTGTATGTATTGAGCGCCCAAACATCTATGATCTACGGTTTACAGCTGATGAAGGATTTCAACTCTTGTTTCGTCCATATTACCATCCTAAACTTTGTTTACAGTAACCATAGAGCTAACTTCGTTTCTTGTAATTATATATATATATATATATATATATATATATATATATATATATATATATATATAAATACATATATATGAATGCAAACACCGATGCATACAATACTTACATGAATACAAGTATCGTTTAATATATTATTGAACATACGTATGAATTACTGTTGTATTTTCTTAACATTATATAATTATGCGTTGTAATTGTATAGCATATACAGACACTCACAGAAACATGATCGACCGAGGAAAAAATAAATTAGAATAAGATATAACAAACCGATTAGATTTAAGTCTGGTGGTGCAATAACAGGGAGCACGGTGGCTCTATCCAATCTCAATCGAAGTACGGTAGAAAGGGAGAGAGAGAGAGAAAGAGGAGCAAGCGGAAGTGAAAGGGAGAAGGGAAAGGGGGATAATCCCAAAGAGTTTACGACAGTTGTAAACTGTGTCGTAAACGATCGAAACCAGAGGAGTTTTACATATGTGAAACGTGTCATAAAGGATCGAGAGCGAGAGAGAGAGAGAGAGAGAGAGAGAGTGAAGGAGAGCGAGAGAACGAGAGAGAGAGAGAAAAGGGAGGAGAGAAGGGGAGAGTCGATATGAAAGAGTGGTGGGTCCACAAATCGAGCTAAACAGGCAGTGGGTGTTCACAGCCGTAAATACAAAATTACAAGAAACGAAGTGAGCTGTGTGGTTACTGTAAACAAAGTTTAGGATTTTAATATGGAAGAAACTAGAGATGAAATCCTTCATCAGCTGTAAACTGTAGATCATATATGTTTCGGCGCTCAATACAGGATATCAAAAGCGATTAGCGGCGCCCCCAAATATATATATATATATATATATTAGTAGTACACTGGTGGGTTATATCTCTAGTAGTAGAGAATTCAGTCCATGGGACGTGTTTGGTAGAATAGTTCCACAACTGTTTGTTCACCATACCGGGAACAAATATTTCACCTTATTCGGATCATTATTCGGATCCATTTACTCTAATCGCTGACCACCTTTGTATAGCAACCCGAAACCTAACAGACGAGTTCATATTAACATTTAAAATTTAAAGCTACAAAGTTTGACAATGGAAAATATTTTGCTTTAAATTAGTTCCAAACAAAATTTCTCCCTTCTGCTTAACAAAATCCAAGCCTTGCAGCATTACACATTGAACAACAGGTATATGTTTGCCACGAGGTGCGCAAGATTGAGAAAGTCAACGGCCAGCTCAATATAATATGCATAAAGTTCGTTTTTAACATGAAAGCAGCTATAAATGATATCACGTATAGTGTGTGTTTGTTTTTCAAATGAGTAGTGAGATTTTTTTTTTGTATTACACAAAATATACAATAGGCAGTAAACTTTATCGACATTATATGTATAACTTCAAAGTGATGAAAAATGTGGTTTTTACCTCTCAATTTATCGATAATTGGCACAAATAGAGTAATTATTTATGATATTGGGTATTAGTTTATAAACAAAGCCCATCATATCACATCGGAATCCTTCATCAAATGGTTTAGAAATGAATTGTAATTGTTAGACTCTATCCAATGTAAGTTAATTAATCTGCTGTCTAACATTATACATACTGAGAGGAGATAGATAGGAATTTATGACGATATAATCGGTATTGGAGCTATCTAACATCATAATAATTGTTAAATGTATAAGCCATGAAACATGATTTGTTCCTAACGTATTCAGTTTAATTTCTGGATCAGTGCAATTTTAATAATTTAATGTTTAACTTTCGCATTATGTTGTTGAGGATGTTAGGTGTCACATCGTAATTTCATATTATTAAGAAAGCAATAACGTAGTCGGATATTTTATATTTATTTTCTCCCTCAAACATGAAGGCAATTTGCTGTCAGGAGTCACCATGCTCCGAACCTTGCAACATCACTGTAGCTTCACAATGAAAAATTGTGAGAAATAACGGAGCTTGGTTGTGTGTGATAACCTCCATGGACATATGTAACGTGTAAGTAAAAATCTTTAAATTAATATAGTTTTCTTAATAGCAACAATGAGTAGACTGCTGTATATTTATAACTGAATGCTAGTTGAAGAAAGTATTGAATGTTAAACGTTATTATTAAACTTCATAGAGTTCTTATATATATATATGACAGATATGGGTAGAAAAGGAAATATGTATTTGAATTCATGATTTTACAACTACTTCTAAAATATAATGAACAACATTGAAATAATAATAGGGAGGATATATTCCTAGTGAGAGCCGTGGTATCATTATTATTATTGTTATTACTATCATTGTTCATCTTTTGCAGCTCTCAGATAAATAGATATATCTAGCGCAATTATCCTGTCATATATTGTACTCTCACTGTGCAAACTTAATACATTCGCTTACAATATGGCTGTTCGTTTCTCCTTGTGCTCCATACCTTCTACATAATGGTAATTCTATCGTGTTGTCAAAATGATATTTAAAGTAGTGAGTTCGAAGAGCCTGGTCCTGGGTGTTGCACATCAGAGATTCGGTATATTCTTTCATATCCGCATTTCAAAGCTTTTGGGCTTTTGTCAATCAAAGCATACTTTATACCTAGTGTACTGTTCGTGCGTAAGTTTACCCTTCCATCTATTTAAAGGTCTTGTTTCCCCTCTGTTCATGCATTCATTGGGTGCTACTGCATATTTTAGTCTAGCGTTGTCTCTTACCTTTGAAATATTTAAGGTCCCAAGCTAGGTTTTCTCAGAATGTGAAACAATTTTCAAAACATATTAGTCCTATACCCCCTTTTTTCTTCCAACATAAATTCTTACGACATCATTCTTTGGGTGAGGTTCTTTTCGGATTTTCATAATTTTCCTAGTTTTTCTATCGATATTTTCCTATTCATATTTCATCCATTTAATAACTTCTGTCCCATAGGGCTGATGATTTATTTTGTCGTTCCCGTAACGTAAAGCTAATCTCATTGGGATTTGAACACAGCCGTAAGACAAGTTGTCCGCGGCTCTAGCAATGCTGTGAATCTCCCATTCTTATTTCTTCTGATTAAGGCACAAGGAAACAACATTTGGGGACAGGAAAATCGATCAAATCGGTCTTGGTGCGTTATTGGTACTTTTTTATCGACCCATGAGGATGAAAGCCACATTTAACCACAGGGTATTTAAACCAAGAACATACAGGGACATTATCATATGCCGCAAAGAGAGGAAATTGTATAAATAATAACAAAAAAATAGTTATTTGCATAATTGAAATGCTATATAAATATTTACAATAAATACTGTACACATGTTTTTCATCCTACAATGACATATTTTGTTATGGTTGAAAACATCCGAATTACAATATTGTATATATTATCTTACAGAAGACATTGCGATTGGGGAAATACGTATGTTCATCAGGTGCAACGAAGCTCAGGAAGTCCATTTGAATTGTCTTTATTTCGTTGGAAATATTATAGGAACTATGAGTTGACCATAGACATGCATGTCAGTTAATATATATCCTTAAAAATAATATATATTTCGTGCTAATCCTTGTCAATTTAAATTCATATTCAGTAAAAAGAATAGTGGAAGTTTATAGTTAGTATATATTTTTTTTATATTGAAGTGATACAAACGAAAAGCTGAATCACGTTATTATTTTATTTTGGAATGTGAATACGAAACTTCATTTAAATAGTCTAATTTTGAATTATATCACCATCCATATTTACAGCAACATTCAATGTTGTACGTTCAATATATTAAATGTAACGTTTAATCAGTATCGTGCTTAAGTAAATATATATCACAGACATAAAAATATATTTTCAATAAAAACTTACTTGCTTATTTACTTACGTTAGTCCTTAAATGCTTCATTTTTAGCAGCGAATGGCATACTACATTTCAACATTACTAACTGTATATTACCTCTTGCTAGGTACGACTTTCGATGCATATTTATAAGTTAAATTAAATGTTCGTAGAAATCGAATTCACAATCTAGAGGTACCAAATATAATCAGATATTTTCTTTAGCTTTCTAAAGTTTCTGACAATTCTCCGCCTTCCTTGCATTAACTTATTGATTACTTCTATGGGCAACGTATGGTCGATTGAAGCATCCACACTACATTATAAATAATTTAATATGAATGTAGGGATATGAGACTAAATACGAAAAGATACTTAGGCTCGCACGGTGACATTTCTGTTGATTTCTTCCACAATCCTCATTGCATCAATTATAAAATTATAAAGAAATCTCAATGTGTTGTACATTTAGAATATCAAGCTATTTAGATAAGAGGTTATTGTTAATGAAAGTTAGTTAATGAACAGACTATGTTAGCCGTGAATAAGTCCATTAGTGGTTGTACACGTCATGAAACCATAATATTTAGTGATATTGACAACTGACTAACATTCAATGAGAGAAAAGGAGAAAGTGTGGCTGATAGAGAGAAAAAGAAATGCACCAAATAATCACTCATTGAATGAGATTTTAATGAATGGCTTCATGGGTTTCGAAATGCTTTATATTGCTTATGCATTTAACATAAGGCCGAGTTATTTTATTTTAATTTCTATATATATTTTCTTTGCTTTCTTAACAATCAACCACTGAAGAAATATTAAGGTAACTTTCAGATATAATTATTTCAATAATAGGATATTCTTGGTTTTATATCTATTGATTCCTATGGGTATGAAAAAATGCTGAATGATAGTATATATATATATATATTTTCCTATGTTAGCATGTATTTCTTAAGTAATTTGGTTATTTCAGTGTAAGCTGTATTTTTTATAACTGCCATATTAACAATGCGTGAGGTATATTGCGTCAATTGTTAACAGCTGTGTGTGTTCTGAATAATATCCCTGCATAATTGCGATTGTTTAATTCCGATTCTTAAAATACGTGATTTATGAGATATCTCCGCAAATCTAGACTATCGTTCTTTATATTAACTCTTTTTTTTGTTCTTCATATTAATAAGCATTCTTATGATATGAAAAATGCACTTTATTTTATCTTAGTTTTCTGCCATTGACAGGGCTGCATGTATTGTGTTCGTGTATATTTGCGTACATTAAAAAAATCTACAATCTTTTGAGGAATGTAAGGGGATATTCAAGCTTGAAACATAGGAAAAGATCTTAAAATAAATATATACTTGCCAATATGATATATGTAATTATTTATCCACTTGAATTACTTTTGTAATATTACAAACTTTAATTCATTTTTTATAACAATGTCAATTGCTTCAGTTTTCTGTCATAATTTAGCCTGATCGTCTGTTGTCGGTTAGATGGAGTTTAAATGTGCCGTCCCCTTTACGTAACTTGCGAAGCGAAGAAATGATTTAGATAAGAAATAACAATGGTGAAGGAGGTACACACACGCAAGTGCGCCCCCCCCCCACATACATATATATATATATATACTTAGATAATATATAATATACATATGCATAATAGATGTTGTTATTTCTTTATACTCAGACTAAACTTCTCGGCAAAATTACCTTGCAGCAGTGGGTCATGGTTCATAATAATTAACCAAGTATAATGGTACTGCAGTTCCTCCTGAACCATTAAATTCGTAGTTCCTTTGTCAAAACTGTGGCCGTTCCCAGAAGTGTAGTCATTTGCAGCAAAGAAGTCCAAATTTCAACATTAACCTTTGAAATCCAATGTTGCGTTCTTGTTGTTACAACAGAAAGAAATCCAGCATTTACCTGTGAGCACAGGTTAAGAATTCGGGACAGCCAACAAAACTTGCGCCATTGTTAACTTTGGCTTTCATCCTTACGGGGTCGATAAAATAAAGTACCAGTAATGCACTCAATAATTGCTGGCCTTGTGCCAAATGTAGAAACAATTATTATCCTGTTATGTCTTTCTTGTTGAACTGGTTTATTCAAAAACCCACCCCGCGTGTTTAAGCTGTACTATGCCTTTGATATTTCTACCAATACTACTATATGTGAGTCATTCTTCTCCGACCCCTTTGGAAAAGCGTTCGGTTTATGCCAGATTCTGTGACCCAGGATGGAACAAAAGTACCGATGGTAACGGTCAATATTGCACAAGTCCATCTCAAAGGCCGATGATCATGGTGTTACGTATATTTATTTTCAAAAAGTAATAAGTTTAATTTTTACCTGAAAAGATCTTTTTAGTTTTTGTTTCTTTCCGTTCATTGTCTTGTCACTCTGTGTTAAATTTCTATTTTTATTTTATATATATATATATATATATATATATATATATATATATATATATATATATAGTAATAATAATAAATTGGAAAAACTAAAATCCAAAGAGCGCTCGATAAGGATAAATATATATCAAATATATGAGAACCGTAGAGCAAATATTTATTAAAATAACAGATTAAAGTTTAAGAAAAGAATCGCTGCTTTCACCCTTAACGGGATCTTCTGAAACTAACAAAGTCAATCTGTTAACGCAGAAGTGAATATTTCAAAAAACATTGCAACCGGAGGAAGACAGGAAGACGATACTTTGTTTCGTGGAAACGTTCCCTGGGAAAGAACGGGAATAAAACGAATATAATACGTCATTATTTGGAGCGGTGAAAAACAATTACACGCAAAGACAAAACCATGTTTATGGTATAAAGAAGTCGTAGACTAATATTCTATTACGTGGTTCATAGAGAAGTTCTCTGGCAATGAACGGAAAAAGCGAAGATAATACGTCATATGTGGGCATGGAGAACAATTGCACGCAAAGACAAAACCACGTAAATGGTATAACTGATGTCGTAGACTAAAGTTCTAACTAGGAAACCGAATGATTCTCGGCTTCAGAGTTAAGAATAAAGTAAATAAAATACAGAGACAATTGAAATTAAATAAATACATACACGCATCCATATACGTACATACACAATCATACGCGAAAACACTTGCCATAGGTATACAAATAAATCGGACTTCGTATGGTTAATAAGCCGAATAGAGGTGTTGTTCGGAAAATTGGATTTGTGATCCTTCAGGATAAAGTAGGGTGAAATAGGGTCCAAATATTCGGTCCGGTCCAGTATGTTGAGATCGGATATTGTGACGTTACAACACGCACATATAAATATGTGTGTGTGTGTGTGTGCGTGTATAAAAATAATTAAATAAACGTATATAAATAAATAAATACGTATATAACAAGCGCACACACATACCTACATGTAATACACATATGTTCGAACTGACAATTTACATCAAGTGGAGCGCAGTACTTACCATCAACTACTACATAATGCTGTAAGTAAGGATTACTGTAAAACTACTCGGTGCGTCATTAATGAAATCAACGATGCTTGGTTTAAAAACACCTCTGATCTCAACATACTGGACCGGACCGAATATTTGGACCCTATTTCACCCTACTTTATCCTGAAGGATCACAAATCCAATTTTCCGAACAACACCTCTATTCGGCTTATTAACCATACGAAGTCCGATTTAGGTTGACTTAGTAAAAGGATTCTTGATAGAATTATACCTGAAATTAGAAGTTTGGCCCCTCTTACACTGTGGAACAATGCTTTCGCGGTGATTGATTGGTTCAACGGCATTTGCAACAAGGAACATTGCCGTTTTATCCAATTTGACATCAATAATTACTTCTCTTCCATCACTTTACCACTTCTTCTTACAGCTATCAATTTCGCTAAAACACTGACAGTGGTTAAGGATTTCGAAGTTGATGTCATCCTCAATGCCCCTAAGTCGGTGATTAATTTCGACGACTCTATTTGGATTAAAAAATCTAATAGTACCTCATTCCACGTCAGTTTGGGCACCAGCGATTCTGCGGAGGTTACTGATCTTATCGGCCTTTTCCTTATTTTCTCTATCAAGGACGAATTCCCCAACGTGGGCGGTGGTTTGTACCGTGATGATGGTCTTTTGACCATGACTAAGTGCGGCCCACGTGCTTGCGACAGGTTCAGAAAAGAACTCACAGCCTTCTTTAAAGGTTTCAACCTCTCTATACAGGTTGAGGCCAACCTCTCGGTCATTAATTACCTCGACGTTACCCTCAATTTATCGAATGGCATGTATTACCCGTATAGTAAGCCAAATGATACGCTTAATTACATAAGTAAGCATTCTAACCATCCTGCCAGCATAACCAAGAACCTGGTAAGAAACGTTTCTTTGAGGCTTTCCTGTCTATCTACTAACGAACATATTTTCAACGACCAATCTACATATTACAATGAAGCTCTTGCTCGGAGTGGATTTGTCTATAAGGTAGTATATACAGAGTACGAGAATAGACCTAGAAGAAATAGGCCCCGGCGCATTATATGGTATAACCCACCATATAATATGGAGGTAGCCACACCATTAGCTAAGATCCTTCTCTCCCTTTTTACGAAGCATTTTCCTCCTACACATAAATATAGTAACATTTTCAATAGAAATACTATTAAAATATCTTACTCTGCGACTCCTAAACTTGCACACAACATCACAGCTTCTAATTTAGCTAAGCTACCTAGCCGTAGGAACACGTGCAATCCTGTAGTTAGTACTTACTGTAATTGGAGGAATCGGGTTGACTGCCCCCTATCCGGGAAATGCCTCTCTAATAACATTGTCTACAAATGTAAGGTTGAAACACCCACGTCCCGTAGGGGCTAAATAAGGTTAACTGCCAATAGATTCAAGCAGCGTCTTTACATGAATACCCATTATTTTCGTTACATTCTAAGAAGGAATATGACGTCACTTTCAGCTTATATCTGGAGTCTAAAAGACAACCACACCCAATAATTTACACTGGGAGATCTTAGCTAGGGCTAGATCGTATAACGGAAATAAAAGACCATGTGACCTCTGCGCCGCTGAGTCCCAGGAAATAATCTACGCCACAAACCACATCTTAAACAAAAAATATGAGGCAATTTCGGCTTGTAAACATAAATTGCACAGAACTTTCCTTTATTACAGCCCCACATTATATCCTAACGGATAGTACGATCTATACACGGATATTTTACGTGTTGTTGTGGTAGCTAAGTATATGTTATGTTTATACCAATACTTATTTGTATAGGTAAGTATATATTACCTGTATGTTTTGTGAAGGTACGTATACTTTCTCGTACGTATATTTGATTGTATATGTTATGGCGTATATTTTATATATTCTGGTACATATGCTTTTGGTTATGTGTATACGTGAGTTTTGCGTCTATGTGAATATGCGGGTTCGTAAGTATGTAGGGTGTGTGTATATGTGTACTTCGTGTTTTGGTTGATGTCGTCTCCGAAGATATGTGTATTTAAATGTAGGGTGTGTGTGCGCTTGTTATATACGTACTTATTTATTTATATACCTTTATTTAATTATTTGTATACACGCACACACACACACACACATATTTATATGTGCGTGTATTTGTATACCTATAGCGAGTGTTTTCGCATATGTTTGTACGTCTCCGAACATATGTGTATTTACATGTAGGTATGTGTGTGCGCTTGTTATATACGTATTTATGTATTTATCTACGTTTATTTAATTATCTGTATACACGCACACACACACACACACACATATTTATATGTGCGTGTATTTGAATACCTATGGCAAGTGTTTTTGTATACCTATGGCGAGTGTGTTCGCGTATGCTTGTGTATGTACGTATATGGATACGTGTATGTATTTATTTAATTTCAATTGCCTCCGTATTTTATTTACTTTATTCTTAACTCTGAAGCCGAGAATCATTCGGTTTCCTCGTTAGAATTTTAGTCTACAACTTCAATTATACCATTACGTTTTTGTCTTTGCGTGCAACTGTTCTCCTCGCTCCACATATGACGTATTATCTTCAGTTTTTTCCGTTCATTCCCAGAGAACGTCTCTATGAACCACCTAATAGAATATTAGTCTACGACTTTTTTATACCATAAACGTGGTTTTGTCTTTGCGTGTAATTATTTTTCACGGCTCGAAATAACGAAGTATTATATTCATTTTGTCCCGTTCTTTGCCAGGGAACGTTTCCACAAACCAAATTGTCGTCTTCCTGTCTTCCTCCGGTTGCAACGTTTTTTGAAATATTCATTTCTGCGTTCACAGATTGACTTTGTTAGTTTCAGAAGGTCCCGTTAAGCAGCGATTCTTTGCTTAAATTTGAATCTGTTACTTTAATTAATATATATCTATATCTATATATATATATATATATATATATATATATATATATATATATATATATATATATATATATATATATATATATATATATATATATATATATATACATATACATATATATATATATATATATATATATATATATATATATATATATATATATATATAAATTCAGAGAGATTCGCATTTCGGCGGCGGGCAGAAAAATCGAAACTAACTGCAACATCAGAGTTATGCTGGCAAGCGCTCCATAGGTAAAAAACCAGAGATAAACAATATGTTAAAACTGAAAAAGTGGTCTAAAAGGCATTAACCACCTAAGCCAAAAAACAAATCAAGCTAAGCAGCTCAAAGAAAATAAATGAATAAATCAGACCTGGACCCATTGTAATTGATGGTAACATCCAAATGCAGAGTTTCTATGACACCTAAATCAATAATACTGTCTGCTTAAAACTATAAGCTTTTGGTATAATGATCGAACAAGGAATATCACGTTATCAACAGGTATTTTTCTCTGCACCAACTTTGTGAATGACGTAGATCTTTGTAAAAGCACAGGGGAAAAACAACAGATTTTGGCAAATGAATTCAGTATGTGTATATCATGCAAAAAATTGCATAAATAGCACAAATCAAATATCCACTCAACCAGGTAGTTTTTAAAATAAACGTATGCAATTAATCTGTCAATAGAATTATTAACAGGTTATTTGTAAGACTCCGGAGATTAATACAAATATAAATTCAGCGAAAATTTCGGCGGGCAGAAAAAGTGAAATGGACCGCAAAATCAGAGTTATGCTGGCAAGGTCTGCATAGTTAAAAAACCAAAGCTAAAAATGTGCTAAAATGCCATACAAACGGAAAAAGTGGTCAACAAGGCATTAACTACCTAAGCCAAAAAACATCAAGCTAAACAGGTCAAACAAAATAAATGATAAAAACAAACCTGGACCCAATGGAATTGATGGTAAAATCCAAATACAGGGTTTCTATGACACCTAAATCAATAATACTGACTGCTTAAAACTATAAGCTTTTGGTATAATGATATAACATGGAATATCACGTTATCAACAGGTATTTTGCTCTGCACCACCTTTGTGAATGGCGTAGAACTTTGTAAAAGCACATGTGTAACTCACAAGGGGAAACACCCCTTATATATATATATATATATATATATATATATATATATATATATATATATATATATATGTGTGTGTGTGTGTGTGTGTGTGTGTGTGTGTGTGTGTGTGTTAGCCTGCGTCTGTGGGTTGTGCGTGCGTTTGTGTGTATAGCTGCCTTTTCATAAATGCGCTTAACGTGTTGGTGTTTGATATGAAATCAGGTGATAGAAATATTATCAGTATTGAAAATAGATGAAATCGAAATTGAATTGACATAGATTCACTACATTTTAATTGCATCTAAAAGAAAACTTTTATGCGGGTTGCGTATTGATAAAAAAGAAAATAAATTGGAAACACTGTTAAAGTTTAAGGGCATTGGATTTTACTAAACAATTTTGTTTCTAATCTGCTCCACTCTGCACAATCTCTTCAATATATTTCACATCTTATTTTTCTTCATTCAATTGAATAATGTCATTTCTACCTTGTAAGCAAAATGCTAAGGGCAACCATTCATCAATAAATTGTTTCACACTTTAATTATTTAGCAACATTATATATAGAATTCCCGTCGAATGAAAAGGAGCAGGTATTTGTGTGTACCGATTGAATGTGCGCCTCTTTAGGTAATGCGCGTATATAATTGCGACGTAGTTCCTCCTGCACTTTCGTGCGAATGTACAGACACACACACAGGCACACACACAAATATATATATATATATATGTATATATATATATATATATATATATATATATATATATATATATATATATATATATATATATATATATATATATATATATATATATATATATAAATAAATATACATATGTGTATATGCATGCTTGTGGGTGTGTGTGTGTGTGCATCAGTATTCCTGTTATATTTAAATATATGGAGGAGTGATTAAAAATGTACATACATATACCTTAATACTTCACGCATTCATACACGTACAGGAATGCAGTCACACCCACGCGAGTGTGTATATATATATATATATATATATATATATATGCACACACACAACCATATATATATATATATATATATATATATATATATATATATATATATATATTTATATATATATATATATATATATATATATTTATATATATATATATATATATATATATATATATATATATATATATATATATATATATATATATATATATTTATATATATATATATATTTATATATATATATATATATATATATATACATATATATATATATGCACACACACAACTATATATATATATATATATATATACAATTGCGTATACTTAAATATATGAATATATATACACGCAAATAATTTTTCTGGGAGAAAGAAAAGATCCATCATATATTGATGTCTGAAGTGACTTTAATATCATATTGAACTGAATTTCCTGTTCCTATGAAGCAATGTTAAATGTGAAGCATCCTTCTCCGTGGCTAGAAATCTTTAATTAGATGTCTTTCATATATATATATATATATATATATATATATATATATATATATATATATATATATATATATATATATATATATATATATATATATTTATATATATATATATATATATGTATATATATACATACATACAGACGCACACACAAAAAACACGCACACTCACACACACACTCGCACACACACACACATATATATATATATATATATATATATATATATATATATATATATATATATATAGAGAGAGAGAGAGAGAGAGAGAGAGAGAGAGAGAGAGAGAGAAAGCGAGACAAGTATAGTGAGACGCTTGTCACCTATTACTCTTTTCAGACTTTACTTATTTTGTTCTTTCACTTTCTCTTTTCATATGACTTTTTATTACATCTTGCAAGTGAGTTTCTTTTTGCGACGTACGTGTATGTCTATGTGTATATGCATACTTTTTTCTTTTTGCTGTGCTAAGCGACATTCTTTGAGCGAACCAATTAATTTTGAAATCGTAAGACGTGAAATCTAACAAACATAACAACAAATATAACAACAACCGTAACAACAAAGGAACAAGAGAAAACTAAAGAAAACACGACCAAAACATTAGTTGGAAAAAGCAAATCTTCAATAGTCTGGAAAAGATAAATGAAACAAATAGGAAAAAAAGAAAACCAACAAAATGTCCGTTACAAAACATATTCTAGAAAAGTAAAAGTACATATTAAAGAAAGGAGTAAAAAAGAAACAATTATAGAATGTAAAGCGGTTTGAATTGTACACACGATAACATACCTTTTGAAAGCATAATTGCTTGTACAGAATAGAAAAATAATATAGAAAAGTAATATAAATGAAAATAACTATCAAAATCTCGCCCAGCCAAACATGACATCTCATGTAGCTAACCATTTTAAGAAATCCAATATTGATTGTCAACTGTCATTATTTTCTTGTGTTAAATGTTATCATTCAGTTCACATTCATGTATCGAATCAATAATTCTTTATACCACCCATTTCTATGACAGAAATAGAGTTGTTACATAGAGTGTATCATGGGATAGGGTGAATGACTGATGGTAATAACAACAACAACATTTAAAATAAATAGATAATATTAAACTGTCGAAAAAAAGGCGAGAAATATTGGCAAATAAAATAGTTCACTTTCAGTATTGACTTCATTTCAGATGACGTAGATTTAATTTTACAATATAACAATGTTATATGTTATATTGATAGTTGCACAGTTTACTGTTTCAAGTTTTAGCATAGTAAGCCTGAAAAGCTTGGTGAGAGAATTTACGTTATGCTACTGATGTTTTTTTCTGTCAGACACAATACGTCGATTACTTTTAAGGAATAGTATTACTCGATAAATAATTGGAAATATCAAGTGGCATGTTGGCGCTACCTATAGGAATAAGCAGCAAATGATCATGGCAATAAAGCAGTAACAAATAGAATCGTCAGAGGCAGAATTTTAATTGATTGATGCTAAACGAAAGGCGAATGTCATAGTTTATTTTACGTGTGCTGTACCTTTGTGTCACGATTCTATAAAGGGCTGAAAGCTCCTTCTATTTATTTTTCTTCCGGGCACCATATTGCAACGAATGCCTATTTGTTGTAAATATTGCACAAGTAGTTTAGGCTTCTACACCACATCTTTCCTAGTATTTCCATTAAATTATGAGAATGTGAAAGATTTGAAATAGTATAAATAACTCGTTGTTAGGAATGTTGTTATAAACATAACGTAATGGAAATATGGAATAAGGAAATATATCTGAACATTATTTACAAAAGAGTTTAACCTACAACATATACATGTCTTCAATTGTTGAAGAGATTTTTTCGGTGATATATTAAAACATTAATTTATTCACAATAACGGTTTCAGCATTATATGCATTGTTAATTACTGATATATCCGCAATTGACAATGCATATAATGCTGAAACCAGTATTGTAAATAAATTAATGTTTTGATATTTCTCTGAAAACACCTTTTTCTTTCTACTATTTTATATATATATATATATATATATATATATATATATATATATATATATATATATATATATATATACAAACATAAATTATCGAGATTCGCATTTCGGCCCACGAAATAACGAAAAACAACCTCCGAGATGTGAGGCAAGTGCTCAATGGTTCAGATGAACCAGAATATATATATATATATACACACACACACACATATATATATATATATATATATATATATATATATATATATATATATATATATATGTGTGTGTGTGTATACATATATATATATATTCTGGTCTTTTTGTTGTTGCAATCCTACACATATATATATATATATATATATATATATATATATATATATATTGGAAAATGTGTGTAATCCTTGGTACAGTTAGGTATATTAAGACAGGGGGGAAGAAAAAATGGCCTCAGTTGTGCTTTCAACAAATTTATTTTCTTCATATATATATATATATATATATATGTAGGATTGCAACAACAAAAAGACCTACATCGGCATGACTTCCAATAACTTTAAAACTCGGCGGTATGCCCATACCAACTCCTTCCGAAGACCGGACAAATCAAATCAGACAACACTCGCCTCCTATGTTTGGGACCTCAAAAGGTACTCCACCCCCTTCACGCTTAAATGGAAAATACTCCAGAAAGCACGCTCATACAAATCAGGACAAGTGCTGCGCCCTTTGTATCCCAGAGAGCTACGGCATTTTATTCACCAAGGGCCCGCTACTGAACAAACTCTCTGAACACTGCCCGAACTGCATGCACAAAAACTTTGCAACTTTCAAATACCTTAAGCCAGTGTTAATGCCTGATGGCAAAAAAACGAACTTCCCCTTATTTTTTTTTTTATGTCACCTGCAATGCTAGCACCAATTGCTGCTCCTTCCTCTTGGGCCTATGTTTTTCCATTTATCTCCCGAGATATACGTGACAGCACGGAGGACCTTCTCTGGAGAATCAGCGAAAATAACCGATCTTGGGACCTACGAGACTGTATAATAGGTAGTATGGATGTTGTGTCCCTATATCCATCCATTGACGTGGATTTTGCTGTGGAGAAATAAGTAGAAATGATCAGTGAGAGCAATGTTGAATTCCGTGGGATTGATACCAGTGAGCTGGGACCCCTACTCAACCTTACCTATAGTAATGATTATCTAGATACATATGACCTTAGCGACCTGTGCCCTACAAGACCAGCAAGTGGCAGACCACATACCATTACCTCAATGGCAAAGACAACCCACACAGAGAGATGGAACGGGTGGACCAGAGCCATACGGACCCCCGAAAACCATGATGAACTAAAGAAAATGATTGCAGATGCGGTGGGGGCCAGTCTAAAATTAACCCTTAAGGAACATATGTTCAAATTTAATGGAAAAACATATGCCCAAGAAGAGGGAGCACCCATTGGTGTTAGCATTGCAGGTGACATAGCTAACCTATTCATGGTATGGTGCGACAATAAACTTAAACTTAATATTAAAGAACAATTAGAAGACAGCAACATCTTAAACCTGATAATGTACTCCCGCTACGTTGATGATATAACCATCGTAGTAAAAACACCCCCACTAGAGAATTGTCGGGAATTAGAGAAAAACACCATGGAAAGCATAGCTAACTCCATCCACCAGAGTATTAGAGTTACTAAAGACTACCCAAGAAAGCACCCCAACCATCGATTACCTGTACTAGACACAGAGCTCTGGTTAGGAACCGTTAATAACAAATAACTAATCCTCCATTCCCATTATGCCAAACCCTTGACTTCCAAATATCTGATCCACCGAAACTGAGCTGTTTCGGATCACACCAAAATCAACATACTGGTTGCGGATTTGGAACGGGTGCTGAGAAACGTGTCCCGCATGTGCAACCCCACAGAACTAGAGAGACACATACAGCACTTCATCCACCGTATGCAGTTCTCTGGTTACAATCAGAGAGAGAAAATCAGAGTATATAGAGGAGCCAGAACCATATGGGAAAAAATGGTAAATAATGATACAAATGGGACCTGCACCTTATATAGGAGCAAATTTTGGAATAGAATAGAAAGAACTAGGAATAAGGTTAATAGAATAAACTCATAGTATGATAGCAATATATACTAGAGTGTAATGTTCATCAATACAACCCTAGAGGTTAATTAGCTTACAAATTTAGAAGGGCCCTAGATAAGCATAAACTTAATATTAAGATTGTAGAAAGACCAGGTACCTCCATAAAAACACTTATTAGCAATGCATACCTTTTTCAAAAATCTCCCTGTATAGATAAGATATGCATAATCTGTAAACTAAGCCCCGATATTAACTGTAAAACTAGAAATGTAGTATATAGCATAAGATGTACTGAAGGAAATGTAAATATAAGAATATAGTGTACATAGGTGAGACAGCTCGTAGTATAGGACAACGGTTAAATGAACACTGCCGAGAACTTCAAGATAAAAAAGAATCATCAATACTCCACCAACATGCTAAAATAGAACATAAGGACAAATTAGAGAAGGTAGAAATAAAAATAGAATCTACACACAGAAAAGACGCAATGTTTAGACAAATCTCTGAGGCAATAACCATAAATGTACTCCAACCAAAATTAAATAGAAAACTTGAATTGAATAGCAACATCACAACTTACAATTAAGGCCACAATGAAAACAAACACACATAGAACAAACAACCAACCAGTAACATGTAAATAAACAAATAAATAAACAAAAAAAAAACACACACAGACACCCGGATGTAACACATGCGCAAACAAAGCACGCAAGACACACAATAACAAGATGGCGTAGGACAGAACAAAGGAGAGGTACAAAACAAAGAAAATAATCCCCAGTCACTGAAGAGGTCACATAATGCGTGATGAAAGAACTTTGACAATATATGAACAACCATCCGGTTAGGTAACAAACCAACCAACCGGAAATTTCTAAATTCTTAAATTTATAAATTTAATTTATAATAAATTGGAGTGATACAACTGGTGCGTGTGTTTCGTATTGGCAACATGACCCTTCCAAAGTATAACAATATATATATATATATATATGTGTGTGTATGTGTGTATACATGTATATATTTGTATGTGTATGTATGTATGTATATGTGTATATATATGTGTGTGTGTGGGTATATGTATATGCATGTATATATTTATATATATATATATATTTATATATATATATATATATATATATATATATATATATATATATATATATATATATATATATATATATGTATTTATATATGTATATTATTATATATATATATATATGTATTTATATATGTATATGTATTTATATATGTATATTATTATATATATATATATATATATGTATTTATATATGTATATATATATATATATATATATATATATATATATGTATATATATATATATATGTGTGTGTGTGTGGTTGTATTTTGTCTGAAGAAGGCATAACATATTGTTAATATGTTATCCCTGAAATATATATAATGAAATAAATATGGTTTTATAAATATAGTTTCCATTTATTTAATATCATAAATATACTCCAAATACTTGTTGAGTGCTTTTATATCAGTTATAAATATTTACTCGTTGTTAACCCAACAATTTAAATATAACTTTCCTTATATATATATATATATATATATATATATATATATATATGTGTGTGTGTGTGTGTATATGTATGTATATATATATATATGTGTGTATATATGTATATATATGTGTATGTGTATGTATGTGTGTATGTATACATATATGTATATGTATATATATGTATATACATATGTATATGTATATATATATATGTATATATATATATATATATATATATATATATATATATATATATATATATATATATATATATATATATATATATACAATATTAAATAAATGGAAACTATATTTATAAAACCATATTTATTTCATTATATATATTTCAGGGATATCATATTAACAATATGATATGCCTTCCTCAGACGAAATACAATATAAACAGTTTTATAGATAAATAGATTTGACATACCGTACAACATCGACGACGGAATTTAAACTTCGCTATAATAACCACAAGAATTCTTTCACAGATCCAAGCAAAAAATCTTCTACGGCACTATCAGGCGTACTCTGGCAACTTAAGCTAGATAACGTTAGATATTCGACGGCTTGGAATATAGTCTCAAGAGGGATTCCTTTTAATTCATCCTCTGAGACATGTGACCTCTGCGCAGAGGAGATATTCTTTATACTAAAATCTAAAAATTCCCTTAATCTACGGACAAATTTATTCAGTTGCTGCAAACATAGATTAAACTCAACTTTTAAATATAAATTTAAATTTAAAATGTAGTATATTTAGTTTGATTTATAATTATATGGGAAATTAGCCGATAAATCTTTCGATTTCTTCTTTTTATTATTTTTATTTTTATTTTTATTTTTATTTTTATTTAAACATTCTTCATGAAAAATTAAGCTAACCTAAAAGTTGATGCTCCAAATATTTCGAATAAACGTTACACTAGATAAACTTCTATATTAAATATAACAACACATGTACACCAAATGGGCATCCTAAACCTTTTGAAATGATTTTTGCTAGATGCGATTTGATAAATAATTTTTAGCTTTATCTGTTTTTCGACTCTGATGCTTATAATGAACTTGGCAATATATTGTCAATTAATTTTTGAAGGGTTGATCTTTGTGGTTTATTTTTATTATTGTAGTATTTTCTAATATTTTTATTTTTAATATGAAATATTTTTAATATGTAATATTCTTTCGTAATATTTTTTAGTTTTCTATTTTATTATTATTATTTATTATTATTATTATTATTGTTATTTTTTGGTTTTGTCTCTGATATATATTTTTTTATTTTTTGGTTTTGTCTCTGATATATATTTTTTATTTTTTATTAATATATTGAAATCTGCTCTCTATATCTGCTTGATAGATAATCTTGTAGAGTAAAGACAAGAATAGTAGTAATATAAACTCTCTATATATATGTGTGTATATATATACACATATATGTATACTTAAATTTGTATAGCACAATGAGAATGTTTTCCGTGATCTTAGGGTTTGCAGAGTTGATCATGTAAATTCACATAGATGTTTGTAGTTATCACATAAACATATGAATTTTTTAAAAAAAACTAAACATAAGATCATTACTTTTCACACATAATGGATACATGTCTCATTCAGGAATACTGATATTTAGAATATAGTGGCTGGTTTTTATACATACTAATACCTCTACATTAAAACATAGGGTTTTTATGCCTCGCCTATGTCTGGTTATTTTTAATTTTTCTCTATATATAACAGCTGGTTTCTCTCCTAACCACATATATCTCCCTTACATTAATACTAGAGCTAAATAAATAAATAAATAAATAAATGTATCATTGATACGTTTACTCAACGGATGTTCCACTACCTAGTTTTCTATATATATATATCTATCTCTATTTCCTCTCTCTCTATATATATATCTCTCTCTGTTTCTTTACATGAAGTTCTTCTCTTTATCTATCTTTCCATCTCTCTATTTTGTTCCATGCATTTCTTCTTTTTCTTCTTTTTGTTCGTTTTCTGTCTTTCTTTCCTTTTTCTCTCTTTCTTTCTCTCTGTGTACAATTTTTTCACTGCCAATTCAACTTTTCAAATACAAGTCGATGTTGTACGGTATGTCAAATCTATTTATCTATAAAACTGTTTATATTGTATTTTGTCTGAGGAAGGCATAGCATATTAATTAATATGATATCCCTGAAATATATATAATGAAATAAATATGGTTTTATAAATATAGTTTCCATTTATTTAATATCGTAAATATACTCCAAATACTTGTCGAGTGCTTTTATATCAGTTATAAATATTTACTAGTTGTAACCCAAAAATTTAAATATAACTTTCCATATATATATATACATATATATATATATATATATATATATATATATATATAACCTCTGCATATATATATATAATATATATATATATATATATATATATATATATATATATATATATATATATATATATATATATATATATATATATATATATATATGCAGAAGTTATATTTAATTTGTTGGGAATCAACAAGCTAAAACATGTTTATAACTGCTATAAAGCACTCAACAGTTAGTGGTGTAAATACACAATATATTAATGTATATATGTATGTATATATGTGTATATATGTGTGCATATATATACATGTGTATGTATATATATATTAATATATATATGTATATATATGTATATATGTGTATATATGTGTGTGTGTATGTGAATGCGTTTGTTGACACCTGTAATTTAGCTTGTGAGAAACATGAGAATAATGATATGATAGGCACCCAATATTTTGAACTGGTTTATAGAATTCTCCTGGCCTTTGTCACTCTAAGTAGAGCTCTAAAGATTTGGCTTTTAAAGAATTTCCCTTTTCTTTAAATCCATCAACCATGACCGACCCCCAACCTTCTTATAGACACCTGAAATATAGGCATTGTTAGCCTATGAGACACTTAAAAATAAGGAGTGGCTACCCAATCTGAACTTGTTTATTGAATTCTTTCTGCCTTTGTCACTCTACATATAAAGTATAGCCTTAAAGAATTAGCTTTTAATGAATTCTCTTTTCTTTCAACCAATGGCCTCCACCCATCCAACTCCCCACCCTCTTCTACCACCTGAAAATATATAAATACCACAACATTTATTTTGGAAAGCCAGATTCCTGATGATTTCTAAAGAATGAAACAGTTCTAGTCCTGTAGAATCTCATTTATATTAAAACTTTTATACTCTGCTATGTATTGAGTACCTTACTTACTGTGGTTACCTCCGATTCAACCCGGAATAACTTAACTATATATATGTATAAATATATATATATATATATATATATATATGTATATATATATATTTATATATATATATATATATAAGAAATGGTTGAAAGAAAAAATTTCTTCAGTGAAATATCAAAACATTAATTTATTTACAATACTGGTTTCAGCATTATATGCATTGTCAATTAATTAACAATGCATGTAATGCTGAAACCGATATTGTAAATAAATTATATATATATATATATATATATATATATATATATATATATATATATATATTTATATATATATATATGTGTGTGAGTGTATGTGAGAGTGTGTGTGAGTGTCTGTGTGTGTGTCTGTGTGTGTGTGTGTGTGTGTGTGTGTGTGTGTGTGTGTGTGTGTGTGTGTGTGTGTGTGTACTCGTGCTGTGTGTACTCGTGCTGTGCGTGTGTCTATGTGTATTGCAGTGTAAATTAGTAAACGATATTCAAATGTTAGCAGAGCCCTTTGTACTTTAGATGAGTTGTGTTATTTCGGGCCTGGGGCAGTGATTAAAGAAATATGCCCTCGTATTTATTTTGTATACTTGTCACGTCCTTTTGAACCCTTCAAATATTAACATTATTTAAATAACCCTCGATAAATGCAGCATTAGAATGGTCATGTTCAACATATACCTGATCTAAGTAAAAACAGCAAATATTTGTTTCAGGCTCTTGAAACAAAGCCAAATAGCCATGAACATTAGTATTGTGAAATAATAAAATTACATTTAGACAACATATTGCTGAATAATTTGGTGCTGGTTTGAACAGGCTGAATGTCACAGTGAGATATAGATAGTATAACATAATTTATAATAGTAAATAACTCACAAAACTCATTTCATGCGAGCCGGATTCCCAAAGTAAGGTCGTTTACCGGCAGTACAAAATAGCAATTTTGGATAGAGAGGAATACCTGTCATGGTTACGCAGACGACACTTAGAACTATTACCATGGCACATTTCGAGCAGCGGAGCACTTATAGCACATTTCCCCCATCTACTCAACCAGCAGGCGCAAGCACATAATTATACCGTCCATCTGGCTGTACATTCGTTGCATAACAGCATAACATCGTCAGGCATAACATTGTCACTGATCCTAAATGGCCTGGAAAGAGAAAAATCATGAGGCTAACTGCCTGTCAACAATTCTCATATTCATTCAGCAAGGAAGTTTTACGAACTCATTCTACTCAAACATGCATCACCTACCGGAAATTCAGCTTCTTACCGATAGGATTAATTCTGACATAGAGGAAGTGTGTCAATCTTGGGAACTAAACCAATTTCGCTTTCTTGATTGCAAGGTTTTGCACTCTGAGTAAGCGATTAGATTATTCCGGAGCTAGATTAACGACACGCATGATCAACGGTCGTACAAGACATTCAAGTATATCCAAAATGAATCAACTTTGATAATTTATATACGACATTTTCTAAGTTTGGATTTAACGGGCGGACAGCTCTCTACTTAAATTCCACCAAACCACTAATCTTGACATGACATATCGCAGAAAAAGTACTTCTGTGCTTCATTTACAGATGTGATATTGTTATGAGGTCTATCTCTGTACAAAACGTATTGGAAGAAATGATATCAGCTACAAACCAAAGACCAGGTATTGTGAAAGATACGCGACACAGATGTCGGTCATATAGACGCCACTATGACTAAGGTGAACTGGTATTATGCATCTGCAAATCTTAGAGACATCCGCTGGTGAAACAAATCAATCAAAATTATAGTTGCATATGTAGCAGAAGTGTAAGCAAGAAAATAAGAGAAACATAAAAAATGTATAATAAATATAATAGGAGAAACTATAAAGGGAAGTGATATCAAATGAGAAGAAAATAACTAAGTGTCTCTCAAATTGATATATTGCTGTGATCGAAAAGTAATGCTTTATAAAAAAAATCTGATCTTCCTGTCCGATTTACAAGGTGTGTTCATCTTCGTAGACAATAGATGACATATCATTCGCCTGGAATGTACAATAGCAACTCTAAAACATGCAATTTCACTTGTTATCTAATGGATCTGGAAACAGATCAACAGATTGTTATCCACTGCTATGTTATTACAAATGTCATGTTTGATATGCAGATGAAAATATATTGTGTATCCCTAAGATTTGTTGGGACTCAAAATAACACATTCTACACATTTAAATTATGCATATGCTATATGTGAAAGAATTAAATTAAAATTACGTGTGACATGAAGAATCGGTTTCCTGAATACTTACCATTTTCGGAGTGCGCAGAGGGTGTGTTTGTGTGTCTGTGAGGATGTTTTACTGAGTGTGTTTGCATGTACACAAGTGTGTGAGCCCTGCTTTTATGGTCTCCACTTATTTGCAACCACTCCGCGAAACAAACCATACAGATGTCCTTAGGTTTCATCATTTAATAGATTAAATATTTATGTTCTCCTATTTGTTTGTTAGGTTTGAAGTTGATCCATCCCTAACTCACTAGTATATAGTCTGATTTATTACTTCAGTATATATTTATTTACTTATTTAACGCTTTTTTTTATTTTCTTAATCATCATACATACACGATCAAAGGCATAATTGTACGCCTTATATTTTTTCTTGAAACACAGCATTTTCAAATATTTATAAACATTATATAAATGTTTTATATACATTTAGTAATTTCTGTACACAACACTGCCCTGCATATTCCGGTGACGGCAGCTGACCAAATAAGTTACACTTAGGATTATAAGATGGTGGATTTATCTCTGGACCTCGAGCTGCTTTGTGTTCTTGAATAAAGTTCTTCATTTTACGCTGTCTACTGTACTAGAAGTTGAGTAGCAACTAGGATCAGCTAAGGAAAGTCTAACAGAAACATGTCTTGGTTGGTCTCATGTGAGGATCATCTGCTTTCCTTTCGTTTTATTTACAGACGCACACACACACATACAAACACACTCATACATACATGAGTGCATACATATATATATATATATATATATATATATATATATATATATATATATATATATATATATATACTAAAGAAAATAATTTTATTGATAAATTCCAACCCAAACTAAATGAACAATAATAATGCTTAGGAGTATTACTCCAACTATGACTACGCCTGTCGACTACCACCACTTACATTAACAACAACAATAATAATAATAAAAGTGATGTTGATGGTGATGCTTATTGAAGATTTTTTTGTAGAAACCCTAGAAAATACTATTTTCATCATTTCTAAAAATAGCAAAACAATTGATGCTTTGGATAGGTTCAAATAGAAGTCGTTAGAAATGCTCAACCAACCGTGACGCCTAAACCAATCAGCTTTAGTAATTTAGTGAAACTCCACACCGATTGGTCGAAATAGAGTTTGCAAAACGTAGCATTCTGTAGCCCCTTTTTTCTGTATAAAAGGCAGAGCATTTACCCATCTCATTACAGTTGAAAATTGCAAACTTCACTGTCAACACTGAATGTGAACCTGAATATTGCGAAAGCATGAACGTTCTTGTTCAATTAACACTTAACATTTAATATTCTGCCATACTATTTCATAATAATATCACTATAATGTTAAGGTATTGTAAATAAAACGAGTAAATCAGATAAAGTTGGAATTCCGTTTATTAATATAATCTTCCATACACAATCATACACACCCGTGTATATTTATAATATATATATATATATATATATATATATATATATATATATATATATATATATATATATACACTACCATGTTGTTTGTTTACTGTTCCCCATCCAATTCGCTCTGTCCCAATAACTTAAATTTGTTATTGCTCGCAGTGATTTTGAGGTGTCTGGTCTTTAAAGCGAAGAAATACCAATGATAATCAGTAGATCACTGATGATGGACCGCCTCGTTTCTCGTTCTATTCCATTCATATGTATCACACTCGCAACAACGCAGCACGCCATTTTTTCATTCATATATATTGTTTTGCCTCGCTGTGGTTTGTCTTTTTTCTATCACCTTACTGCTATCCTCTGTCTCTCTAACCCTTCTCTCTCCTTGTACCTCTTGCTTTCATTCACCTCCTCTGCTGGTCACACATTCTGTGATTGATTGATTGCTTGCCTGTAATGTAATACAGCCAAAAGGGTGGATAAGGAGAACATACTGTGAAAAGAGATTGACGCTGAAATCCGAATACAAATGGAATAAAACAAGTTTCGCGTAAATCGGTACACGGGTTCCCGAGATGTGGGGTTTTACCCGGTACCTTCATAAATAGAGATAAAGAAAGAAAATTGAAAGAAAAAGATAGTGGTTGTAAGAGAGTAGATTGAAAGAGAGACATAGAGTGAGGGGAGAGAGAGAGAGTGGGTGGCGTTGTTGTATATATATATATATATATATATATATATATATATATATATATATGTGTGTGTGTGTGTGTGAAAGTGTGTGTACATATATATGTATATGTGTGTCTATGACCAGTGTATATAGAAAACAGACACCCACATATCAATATATATATACACAAACATATATCTATATATATATATATTATGAAGAGAGAAGGAACATTTAGATATAATTAGTAATAAAATGTATCATACCTAAACTGCTCCTAGATTCCTCGACTACGTAGTTTCGTGGCATAAACAAAAACAGTACATCATAAAGATATAGAGCCTTTGCGAGGTCTGCCGACTTATCAAGAGGATACCTCATTTTATAGCTTCAATAACGCGTCTACACGACGTGAGAAAGAATCCCAAAAGTCGGAGGGGGAGATAGTCACGCGATATAACGGTCGAGAAACAGAGCTAAGCCTCTTATAACCCCGAAGAAAATACCACGGAGGCGGAGGGGGTATTTATATCGAAGCCGTAGAAGAGGTGGTAAAGGAGGCGAGAAGTATGAGTAATGGAAGCTTTCCAGCAGTCACTACACTTCAAAGATTACTCGACCAGAGGGAGTTATGAACAATATATTTAGAAACACACAGATACATGCGGACACACACATATACATGAATACATCCACACCCAACCGTGAGTCAGTGGTGCCAACCTTACCGATGTTGCTCAATGAATGACTGGGACAGACCAATCCGGTTGAACCAGACTGAACCAGTATGAGAGTTAAAAATACATTATGAAGAGAGAAGGAACATTTAGATATAATTAGGTTGGCACCACTGACTCACGGTTGGGTGTGGATGCATTCATGTATATGTGTGTGTCCGCATGTATCTGCGTGTTTCTCAATATATATATATATATATAAATATATATATATATATATATATATATATATATATATATATATATATATATATATATATACACACATACACACACGTATATATATATGGGCCTTCCATTTTCATTTCACATTATATACATGTCTGAGTATATTTTAATTATTTTTAAGTGAACATGAAATTAAAAAAAATATTTTAGAGGGATAGTGACATAAGACATCCTCTTCATGTTAATCGTCTATGAAATCAAAAATGACTGCAAAGTTTATAGCCGACTGCTCTTGTAGAATTAAAGAAAACTACCCTTTTCTCACAGAAATGTAGCCCCAACTCACTTGCGTATATGTCAGAGATAACACAAATGAACACTCACAATTCTGAAGTTCGGGAAATATACGTTCGTATGGTGGAAAACCCTCTTAAACAACGTTTTCCCACTCATCTCAGATCTTTCAGAGATCCTAATATGAAAGACAGCATAGCCCTGGCATAACAAACTTGGTACTTGTAAGACAAAATGCGTCCGAGATAAGATTACTTGAATATACTACAATGATCCTGTCAGTACAGCAATGGTAACAAGAGAGGCAGTCCCTCACTTACTGAGAAATTTAGAATATTACAAGCTTTGTCATCTTCGGACAATACGTATTTGAACTCAAACCAACTGCTTGCTAAGTGGATATATTCTACAAATTTGACTTATTTTCAATCATCATATTTCAATTATTTTTCTTTCCACACTTACATAACACAACATTCTATACTACTTTACTACTTACCGTAATACATATTACCTTCTTTCTATTGCATTCCACCACATAATGCAATCCTTCTGATATAGAATTCGAACACTCACACGTGAAAGATCTCTTATTTCGTATTTAAATCTTGTAGTAATTTCCCTTTCACCTGATACACTTTTTAATAAATGACCCTCTTTAGCTCGCATTACTTTTATCGGTGTCCTATAAACTCGTATAAGCGCCTGGTGATAGTTCACAATTATTTCTGCCTCTTATATTCTGGGGATGTGGTCAAACCTGGGGTGGCGCAACTGAACATAAATAAGTAATAGAATATTTATATTCTCTTCGCGATTGACGAAACTAAACTCCAAGACGGAAATCATTAGACTTTGTTTGCATCAGAATTCCCGTCGCTTACCGAAGCCCACATCACCAGGTGCCCCCACGCTGGACCTGCTATATTCTCCATGGTATTCTATCTTGTCACCTTCTACACAACAACATGTAAACACCTCCCATTCACGTACACATGCACACAAATTATATTGCTGCAAACTATACGGTCAATATTTAAAAGATATATAGTTATTGGTAAGATATCGGAAGAGATTTAAATATTTGAAATATAACTGACAAGCCAGATTTCAAAGATCGATTTCCTTCCGAAAAGTTGGCTCCCTTGTTCTCCAGAACTTGCTATCCATGTGATGAAAAGAGGCAAAATATTTTAGAGAATTAGGATGCAGCTCAAGCCACACACATTTTGCGTAAAAATGAAAGACTCCAGATTACCTTCCCTGTTTTCTGCAAGTAAATCTCTACTCTTTTAAACGAAATAGAGAAGACTGAAGAATTTGTCTGGGTGCATGCTAAATTTCGAAGAGGTTCTTCCATACGTCGACAACGAAACCTAAGGTAACGCATGTATGTTAAGTGTATGAACATTTTTATGAAATATATATATTCCTGTATTAATCTATCTAATATTTCTTGCTATATATGTACATACATATATATATAATAAGGACAATTATTATTGTTCAACGGATTACATATCATAAATAACATAAAGTCATATTTGCTTTATAGTTGCCCGAATGAATGTCTCACATGCGAAAGTGCAAACGCTCAATATAATCTACATGAGTGTTTGGAACTCAAATGTAGCAACGATACCGTGTTGGAAACAAATATAAATACATACATACATACCCCCCCCCCTCATATATTTAAACACACACACACATACACACAACGCGCGCGCACACACACACACACACACACACACACACACATATATATACATATATATATATATATTATATATATATTGAAATAACAGATTAAAGTTTGGATTTTAGTCTTCACACACACACACACACACCCCACACACGCACACACACACGCACACATATGTATATATATATATATATATATATATATATATATATATATCAGTCATAGGATTTTAAACCAATACCGAATATGGACAAATACCCTTTGGACTACTCTGTAAAGAATATCCCAACACCTTCTAACACTCTCTACACGAAAATACTGATAGACAAAGTAGAGAAGGTTGTTAAAAGAATGAGATGGAAAGCTTTGATTCTCGATGGTCAATTTAACACGGATTCTACGGAATATTTTGACATCAAAACTCACAAATACCCGCAAAGAATAAAAGATATGACCGCCTTTGAATTAGACCTAGTTAACCTTATCAACAACATCAATTTTCGTAAGTACTCTAACCCCTTTCAATCTAAATTATCTAATGATATTTCTACTTTCAAATCTCCTAATAATAAGTTCATCTTCTCAGATAAAACTAAAAACCTATATGAAGTTAATAATAATTTACACGACCAACTATTATTAGATAATATCACCTCTGAATACCAAATAGCTAATATAAATACGTACCATAATATATATATAAGGAAGCTAAAGAATTAGCTGTTTCTTTAAAAATAGATAAGAGGACAGAAAAACTTGCTAAACGTTCTGCGTATATCACCCTTAAAGATCATAAACTCGACTTTATTAATCGCCCTAGTTGTAGATTAATCAACCCTGCTGAGACTGATATTGGTCTTGCCAGCAAAAAAATGTTAAATAAATTAAATACACACATTAGAAGTAGGTCTAAATTACTCCAATGGATAAATAGCTCTTCCGTAGTACATTGGTTTAATAATATTATAAACAAAATCAGTTCTAGATTCACCCAATTTGACATCGTAGATTTCTACCCATCTATTACTCAGACCCTTTTAGTGAAAGCTTTAAATTTCGCTAGAGGGTTCACTAATATCTCCGATATTGAAGAGGATGTCATCTTGCATGCTAGGAACACTCTACTTTTTAATGATAATGACACTTGGGTAAAAATATCTAACCCAGAGAACCCATTCGATGTCTCAATGGGCTCTTATGACAGTGCCGAGGTTTGTGATCTTGTCGGCCTATTCCTCTTACATACACTTAAAGAAAAATTTCCTAACCATATTTTTGGGCTTTATCGCGATGATGGTCTAATACTTTCCCATACCACCATAGGCCATAACTTAGATAGATTAAGGAAAGACTTAATAAAAACCTTCGCTAGTTTTAATCTTAAAATTACTATTGACACTAACCTTTCCAACGTAGATTTCCTAGATATAAACCTAGATTTGCCTACTGCTTCTTATAAACCATACCATAAACCTAATGAAAACTTAAAATATATAAATAAAGGATCTTGCCATCCACCTATAGTTTTTAAAAACCTTATCCTTTATATTAGCCGTAGGATCTCCACCCTCTCTTCATCAGAAGCTATTTTTAATAAGGCATCCCCCTACTATAATAAAGCCCTCCAAAATAGCGGCGTTAGCGAACCGATTAAATACATACCTAACTACACTAACTCTATTAAACATAAAAATAGGAAAAGAAAAATAATCTG
>OZ024740.1:180676797-180684297 GCA_964016885.1 Eledone cirrhosa
GCACTCGCTTACGTTTTTCCCCATGATTGGTCGATTTAACTAGGCAATTGAATTACGTATAGTGTTTTTGCAGCATTAAACTTTAAATGAATTTCTCCAGTCCGGTCTTATGTTCTTTTTAAATGAAGATTTAAGTCCATTCCTGCAGCAGCTACATGATACCGCATTTATGAAGTATGGTTTTCATAGTGTCAAGTGCTTTAATTTATTACTGTAAGGTTTATTACCACATTGACCAGTTCTACTCATTCGTATACCAAACAACATAAATAGTGTATATATACAAACACACACAGGGACACACACACACGTATATATATAACGAACGGAGTGGAAGTAGAACCAGATGGACCATGACGCACCAAAGTACTCAATACTTAGGTTTTTCAAGGGGGTAACAGGAAAATGTTCAAGACCCCGACGGCAGAGCTCAAGCCGTTTCGACGGCCATTTCTGGAGTCCAGAAATAGCAGTCGAAACGGCTTGAGCTCTGCCGTCGGGGTCTTGAACATTTTTCTGTATATATATATATATATATATTTATTTATATATACGTTTGTGTGTGTGTGTATATGTGTATGTGTGTGTTGTGTGCGTTGTGTGTGTGTGTGTGTGTGTGTATGTGTGTCTTTATGTATTCATGCGAATGTTTATATATTTCAGAGTGGATATATCTATCGTGGCAATGCTTCAATTATGTAAACGCTTGCTTATGAACCAACGCATATACACACTACCTACCCCATGCCGCATTGCATCATCAAACAATAAAACACAATAATTATTAGAAAAATGGTTTTAATACGAATTACATTCATCATATATATTCAATATTAACATATTTTGTTAAACTTCAGAAAAAGAATATTTAATTCATATTAAATCTTTAATATTCTGTATAGGTTTTTTCCCCAAATTAATATGGATTGACACTGAATATGCCAAGAATTCTTTAACATGATGTCTTATGTAAAATTATTCTATAGAATAACACACACACACATATATATATATATATATATATATATATATATATATATATATATATATATACACACAGTTAATCTCAGTTTAAGGTGTCAATATGTTAATTTTCTAGTTACTCTTTTTTATTGTATTTTCGAAGGAATTTTAATATCATTCTGTTAAATATAAAATCTTTTACATAATAATATGAAGAACAAGTGAGATTAAACATAGGGAGAAGGCTGACAGGAAAACAAAATAAGTGTATAGTGGAGAAATTCATTTTAAATTATTCTGACATTAAAACCATGTTCAAAGAACGCGCGTAAGTCACGCAATCTTGTTATTTTTAATATTCTTTATATGACAGATGATGAAATATTGTCACGGCAATACCAAGAACTCTTTTCAGAAACTATAAATCTGCAACAATGAATTATGTGTGCTTTTATTTTAAATTGAAACTAAACACTGAAATTGAGTGCAAGAGTAAGAAAAAGAGAGAAAATCAGAGACAGTGCGAGAGACGCTGTTAAAAACATTTTATTGCAGAAAAACTTTAAGCAATATGAATATTAATAAATAATTCTTTAAAAAAAAACCTAATTTTGTACAAAGTAACTTTTTATTTGCTTATTTCATTATTTATTCATTTCTTTGACTATTCATTTCTAATCTTCTTTTTAAAATTAAGTACAAACCAAAGAGAAAGCCGTGTGCATAATAATTTGAATGTAAATTCTCTAGAAAAACAAACAAGTAAAAATATACATTGTATAAATTATTTACGTTTTACTTACTAATGTGAAATATATGACAACATTTAAATTTAAGAAGCATCAGAATAGTAAATTATAATACACGGTAGCGTTAAAATGGCATTGAAATTGTTATGTCTTTATTTCTTTGCATATATAGTTCCTATTCTATTGAATTCTATTTAAAATCGGTTTATTGTCCCGATCTGGGGAAGCATCCTCACATCTTGCTAGATTACATGAATAAGGAAATACAGCATATGAAAATATGCTGGCAGTGCTAATAGCTGGTGTCCGTTCAAAATATATAAGATAGCTATTACTAGAAGGTACGCAAGTATCAGTTATTTTAAAATATATCAGGTGATATTGTTTACTTCATACTTAAATGCCAATTAGTTATTTACCATAATGAAGTCAAGAAACAATTATTATTAGTATATATATTTATATATATATTATTTGTTTGGTTGGATGTGGATGTGGGGGTGGGGGTTAGTGGTGGTAGTTGGCTGTGGGTGCATGGGTGATAGGGGGTGGGAGTTGTTAGTATTATTATTATATATATATACATATATACATATATTATTGGTTTGCTAAAATAATGAAATTAAATTAATTCAACAGTTAAACATACATAATAATAATGGTTTCTTTATTTATTATTTAATAATAAGATTGTTACCTTGGGCCAGAACATTGACAAGTCGACCCTAAATATTACTAATGCTGCTAGGAAAGCCATGAACGACACCACATATTTTTAACTTTGATTTTGAAAGTAGGATTATAATGATCAGTTTTCATTTTACTTTTGTAGCAGTCTCAGTGTCCTAGTTGGAGGAATTATAGACGGTGTTGACCCTGGTCTGAAGTTCTATCCTGGTCTGGAGTAGGGTTCTCTTTTGAGATTTGTTCTATTGGTTGTAAAATAAAAACTGAAAAAAGGCTGCATATATGACCAGGATTGAACCTAAGGCCACAAACTCCACCCGTCTCTAGTACCTACAGTTGCGCCACAGAAACAAGTATCTCATGAAAATTCATACCTATAAACCTACTTTCAAATTTTCAAAACGAAGTGTGGTGTCGTTCAGTTCTCTCTTAATATTATTGCTCCGACTTCAGGTCGACTTCTAAACCATTTGGGGTTTCCATAAACAACATCCTCGTTTTGTTTCTCATTTAGCTAGACTAAATTTTAACCTGTAATCCAGGTTTCATTTCTGTTGTACCTCATTTCTCTCCCCCTCTCTCTCTCTCCCTCTCTCTCTCTCTCTCTTTCTCTCTGTGATATTTGAATCATCTATGATTTGGCTCAGCTTATTCCTATATATTTGTTTTTGCATGTCAGTTAGATTGAAACTTACAATGATTGGCATTATATATATATATATAAATATATATATATATATATATATATATATATATATATATATATATGTGTATATATAAATATATACTAGCTAAACTACCCGTCCTTTGGACGGTTCGAGTAGCTTTCGGTGTAGCTCATTAAACTAAACAAATAAATTTGAATAGATAGTAGAAAAACGTATTTATGTAAACATGAATACCTGAGGCACTATTCCAGCGAAATAATTAATATGTGTGCTCGATGTCATCCATTATAACATGTAACAACATAAATCCAGTCTAGGTATAAATATTTTTGACAACAGTAAAAGCGCATCATGAAATAGAGAAGTGAGGGGAATAATAGACACTATTATGTACAAAGCATAATATTGTAAAAGTTATGACATCACTTAATGTATGGACATCAAACTTGAAACGATAAATTATACAATGTCAAATATATAACTTAACTTAGTAATCTGTTAGAAATTGCTGGTTGTGAAATATACAAAATGATATTGTTAGTCTCAAGGAAGCGTACCTTTTGTTTCAAGTACAAAGAGTAAATTAAAATCCGAATGAGCCGAATTACGAAAGATAACTCTTGTCTTATTTAAAGATAACTCTTGTCTTACTTAAATATAACTCTTGTCTTACTTAATCACGAAAATTGACACAAATAACCGAAACTTTTTTAATGTCTCCAAAGGTCCCAATAGGATTTTTGAAAGCCTTTGTAGATCATGTACAGTTTTGTGCAAGGAGATGCTCTGTAAAAAATTTCAAAGAAATTGCATGAATGGTTTAGAATATATGAGCCGTCAAGGTACCAGTAATGCACTGGTTGATTGCTGGCCTTGTGCCTAAAGTAGAAACAATTATAAATTGACAACACACACACATATACACACATACGGAAAACTTCGTATTTATATATATACATATATAGAGTTACGGACTAGGTCTAAAAATATTGGTTGCCAGATGAAAGGGAGCAACCTACATATAGAAAGCTATCATTTAAGTTTTATAATGAATAAATAACATATTGAAAAATATACATAAGTGGAAACAAAATAGTGCAATCAAATTTTTGCGGAAAAATATCTTTCCTTTTCCAATAAAAAATATTATATATTTTGCTAAATCCAGAGACTTTCAATAATGACATTAGGTCTTTCACACTCACTCAATATATATATATATATATATATATATATATATATATATATATATATATATATATATATATACATATATCACGGTATCACGGCTATTGGTTTGTTTTTATTGATTTATTATTTTGAATCGAGACAGGCAAAACGTATTATTTTAATTAGTATTTTTTAATCTAGCTAACTTGGTCATTTGCAATGCAAACACATGTATACTTGTAACAGTGTTTATCCCTATCATATATTCATTTATATTACACGGCTCAGATATATTCCTTTCTTTGAACTATTAATTGTAAAAGACTATTTGAGTTTATCAAACTATATATAATATTCTCGGCTCCACAAGTGAGCCGATTGTTAGTCCCATAAAACCGGCTGCTATTTTTAACGGCACGCGTATGAAACGTGCTAGGCGTACGACACATGTGCGTTCAACAACACATTTCTCTCAGTCTTCTTAAGTATTTTGAAGTGAAACTTACCAATTTCAGGATACCTACAGAAGAGCACACGAATAGAAACTTTCACTTAATTGTTGCGAAACAAATTTGAAATTTGAAATTTAAAATTTGTGCAGGTATCAAGGCTATTGCCAATATAGGTTTGTTTTTATTGATTTATTATTTTAAATCGAGACATGCAAACCGTATTATTTTAATTAGTATTTTTCAATCTAGCTAACTTGGTCATTTGTATTACACGGCTCAGAAATATATGTTTCTTTGAGCTATTTAATTGTAAAAGGCTATTTGAGTTTATAACTCTCTTTCTCTCTCTCTCTCTCTCTATATATATATATATATATATATATGTATATATATATATATATATATATATATATATATATATATATATATATATCGGTGTGTGCGTGTGTTTGTGTGTGCATTAGTGTGTATGGCGTATGTGTGTCTGTGTGTGTGTTTGTGTTTGTAGGAGTGTGTGTGTGTATTCTTCTCCTTCACCACTAATTGATTTGACAGATGTTGACCCATTGATACCAAATATTATTCAATCAGTAGTTCGTATATCAATATATATCTATATATATCTCTCTCTCTCTCTCTCTCTCTATATATATATATATATATATATATATATATATATATATATATATATGTGTGTGTGTGTGTATATATATATATATATATATATATGCTTGTGTGTATGTGTCTATATATGTATGCTTGCATGCATGAATGAATACGCTAAGCTTTAGATTTAGTAGAAGCACTGATTCCACCTATTTTCACTATCGTATGTTTTGGTTTCTAGTAATTGCATGGGGAATTCGTTGACCAAATGCTTTCCTTAATTGTTTTATTTATTTAAAAAAAAAATGTATTCTTTCTGTTTGATTTTAGGTATTCTTTGACAGCAAAGCATTGGCACCTAAAATACTACAGTGTGCGCTGCGATGCTATTGTGGGCTCTTGCAATGCTATCCTGAGTCCCCTGGGCCCCATTTGCCATTGGGCAACCAGGCCAGTCCACCACTGATATATATATATATATATATATATATATGGGCGTGTGACACTGCACAAAAGACACAAACACAAGATGGTATAGGGGAGAGCAAAGGAGAGATACACAATAATAAATCAGTCATTGAAAAGATCAGATAATGTGTGACAAGGGTAACATGAATATATAAAAAAAATCCTGTTATTATATCAGACCAACTCTAAATGATTAATGAATTGAAGTGAAAACCAATATGTGCGATTGTTTTAATTTGCAGCATGATCCTCGCAAAGTATAACAATATGCATATATGTATTTATGTATATATATATATATATATATACATAAGATACAAAGGGATATATGTATATAATTAGACATAGACACAGATATATATATGAGTTTGGTAACCTTCCACAGATACATATATGATTTTGGCAACCTTCCACGTGTTAATTAAGCAAATAATCATTAATCAGAGCTATATAGAAAATTGAAAGTTTGAAGAATTATTAGATAAAATATATACAGTATTTCCTCTCCCTAGTCCGTATAGATCAACAACTTAAATAATCATTTAAACGAGGCTATAAGTTTAACATGTAACTATGAAGAAATAATAAACAAATGATACAGACTATCTTCCGAAAGGGACAGCCAGATAAAATTTACCTAGTTATTTCTTTTAGCCCATATAAATTGACTAGACAAATAATAAACTGCACGGAGTTAGATATATAATAAAAGTTTGAGGAAAAAAGGCATATAAACTTTACCAACATTCGTCTAGTCTCGATCAAGTAGCGGTAGTTTCGTTCCTTTTTTGTGGATATACCCGATCTTGGATTCATCCACGAGGCTCGGAACTCATCAAGAGACGCCCCGCCCCGAAACTGGTCTAAAGTTTCTACCATGATCTTCGCCAGAAATGAATTAAAATATGTCTAAGAAATATCACGTGGCTAGCGGTCAAGGAAACTGTAAGAGAATTTAAAGGGACCATCCAGCTACACGTGGGAGAGAGATGTCACAGTGTGTTTAGGGCAGTCAACCAGTGGTGTCTGAGGGATGAGCTGCTAGAAAGGGCAACCGAAAACCACTAGGAGAAGTGTGCTCAAACCAAACAGAGAGAGAAGAAAGACTGTTATAAGGAGCGAAATATCACGATAAATTAACGGAGCCATAGACTGTCGCTATTCCCTGTCAATAATGTGCTCAGGGGAGAAGGAATCCTGAGCTCTTTAAATTACAATATGTTGAAAAGGTAACACATTAGAGAGAGATAGTGTGCCATGAATAAAACAGGGAAAAACCACCAGTGTATGGAATATATAACCTATGAAAGGCAGGGTACCCACACGATAATTAAAAATATAAATTAAAGTGCATATACATACCTCTATATCTATATAACACACACGTACAAATCCAAAGAGATATGTTTCCACGCACAAATCCAAAGAGATCTCTCCCACGTGTAGCTGGACGGTCGCTTTAAATTATCTTAGAGTTGTCTGAAACATATAGCCTTACACACGCTGATAAACCATGGGCTATTTCGTTTCTGTCAACAACTTATTGGCGAAACATATCTCTTTGGATTTGTACGTGTGTATTATATAGTTATAGACTTTAATTTATATTTTTAATTACCGTGTGTCTACCCTGCCTTTCATAGGTTATAGATTCCATACACTGGTGGTTTTTCCCTGTTTTATTGATAGCACACTATCTATCTATAGTGTGTTATCTTTTCAACATATTGTAATATA
>OZ024740.1:180689297-180694297 GCA_964016885.1 Eledone cirrhosa
AAATAATACGATGTTAATTCTCGCAACTAAAGTAACCTGCTATATAAATTTGACTAAAGACCAACAAACTATGATACTATAACAGAATCATCAAACATCCAATATTGAATCGTCGTGGATTATGTGAGGGGCATATAATCTAGATATTACGCTCTCCGGACTGTGAAAATGATGTAGTACACGAAAACTATATCATCGCTTTGCTACACATTTCTAATATTTTTTATATTTATAATATTTCTCTACACACAAGCTTCTATAACATTCATATAAAAGATACATTACCAGTACAACCCCTTTAATCACTTGATTACCCGCTTGAAGTGATTGTATTACATGTAACACCCTGCCACACTATAATATTATATATATAAGATACACGTGCTTGCCACACGTGTAACTATTGCACACACTAACTGCTTCTGACTATCCTATCGCATTAATTTCATGTTGTATTTTAACTTTAATTTTAATTTTATCCTCTTTTGATATGACTGTAATATTTAAATGTATATTGCCACGCTAAATGTTATAATGGATGTCGACCCACCAAGCAACAATATATGCATATGTTTCTGTATGTCTCATGAGTTGAAAAGGAGGTCATATATGTGATCGTTCATTAATAAATTGGTCCGAAGAATCCCAACCTCGATTTGGAGGAAACAATTGTAAGCATATAAATGATTTGAACAGCACTTTGATTCATATAACTTATATATAACTGTTCTGTAAAACAACTGATGTTATTACATTGAGCTATTTATCTTACTGGTAATAAGGTAGTAATATATTACTGCCTATCACTATTTAGGGTTTGAAAAAATATATATAACTACAAAAGGTTTTTGTATATGCATAACCATAAATAGTATCCTTAATACTATTAACTGCTCCATACTGTTGAGCTGACATACAATAAATACCAACTCCCTATGTCAACCAAGAACATACCAATACCATCCAAGAATACATATGAAAAATTGTTGATCGACAGTGTAAATTCCTTTATCAATAGAGTGAGATGGAGGACATTCCATTATGATAAAAACAAATATAACAAGGTTTATAATACTAACAATTTCACTCCTTCGGCTTTAAAACCTTTAGAAGCCCACCTCATAACACACTAGTAAACTCCTTTGAAAATGACCTAATAAAACTAGTTAAGAACATTGAATAGAATAAGTACCGTAATAGAAACAACACCTTCTTAAACAAACTTAACACCTCTATTAATGAATTGAAAACTAGTAATAAAATTATTGTACATGCGGATAAAACTAATAACGTATACAGCCTAGATTATAATACTTATAGAAAGTTTATATATAATGAACTACATAAAAGCTACAAGAAAACTCCTATGAAAAACTTAGAAGATATTAATATAGAGGGATATAATATTGTGTCTAAACTAGGACTTCAGAGGCATACACAACCATATACCCCAAATCCCCTAGATTCTCTCTGAAGGACCATAAGGAGGACTTCATTAGCAACCCCTCGATTAGACTTATCTGCCCTTCCAAGTCTGACATTGGCGTTATCAGTAAGAAAATTTTAGATAAAATCATCCCACAGATTAAACACAAGATATACCTTAAACAATGGGGAAATACGGGTGAAGTTATTGAATGGTTCAAAGATATCAAGGATAACAAGGACAACAAATTTATTCAATTTGATATCAAATCATACTACACCTCTATTTCCCCTATCCTATTAAATAAGGCACTAATCATGGCCATGAACAATAGCGACCTGTCTAGAACCCAGATTGATGTCATTCTTGCGATCTGTAAAACCGTAATCACCTTTGAAGACCAATTATGGACCCGCAAGGATACGCACAACAACTTCGACATAACCATGGGGTCTAGTGACTCGGTACAGCTCACTGATTTGGTCGGCCTATACTTACTTAATGAAATCTATAAGGACCTTCCATACCTCAACGGTGGTTTGTACCGCGATGATGCACTTCTACTTATAGAATATGAAACATTCAATATAGAAAGAACTAGAAAACTCTTGCACAGGACATTCAAAAACTATAACCTTAGTATCACCATGGACGGACAAAAACACTAAAAACGTTAACTTCCTAGACGCCACCCTTTACCTAGACTCAAAGATATATACACCTTTCCATAAACCTAACGAAAAACTCATTTACGTAGATACCAAGTCTAACCACCCTAGATCAATATTAAACTCTATCTCTAAGGGGGTATCCAATAGAATCACTAATCTATCATATGATGCAAACATATTTAGCAAAAACTCGCAATATTATAATCAAGCATTAGCTAGATCTGGCCATAATATAGAGATTGAGTTCCTACCTACGAAAACACATAGCTACAACATTATCTCGCACAATATGTCCATGAGTAAACTTAGTAATAAGAATAGCAACCACACACACACTAAAACGGAGGATGCCATCAAAAGTAACCCACACCACAGAAACTACCATAGTACCTTAAGAGGAAACAACACACCAGACATAAAAAACAAAAATAGAAGAAGAAATAATACATTTTTCAACCCTCCTTTCAACCTAAACATCTCTACCAACATACCTAGGGCTTTCTTCTCACTACTAGATAAAAACTTCCCTCCTGGACACAAGTACCATAACCTTTTAAACAAAAACACTATTAAAATCTCCTACTCTACGACGCCTAACATAGCATATCACATAGCTAGTAGCAATAAAATAAAAATTAATTCTTACTTCCAACAAACTAAATCGCAACTGGAGGTAAACCTTCAAAATAACTTTATAGCAAGTAACCCTAATAACGGTAGTAATAGTAGTAATAGCACTAGTATAAGCAATAACACCGGGGTCGACAACCCCCATATCCAAAATCCTACAGCTACCACCCGGACTTCTACACAACATATTAACCAGCAGACTAAAAGCCAGAATAATTGTAACTGAAGAGCAAATAGAACTTGCCCTTTAGATAAAAAAATCCTTAATCAAGGATATCATATACTCATGCACCGTCACAACTAGCAACTCTTCAGAAACCTATGTAGGCTCCACTTCTAACTGCTTCAAAACCAGATATAATTCGCACATCCACTCGTTCAAATACACAGTCCACCTCACTATCTAGCTACATACACTATCTAAAGACTAAAAATAAATCTTACACACTTAAATGGGAAGTGATAGGTAGCGCGACTTCGTACAAACCACCTAATACATTTTGTAACCTCTGTCTACTAGAGACCCATACTATTATCTTCCCTAACTATAACCTACTTAACAAAAAATCTCAAGTGTTCGCGTCTTGCCAGCACCGCTTCCGACCTTCCTTCCAAAACTTAAAACCCAATATATAGCATGTCAGACTTGAACCAGGCACTACCTCTAGCATCAAACCCTAAGGGCACACCTTATACCACATCCCCACACTCATTGATCCGATATAACACAAATAGTGACATCCCTCTAGAACACTTTACAGCAGAAATACCCCCTTGTACAGCTACTTTCGGTGTAACTGCCTTCAAATACTTGAACTACATTACACAAGTATATAATTAATGTAAAATTTAAACGTTGAATTGATTGTACTGTTGGTGTTCTGTGGATGGAGTGCCATCGTTGGATAAGTGGAAGACTAATTAATTTATTAACATTGATGAGCTATATAACCTATATGCTGAGTGCAGCGAATGATATGCAAGTGACGTATGAGTTGTACATATATGTATGAATTGATAGTCGGATTAGTGATATGGTAAGTGAGGATTGACCTCTGGTCTACCCAAGTGATAGTTAACTTTGACATCCAATCTGGCATGCACTGACTCAGAGCTTACCAGGAATTATTATATATAGAAGTGATTCTATTAAAACCCTGCCAGGTTCTACGAGCGGACTACAATTACAATGATCATTGATCTGGGGATCTGGCTCTTCGTGTGAAATATTCAATTGTGGCATGCTATAATGGAGGATAATCACCCTCATGTGTACACCTTTAATACTTCTTGATAGACTTCACTGTAATTATAGATAGGACACTTTACATTTTTAGAAACTGTTTATAACCATAGAAGATAGGGACTCTTTTGAGACACCATTTAATGTAGATTAGGATAATATTTAGTTATAGAAATCAGCGAGTTACCTCCCCTCACGCATTAACTCCCCTTAGTCACACACACACTTCCGGAAAATATTACTATGTTAATTCTCGCAACTAAAGCAACCTGCTATATAAATTGGACTAATACCAACAAACTATGATACTATAACAGAATCATCAAACATCCAATATTGAATCGTCGTGGATTATGTGAGGGGCATATAATCTAGATATTACGCTCTCCGGACTGTGAAAATGGTGTCGTATACGAAACCATATTATCGTTTTGCTACACATTTCTAATATTTTTAATATTTATAATATTTCTCTACACACAAGCTTCTATAACATTCATATAAAAGATACATTACCAGTACAACCCCCTTAAAACTATTGATTACCCGCTTGAAGTGCTATTATTACATGTAACACCCTGCCACACTATAATATTATATAAATAAGACTACGTGCTTGCCAGACGTGTAACTATTGCACACACTAACTGCTTCTGACTATCCTATAGCATTAATTTCATGTTGTATTTTAACTTTAATTTTAATTTTATCCTCTTTTGATATGACTGTAATATTTAAATGTATATTGCCACGCTAAATGTTATAATGGATGTCGACCCACCAAGCAACAATATATGCATATGTCTCTGTATGTCTCTTGGTTTGAAAAGGAGGTCATATATGTGATCATTCATTAATAAATCGGTCCGAAGAAACCAAACCTCTGTTTGGAGGAAACAATTGTAAGCATATAAATGATTTCAACAGAACTTTGATTCATATAACTTATATATAACTGCTCTGTAAAACAACTGATGTTATTACATTGAGCTATTTATCTTACTGGTAATAAGGTAGTAATATATTACTG
>OZ024740.1:180699297-180734297 GCA_964016885.1 Eledone cirrhosa
CATCATTTCAAAAAGCAAAACAATTGATACGTTGGGTATGACTATTGGTCGTTAGCATGCTCAACCAGCCGTGACGCTTAAACCAATCAGCTGTAGTAATTCAGTGAAACTACACACTGATTGGTCGAAATACAGTTTACAGGGCTTTGAATTCTGGAGCCACTTTTCTCTGTATAAAATGTATAAAAGGTAGTAAATTTACCCATCTCATTACAGTTGAAAATTGCAAACTCGACTGTCACCACATATCATGAACCTGAAGATTGCGAAAGCATGAAAGTACTTGTTCAATTAACACTTAGAATTTAATATTCTATCATACTATTTCATTATAATACCATATTATATATATTTTAAAGGATTGTAAATAATACGAGTAAATCAGACAAAGTTGGAATTCCTCTTATTAATATATATATATATATATATATATACATAAATATATAAACAAGGTATAGCAAATAAGGAAAAGGTTTCAAAATAAATTTTTAAAAATTAACATTACTTACTATAGTTACCTTTACCGAATCGGTTTCGAATCTCAAAAATAAACGGAGTCCATACGGCCTTCGTTGCAAAGAAAGATTCTCGTCAGAAGGTTCTTTACATTCGAAGAATATAAAATTCTCGAACTTAAATTACAAACTGGCGCTATTCAAAATTGTTCCCGAGAGGAGAGTAAATGAAGTGGAATCAATTTTTTCAAGGGCCGAGTGCAAAGATAGAAGCAGAGGCAGGCAAGTCAGTCTGCTACCGCTATAACTAGCAGCAGTCAGAACGACCAACTTTTTTTCTCAACATAGAGGAGGTAAATAATAATAGAATATGTCTTCTTACACGCACAATGCGCTAAGGGACACATGTATTGTCCAACCAAATGCCAATGTGGTTCAATGGCAGGTTAATAAATTAACGAGCCAGAACATATATAAACAAGGTTTAGCAAATAAGGAAAAAGTTTCAAAATAAATTTAAAAAAATTAACATTACCTACTATAGTTACCTTTACCGAATCGGTTTCGAATCTCAAAAATAAACGGAGTCCACACGGCCTTCGTTGCAAAGAACGATTCTCGTCAGAAGGTTCTTTGCATTCAAAATGTGTGTGTGTGTGTATGTATATATATATATATATGTGTGTGTATATACATACACACACACACACACACACACACATATATATATATATATATATATATATATATATATATATATATATATATATACTCGTATATATATACACATACATACACAAACACAACATATATATACGAGTATATATATATATATATATATTTATTAAAACAACAGATTAAATTTAAGCAAAGAATCACTGCTTTCACCCTTAACGGGATCTTCTGAAACTAACAAAGTCAGTCTGTAAACGCAGAACTGGATGTTTCAAAAAACGTTGCAACCGGAGGAAGACAGGAAGACGATACTTTGGTTCGTGGAAACGTTCGCTGGCTAAAAACGGAATAAAACGAAAATAATACGTCATTAATAGGAGCGGTGAAAAACAATTACACGCAAAGACAGAACCACGTTTATGGTATAAAAGTGGTCGTAGTATATATATATATACTACCATTAAAGCCCGGCGTTGCTCGGGGTCACTAAGTTACCAAAGTTAGGTTGCACCACCCATTTTATGGCAGCACTTTTTTGTCTGCAGGCACTGGGTGAATGAATTGCAGACCAGGACTGCCGAAGCAGGAGCTGCGTCAGCGGTAACAATTGTAGTTTCGCCTATGGATATTATCTCTGTGCATAGAAGTGTTGAAATTTATTGTTTCACAGTACTTGCGCAACACGCGCGTAGACGATGCCAGCCGAACAACAGAGCTGCTATGGCGTTTTTCTGCATGGTTGTCTAATGTGTGTTTTCTAAATTTAAGACAGTAGGGAGTGGTATGATATGTGGGAGAGTTAGCTGCTGATTCTAGCAGGTTTAGTGACCTCATAGTGGATATTATTGTGTATAATAAATGAACTGATATTTATTTCTTCCACGTTCGTTGATAGATGTTTTAAAAAAGATTTATCGCCATTTTTTTGTTGAATAAATTTAACTGTTGCTTTTGAATAATTGTTGTTTCGTATGAAACGTAATAGGTTCTCTTTGTCATTGAAGTAAATGAATGTTTGACCGTTCCACACTCAAAAACAAACTTCCCTCTCTCTATATCCCTCTCACTCTCTCTCTCTCTCTCTCTTAAAGTTTGTAAGTTTAATTGTATATCAGAGAAAGTTGCAGCATGAATGCAGTTTTATTAAATTTTAAGAGGAGTAGAGAGATGTAAACTCATTATATTAGAGGGGTAAAGCGTCATGTATTTAGTTTTATCACTTATTTCCGTAATTGTGGGTGGGTTTGAATGAAATTAATAGCCATTTACCTAAATTAGACCATTTACAACATTCATACAGACATTGAGTCGAATCGGTTTGAAATTGTGCAAATGTATAAACATGGAACATGCACACACACAACAACAACAATCTGCCTTTTATAGATAATTGTTTCTACTTTTGGCACAAGGCCATCAATTATCCCAGTGTTTTACTGGTACTTTATTTTATCGACCCCGTAAGGTTGAAAGTTAACCTCAGCGGGATTTGAACTCAGTCCGTAAAGGGACGTAACTGCCTTTTATAGATAATTGTTTCTACTTTAGGCACAAGGCCAGAAATTACCCAGTGCATTACTGGTACTTTATTTTATCGACCCCGTAAGGATGAAAGGCAAAGTAAACATCGGCGGGATTTGAACTCAGACCGTAAAGGGACGTAACTATGCTGGAAAGCATGGCGTCCGACCTAAGATATATACATTGCATGCAGCGACTGAAAGTACCAGACTGCCTTCTGGACAGGATGCTTATCGATCGTAGTATTTAACCCACAACTATTGCTTGTATGCACTTCAGCTGAGTATAATTGAGCAATGCAAAATTAGGTATTTTGCTCAACAGGGAAACACACAATCCACTCCACGAATCGAATCCATGACATTTTGAACATGAGTCGAACCGCTAGGTCACGCTTTTCCACAAAGAAGGTTAATTGAGCATGTGGAATAAATACTGTTTTCTTCTTCTGCACCCTATTATTCCTGAGAGGGTCGTGTGGGTAGAGTCCTCAAACAGCCATTTTTGCTGTACCTGTCAGAAGCCACCGTCTAACACTTATCAGACTAGATCAACAAGCGAGGTGAGGCAAGCTCATGGATTTTATCCAACCATCTTGCTCCGGACCTGCCCCTGGGTCTATTGTCGGTTTGGCCTGTAAAATGTTTCCAGCGATTCTTTGCTGAGACATTCTAACTACATTACCATTATATTGGAGATGTGATCTCTCATATCGGAGAAGTAGCGGCTCCACCTAGAATGATTCAGATCTCCAAGCTACGCATTCTATCGATTTACGTTACTTCAAAGATCCATCATAGGAACCTCATTTCAGTCGCTTGTATTTGTAATCATACACTTTCGGTCATCAGTAAAGGTTCATGAACGTAGATAGTTTTTGGACACCAGTCTCTGTTGATATATTTTAATTAGATATTTTGGACCGAGAATATGGAAAAAGATTTGTAATCGGGGAGCAAACAAATACAATTAAAATTTAAGAAAAATAAATACAAATGATATAAAAAATGAGAAAAATAATTATAAATTATATTGTTATGAGTACATTATAGATAGTAAAAGTTAGTAATTGAAAAGAAAATACTTGAAATAAAGGTAAACATCAATAGATAACAATGTTGATGGTTTCTTAGACCACCTTGTTTCTGTCATTCATCGGGTTAATTTTTATTGCATTTTCATATTGTACGATGTCGCACTCTTATCCATCCGTGCTCAATGTGTGGTTAAACGCCCACCTCACATGTATACTCAAATATACATACACAGAGACTTAAACACATATATATACATATATATCCATAGACACACAGATATATAGAAAAAGATAGAAATAGTTAGATAGATAGATATATATATTGATAGATAAATAGATAGATAGATAAATAAATAGATGGATAGATAAACAGATAGATAGATAGATAGAACGTTTTCTATCGATTGCCACTAGGGTGCAAAAGACGGGGACAAATACAAGGGGGTAGTTTACACAAAAAGGCGAGTAAAGGAAACAAATAACAAATATTAAATTAACAATAAAGTCCTCAATAGGGAGGGGGCGTTTGTGGATCGCACACACCCCCTAAAAAAGTGTGCAACCCCTTCTCCTCAGGAGCACAGAGAGAGGGTGCTCCCTCGTTCCTTACTCTTTTTCCACCTACAGGCTGATGTAGAGAGAAGGCTCATTTACACGGGCCATTCTCGCCACTTTCACCCACCTTTCATAAAAACAACTGGGGTTGAGCATCTCTCTCTCCATCCTGATCCTTCTTCCGAAATGATATCGGAAGAAACGGATCATTTGTTGGCCAGAGAGAAAGGTGCTTGACCTGAGTCCTTTCAGACGCGTCCACTATACAACCTCTTTCACCATGGCTATTACGCACAGAAACACCGCCTCTCCTTCATTTTTTAAGTGGGGTGGCTACTTAATCGTTACAATGGCCTCGGTTGTCAACCGGATCGGTCCCACCCGTGATAGCAGGCGTTCGACATAGCCCCACAGATCGGCTACGCTCGAGCAGTGTACCAATGCCTTTGCAACGGTTTCCTCGTTGCACACGCATCTGCGACAGATCTTTTTGGCGGGGTCCCTACCCGGGCGCCCGTGTCTGTAGAGCTTTTCTTGAACGGCTAGAGCCCCTCGGTAGCACTGCCAGGCCAGGGACTTCTGGAAGTTGTCCAAAGGCCCCGGGCTGAATGTCTTACCGAACAGGCTGGCCAGTTCGTCTGCCTCCATGTCTAGGGCTACTCCGAGGGCGTCGTCGCACCTGCTGCGAACCAGCCTTCTATAGAATGTCGCGGTGGAGTCTCCACTTATAACCGGGTCCGCCTGCCAGAGGGCCGTGAGCGCCTGGGCACACTCAGTGTGCCAGGCGCCCAGTTTTCTCGGTCTTTGCTTGACCCAGGATTGCAGCTCGGTGAGAGAGACGAGTCTGGGAAAGCTTCGTCTCACAAACGGGGCCCACACCGGTTGACCGGTGAGGAATACGTGGAGGTGCCGTAGCCTTAATGCGTGTTTACGCATTATTAGCCCCGGCATCCCCAGCCCTCCTTTCGAAGGGTGTTGACAGCAGATGGATCTCCTCACCAAAGGAGCCTGCGCCTTCCAAAGGAATTGGAAGAGTGCGCGCTCCATTTTGGCGAGGGTTTCCCTTGGGCAAGGCACGACGGTCATGCGGTAGTAGATGACGGATGCTATATAAGTGACGCCAACTCTGCCCGACCTTTCAGGTATACTTTGCAACTGGCCCACTTCTGGGTCAGTGCAAACATCCTGTTCGTAACCTCAGCCCAGTTCTTCTCCACCTGGAGGTCTGGTCCGAACCAGACCCCAAGCAACTTCACCGGGCACTCCGTCCAGCGTCCGACCACGCCATCGGAGGGCATCGGTTTTCCCCTCCACGTGCCGAGTTGCAAACCGATCGACTTGCCCCGGTTCAGCTTAGCCCCTGTGAACCTTCATACTCCTCCAGTAAGGTGCCGATCGCCCCGATTTCGGAGGCCCTCGACACCATTACTGTCACGTCATCGGCGCAGGCCGACACCGCTTTCCGCAATCCCGGTTCCAAAGGGAGGCCCTGCAACAACTCCAATTTCCGCAGTAGTGGCTCCAGAGTCAATACATACAGAAGGGAAGAGAGAGATCTGCCTTGTCGGATGGACCGCGCAATTTCGAACGGCTCCGAGAGGTAGCCGTTCACCTTCAATATAGAGCAGATGTAGCTGCTGTGCATAGCAGTGATCCAGCCCCTGAAAACAGGTCCGAACCCTGCCGCCGCTAGCACCGCATCCATGTAACCATGGTCGACCCTATCGAACGCCTTAGATTGATCCAAGTTGATCAGGGCCCCACGAAAGACGGGTTCGTTCCCAACCCTCAATATGATGTATCGCATGAGGTGGAGGTTGTCGTGGATGAACCTGGATAGGATAGCACATGTCTGCGCATTTCCCACCAGGTTGCCCACGACAAGCGCCAACCTCTTTGCTAGCACCTTGGCCAAAATCTGTAACTCTGTATTTAGCAGAGTTATGGGCCTGAAGTTACTTATTTCGTCCCCCTTGTTCTCGTCCTTTCTCACTAGCGTGACTACGCCCTTGGTCACTGAGCAGGGAATTCTCCCGTTCTGTTGCCAGTTGCAGTAGACCGCCTCGAGGCGATCGGGGAACAAGTCCGGCATAGCTATATATAGTTCGTATGGAAGACCATCGTGACCCGGGGATTTGCGTTTGCCGCATTGGCTCAGCATGTCCTCTATCTCAGCGGCAGAAATCGGCTCCTCGCAGGACTTCACCTCCTCGTCCGTAAGACGCGGCAGGCCGTCGAGGTATGGACCGAAGTCCACTTCCCCAACCGGCTCCCTGCCCGTTCCGAATATTCGGGCAAAGTGCCTTTGAAAGGCCTCACACATCTGCTTAGGTTCAAGGATCGCCCGTCCATCCTGGTCTCGCAAAGACCGGATGGTGGATTTAGTTCCACTCTTGGCTTCTGTCAGCGGGCCCATCTAACAGACAGCTCTGGTCCCCTCGTTCCCTAGAGCACGCATTTTACTTTGGACAACGCAGCCTTCCTGCTTCGCGTCGAAAAACTGGCTCAAAGCCGTTCTCGACACTAGCACTCTGGCCACGTCGCCGCTTCTAATTGCCTCTTCTACTCTATCTATCAGCTCCCTTTCCTTCCTATTCCTATCCACAGCTAGAACCTTACTAAATTCTATCGACACTAATCTAATCTCTCTCTTTAGAGATACCCACTACCTGCTGTTGACGATCGCTCCAGTCAACTGCTCCTTAACTAACGTACTAATCCGGTCCCTGTAAGCTTTACTTGCCGGTAAGGACAAGTTCAGCTTCCAGTAACCGGGACCCTGTCTATGCGTTCTATCAAGGTTGACCATGCAGGTCACCAACTTGTGGTCTGAATAGCCAACCATGAGCATTTCTTGACAAATTAAAATGTCCCTGTCCTTATTTCTAACTAAGAACCTATCTAGCTACGATCTAGATTGACCGCTGCGAGTTGTCTAAGGCCAGGTTGGCACCGTCGGAAAATCTAGTCGAAATCTATCGGCCAGGTCAAATCGGCCGAGTAACCCCTTGAGGCTGTTGCACCCCTCTCTATCGGGACATGCCCTGCATAGTCCCAATGTGCATCCAGGATACCATTCCAGTCCCCCACTAGAAGCAGAAAAGACTCCAGACGTTGGAAGAAGTCGGGCCGCTCTGTCCCAAAAGAGGCATATGCGGCTACCAGCCTAAAAGGCTCCACCTTCACCACTGCAAAGGTCCAGCACCACCAGTCGACCCCCTGGGTCCAAGTGAACTATCTGTGTGGCGAGACCCAGATGTTTTTGCAGCAGAACGACAACCCCACCCCCACCTTTGGGCTGACAGAGAGATGCGTGCATCTCAAAGTCATCAAAGGTGGGGGTTAGCTGTTGCACGCTGCTGATCCGGGCCTCGCAGATAACCATCACATTTATAGATCGTGACCTGAGGTCATTTAGAAGCATTGCTTGCCTCCAAGGTGAGCAGAGGCCACGCGCATTTAGACACCCTACTCTCATCACAGCCATGTTGGTGGTAGGGAGAAAAGGCACTTACCTCTCTGCGTCACGGGTTGCGGGCCGCTCAATTTCCATGGGGGTTGGGGATGGGTTGTTGGGTGGGGTGGTGGTTTGTGGAAGTGTAGGGGCATCGGTGTGTTGTGGGGTTGTAGTGTTTGTAGTTGAGAGGGTGTCTGAGTTGGGGGTGGGGAATTGTTTTAGGAGGACGCGGTTGATTGGCTTGGTGCAGGGGGTGGGGGTGGGGGCACGTCCTCCGTGAAATTTATTTTCAATGTTTTGTATAAGTTCATTGGGACTTTAATCATTTGTAAATGAGGTAGTCCCACACCAGTTAGAAAGGGTTTGACGAAATTGTGTTCATTAGTTCTTTGTTGTTTGTGTTCATGTATATATATTGTAAAGTCTTTTTTTGCGTAGCAGTTAGTGTTGTGTGACGGGGAGGGGTGGTTTGTATATAGTTTATTTTCTCTTGGGGAGGGTTTATGTTAATAAGTCTGTCTGTGGTGCGCCTCATCTTCTTTCTTTTTACTATTTGGAAGGGATCTTTTTCGTCTTGCGACGAAAGGGGTTCGTCTTCCTTGTTGGGTGGGAGGGGTATACTTTCTGGTAGTGTTTGCGGTGTGTGTGTTTTTGTATTTGTTTTGGGTGGGGAGGGGTTGGGTGGGACAGTGTTCTGTGTTGTTTTTTCACGTGTTTGTTGTTGTTGTGGTGGTGGTGGTGTTGTTGGTTTGTGTTGTTGTGGTTGTTTTTGTTGTTGTTGGAGTGGTGGTGGTGTTGGTTGTTTTTGATGTTGTTGTTGGGGTGTTGGTAGCAATGTTTTTTTCGGTGTGAGCTGGGGACAGGCAGCCCTCAGGTGACCTATGTTGCCACAGAGGTAACAGGAGGGACGCCTACCCTCCACAATAATGTTGAGGTGGGTACGGTCATCCAGCATGACGCATTCAGGGATTTGGGCGATACGTTCTGGCCTTGTTTGGGTCAGAATTTCAATGCTCGTTCCACTGAACGCGTCGTCGGATGCCTTCCCTATTGATATAAGGTTGTCCTCGTCCAAGTTGAGGTAACCTGTTAGTAACCACCAGTAGTTTATGTTTGGGGTGATGGTGGTTATCTAAATTCTTTGGGGTTTTTTACCCATGTAGGTTGGAAAAAAGGTGTAATGCGTGGAACGAATTGGCGACACAGAATATTTTTTCGCCGCCAATTCGTCTTTCATCAATATGGATAAACTCCCATAGAGTTTATCCTTATGTATGAAAATTATGTCCGTCATAGCCTCTTTCAGGACCAACTTAATTTCAGCTTGAGATGGTTGGGCTGGTTTTTTTTTTATACGGAATACAACAGTTCGTAATTCCGTCTGTTTTCTTAGTTCTGGGGGCGAATTGATGGAAAAAGATCCATTTTCGCAAAAAGATACATATTTTTTTGCTTTTTCAAGCATTTCTTTTGCATTTGTTATATCCTCAAGCATATAGGTGACTGATATTTTAGCAGTCTGTGCAAAAGATATTTTGTTTTCGTTTTTGTTGTTGTTTTCTTTCTCATTTGGTGTGTTGGTTTTGTCATTGTTAGTGTTTTCGTTGTAATTAATTGGGTTTGCACCCATATTTACTTGTTAATCCGATATATCGCCTTTTACAAAGTCTTTTAAAACGTTGGCGCGGGAAATCAAAACGCTTTGTACCGCTCGCTTCTTTCAATCTTTTTCCTTAGTGAGCGTGGCGTTTTCGTTCATACGTGCTACAGACATGGCCTCAATCTTTTACCATGTGAGTCAGCAAACATTTTTGGAGTAGTTTTTACCCCGAAAAGGGGTAAAAATACGATGACCACCCGTCTACAGACCTAGCCGTGTGGTTAAAAGACACGAAGACAACACAATAAAGAGACAAACACTTACTGTCAATAGGTAAACATTCAAAAAGGCTGGAGCCGATGTTGTACGTCTATACTATGCGAGATAGATAGATTTCTTTATTAGCCACAAGGGCGCAACAAGAAAGGGGACAATACAAAGACATGCCGGGGATTTTACATACAGTCGTGTAAAAAATATAAAAACAAACAATTTCAACAATCGAAATCCCCAATAGGGGGAGGCGCCACAAATGGGTTGTTTAATACCCCGTCGATAGAACAACCCTCAACTCAAGGAGCGTGTTGTGCAAGTGCTCCTTTCTTCCTTTTGCTCTCTTCCTCAACCTACAGGCTTATAAACAGAGAAGGCCCAATCACTCGGGCCATTTTCGCTTCATTCACCCACCTTTCAGTAAATTTACTGGGGTGCAGTGCGAGATAGATAGATAGATAGATAGATAGATAGATTTCTTTATTTGCCACAGTGGCGCACACAACGGGACATTACAAGATGTGACGGTGGGGTTTTTACATACAATCTTTAACAATGATAAATAACAATAAACTATATAAAAATAAAACAACGAAATCTCCATTAGAGGAGGGCGTAACGCTACTGCAGGGTTGTTTTACACCCCGTAGATAGAACAACCCTCAACACCAGGAACACGTGTTGTAGATGTTCCCGTCTTTCCTCTGTTTATCTTCCTCAACCTACAGGTTTATATACAGAAAAGTCCAATTCACATGGGCCATTTTCACCACATTGACACACATTTCAGCAAATTTACTGGGGTGTAGCACCTCTCACTCCACTCTCACCTTCCTTCTGAAGTGGTACTTAAAGAGTTGGTGTCCGGAGAGAAAGGTGTTTGCCCTCAGTCCTTTTAACCTCGTCCACCATATTACCTCTTTCGCCATAGCCACTAGACAAAAGTAGAGGAAAGCCACCTCTCCTTCATTCTTAAATGAAGGCGATGGAGTGATCCTCACGATGGACTCGGCTGACAACTGGATGCGTCCCAAACGTGACATTAGCTGTTCCACATAATTCCACAGGTCAGTCGTCCCTGGACACTGAACAATTGCGTGCAGGACGGTTTCGATATCCTGCTCGCACCTTGGGCAGGTCCTTTTTGCAGGATCTCTGCCAGGGCGTGTGTGCCTGTAGATTTTGTCTAAACTGGTAGAGCTCCTCGATAGTACTGCTAGGCCACAGACCTCTGGAAATTATCCATAGGCCCTGGACAGAAAGCCCTTCCAAAGAGACTGGTCAGTTCGTCCTCCTCGATGCCTAGAGTTTCCCCGAGAATGTCGTCGCACATATCCTCCACTAATCCCCTATAGAATATCAAAGTAGAGTCTCCGCTGATTGCCGTTTCCGCTTGGTAGAGGTCTCTCAGCGCCTGAAGGCACTCGAGGTGCCAGCCGCCCATTTTCGGTCTTCGCTTGACCCAGGACTGCAGCTTTATTAGTGAGACGAGTTGAAGAAGAGCTGGTCTTACAAACGACACACCGGTCAGGAATACCTGGAGATGGCGTAGCCTCAGCGCTTGTCTGCGCATCATCAGCCACGGCATGCCCAGACATCCGTGTTGACAGCAGATGGATCTCTTCACCAATGGAGCCTGATTCTTCCAGAGGAACTTGAAGTGTAGGCGTTCCATTTTGGTGAGTTATTCGCGGGGACAAGGCATGACTGTCAAGCGGTAGTAGATGACGGACTCTATGTAAGTGTTCGCCACCTCCGCTTGATCTTTCAAGGAGAGTTTGCACTCAGTCCACTTCTGGGTGAGTGCAAACACCTTCGCCGTGACATCGTTCCAGTACTTGTCATCCTGGAGGTCTGGACCAAACCAGAACCCGAGCAATTTCACCGGTCCTTCCGTCGAGCCTCCAACGACACTGTCGGAAGGCATGGGTTTGCCTCTCCATGAGCCGAGTTGCAAACCGACAGACTTGCTTGGGTTTAGTTCTGCTCCTGTCAACGTTTCGTATTCCTGTAATAGTTTTCGATACCATTACGGTTATGTCATTGGCATAGGCCGACGCTACTCCCCGCAGTCTTGATTCGATCGGGATGCCCTGCAACAGCGCCAACTTCCGCAGAAATGGTTCGAAAGTCAGTACATACAGAATGGAAGAGAGAGGGCATCTCTGACGGATGGAACGCATGATTTGGAATTTCTCCGAAAGGTATCACTTCACCTTGACTGCCGAGCAGATACTGGGGTGCATGGCAGCGATCCAGCTTCTGAAGACGGGACCGGAGCCGGTGGCCTTGAGAACCAATTTCAAGTATTGATGGTCGACCATATCAAATACCTTAGACTGATCTAAATTGATGAAAGCCCCACCGAAGCCAGGTTTACACCCTACCCTCTCTATGATGTATCGCATGAGGTGGAGGTTGTCGTGTATGGACCTGGTCGGGATTGCACACGTTTGCGTTTCCCCTACCAGTTTCTCGACGACAAGCGCCAGTCGCGTTGCTAACACCTTGGCCAACATCTTTAACTCTGTGTTGAGCAGAGTTATGGGCCTGAAATTGCATATCTCATCCACCTTGTTCTCATATTTCCTCATCAGCGTTACTACGCCTCTGCTTACATAACTCGGAATCCTCCCGTTCTGCTGCCAGTTGCAGTAGACGTCTTCGATGACGCCAGAGAACATGTCTGGCATGTCGATGTAAAACTCATAGGGTAGACCATCTAAACCGTGTGATTTGCGGCCTAGGGCATCTTCTATCTCGCCCGCTGTGATCGGCCTTTCGCAGCTTTCTGCATCCGTGCTCGAGAGTCGTGTTACGCCGTCGAGGTAGGAACTGAAGTCCATCACCTCGTTCGACGTACCGCTTTGCCCGAACAGTTGTGCAAAGTGCTGCTGGAAGGCCGTGCACATCTGCTTCGATTCAAGTAGGATGCGTCCATCTTAATTATGATTGCAAGCGAATGAACTTATATGTGTTGTTGCACTCGAAGAACGCACGTACATGCACTGGCGAATACAGGGGGTATGGGTATGTGTGTATTAATACAGTTGTAACCTGTTTGTATCTAAATGTGTGAATATGTGTATATATGTATGTGTTTACTTATGTATTTTGTGCGTATGAAGGTGAACATATGCAGATGTGTTTGTTATTGTTTGTATTTATATATGCATATGTATGTCGCTTTATATATATAGTAACATTCTGTTATAACGTGATTGACCGTTTGTTATTACCTCGTATTTAATAATTAGAGGATAAATGAATATGACTGTATCATGCAATAGACTATAAATATATACAGTGAACGCCTGTCATTTGTGGTCCCGATTATTCACGGAATTCTCCTTAGAACCTAACAAATAATGTAAACTACTGGATATTAGCGGCAATATATATATATTGTTCACGCTTTTTTACGCTAAATCATTAATAAAAATATATCGTATTTGGTGGCCTATATCTAACTCTTATATGTTGACGTTTATAGGCGTTTTTTTCGACCATGTCCAATATACGCCATTTTTCCGATCTTCGCGGGTGCTCTAGGAACGTAAACCCTGCGAATAACGGGGAACAACTGTATTTCAAATATATTCAAATGTTTCCTTCGTTTGTTTTCTGTCATATTCTAAATTTGCGTAAATAAAACCTTCTCAATCCTTTAAATTATTTTTTTTAGGTACAAATGTATGTGAGTGTGGGTGTGTGTGTTTCAGATACGTTGTTAGGAAAAATGTTTGAATAGGCTTCGTAGCAGGTAAACCTAACCCAAAAGGGATGCAACTCTAGGGGGTTCCCGGAAGCTAATAAATAGTGTTTTAGAACCCAGAATTTTTAATAGCCCATCTGGTGGCTTCTGCCTTTAACCCTGCTCGTGGTTTTCTGTAATATTCTCTTAATTTCAAAAATATTTGATCTTCTGCTAAAATCAATCGAATCTATTAAGGTCGTGACTTTCTGTGAAATTCTTAATTTCGACAATTCATTACAATTGTTTTTGTGTGTGTGTGTATGTGTGCATATGCATATGTATACATTTATATGTATGAGAATATAAATATAAATACACATATTATCACAAAAATCCACAAACAGCGTGCTGCAAGGAGAAAAAGACCGAAAAGTTTTTTAATTTGTTTCGTTGTAGCGAGGAATTTTGACTGCCTGGGGCTAAATTTTCGTTCATTGTACTGAAATATTCGTTGTAAGATTTTCGTTATAAGGAGATACTTGTATCGTTGTTTTAATGAGATTGTGGCCGGAGATTGAAACAAATTTTGTTATACTGAAAAATTCGTTATAATTGTATTCGTTTTAACAGAATTTTACTTGTATATATATATATATATATGTTTTGGTAGATATCCGTAATAGGAAGGCAGGGTAAACAGTGCTCAATCGGTTGAAACAGGGCTTATTTAGTATATACAAAGTTTAATAGCCTTAGAATATATGCGTGCCCATTGGTTTCGGAGCACAACCACGAACACCAAAATATTTTTAAAAGTGTCTCCTCTAAAATTCAGTGGTGGCCATGACTGCACCCAGAAACCAATGGTGGGACATACAAGCTGAGTGAATATATATATATATATATATATACGTACCCCCCCCCCCCCCCACACACACACATATATATATATATATATATATATATATATATATGTAACGGCGATGAATTAGTTTTGCGAGGTTTTTTATATGAAATCGTGTGTCGAAACAAATATTGTTATACTTGGGGAGGGTCATATTTGTGTAATATTGCCAGAATTAATAATAGAATACACTAACGCATTAACGGTAAGGAAGTTCGAAATCTCACCACACCAAACGAGAGGGATGACTTCATGAGCGTCATTCGACGTGAAACTAATAACGCCCGAAACTAATGTAATAGGCATTTCAATAAGAAATTAGAATGGATGAATAAGAAAAAAACTAGAAGAAAGAAAAATAGAATATTCTCAAAAATACCCAGATAACATCAACAATATCCGTATTACTGATGTAGAACTACCGGAAGAATTTACCAATGAACACAAAGTAAATATTTATGGGAACACTTTAATCAGTGAACAAGAACAACAAATCGTGCGACTACCACCAAAATGTGCTATCTACGAAAAGATTAACCTTATTGAGTGCAAAACGGAGCTGGACAAGTGTTTCACAAAAATACGTTGGAATGCAAAAGCAAACAACAACAACAATAATAACGGTAGTAGTAATATAAATAATAACTCTGAGTATTGAAATAACAACTATAATAGTAATAGTCATAACAATAGAAGGAGAGTGAGAAATAGTAATAATGGTAATAATATTAACGATAGACAGAACAACAACAACAACCACAATAATAATAATTATAGAAACGTTAACTAAAGACACAGCAGCAGCGACCACAGTAGTAATAACGGTAACAATACGAATAACAAAAACAACCACAGTGGTAATAATAGAAATAATATATATAGCAACATTAATGATAGACATAACAAAAACAAGAAACATAATAAAAGTAACAACCACAATGGTAGAAATAACAGTAACAACAACGATAACGGTGAGTAAACAAAAATCACAACAATACATCTAGCAATCATAACAACAATACATCTACAATCACAGCAACAATATGTCTAGCAATCATAACAACAATACATCTAACAATCACAGCAACAATACATCTAGCAATCATAACAATAATAATAATGCTAATGATAGGAACAACAACCACCATAATAACAATAATAGCAACACACACAACTATGACGATAGATATAATGACAACCCCTTAGAGAAACTATTCTTCAACCCAGCTGACAAAATATATAAGATGAGTAATATCTATCCTACGAGGTTACCCTTTAATAAAAGAGTTTGCATACCACAACAAATAGATGACGTGACAGAGGCACAGTTCACCATAGCTAGAAATAAGATAAGACAAACAGTAGACCGGTATACTAAGAGACAGAGCAGACCAAAGGTCCAACAACTTGGGAAGAAACCTGTAGAAGGCTTGGTTAGCCTCAAGCAGCGCACAAGGGATGGTGAGGTAGTATGTCTACCCACGGATAAGTCTGGTAGTGTGTCAATAGACAGCATGCCGAAATACATAAAGGCTATGTATCCCCACATCACCCACACGAGCGAAATTGCACAGAAAATACATGATGGGAGAGAGAAAATCCTCAACGCTCACATAAAGATGTGCACCAACATCTTAAATACAAGCAGGCGCACTGCCAACAACTTCCAGGCGTCTGACAATGGCATACCACCCTTGTATGGGCTCCGCAAAGACCACAAGACAGTCGACATGACCACCAACAAGACCCGTATGCGGAGCAAATATAGCTAGCAACTACAGGATCTCCTACTTCCTCTCAATGGTTATACGCCCCATAATCAAGATGTCCCCAGATGTATGTGACAGTACGGAGGACATCCTCAGCAGAATCAGTGAGTGCAACAAAAACAGGAACCTATCCAACTGCATAATAGGCAGCAAGGATGTGGTATCACTGTACCCATCCATTAACAATGATTTTGCTGTGGAAAAATGTGTGGATATGATCATTGAGAGTGAGGTGGAGTTCTGCGACGTCGACACAGACGAACTGGGTTCCCTACTTAGACTTACCTACGACACTGACTACCTAGACAGCCATGGACATAGACGTTTCTTCCCCAGTAGACCCATAAGAGGTACCCCCCACCATAACCTCAATGGCTAAAAAGACTCCCATGGGAAGGTGGATTGGGTGGAGCAAAGCTATACGGACCCCCTAAAACAATGATCGGGTAAGAAAAATGGTCGCACATGCAATAAGGGCTAGTATCAAAACTACCCTAAAGGGCCACAAATTCAAGTTCAACGAGAAGATCTACACCCAAAATGAGGGAGCAGCCATTGGCGTCAGCATAGCTGGTGATGTTGCCAACGTTTTTATGGTATGGTGGGAAAGGAGACTTAAAGATCTCCTTGATGAGAGCTCCATAGACCTCATCATCTACTCTCGTTACGTAGACGATATCAATATAGTAATAAGAGCATCCCCACAAGAGAGCACTAACAAGTTTGATTTAGAACGTAGCACAATGGAAAGCATCCTGCAGATAGATAATTCCATGCACCAGAGTATAACTGTAACTATCGACTACCCTTCCAAACACCCTAACAATAGACTACCTATATTAGACACGGAACTCCGGATTAACACTATAGACGAGAGAACCCAACTTCTCCACTCATACTATGCTAAACCCATGGCCTCCAAATACGTGATACTCAAACACTCAGCAATGTCCAGTAGTGCTAAGTTTAATATTCTAATCGCAGACTTGGTACGAATGATGAAGAACGTGTCCCGCATGTGCGACCCAACAGAAATGGAAAGACACATCCAACACTTTATCAACTGCATGCAGTTCTCTAGCTACAACCAAAGAGACAGAATCAGTGTATACGAAGGAGCTACGGAGAAGTATAATACCCTCATAGACCTGGACATGAAAGGAATTTGCCCATCATACAGGAGCAATTCATAGAATAGCTTAGATAGGGCTAGACATAAGATAGGGAAAGCCACCTCATGGTACGACAACCAGAGATACGAGAGTGTCATGTTTGTGGACGCTACCTCTGGAGGGAAATTAGCTAACCAGTGTAGAAAGGCATGAGAAAGACCCACTTAAAGATTAAGGTAGTAGAAAAGCCAGGAACCACCATAAAATCTCTGATCAGCAAAACGTACCCTTTTAAGAAAACCCACTGTACTAATAGGAAATGTATCTTATGTAAAGTAAACCGCCGGATAAACTGTAAAACTAGAAACGTAGTCTATAGCATAAGATGTACAGAGCGTGCTTGCAGAAACATGACAACAGCATACGTAGTCGAGACAGCTCGTAGCATTGGTGGAAGGATAGACCAACACTGGGGGGGGGGGGGGGCTAAAAAGACGAAAAAACGGTTCAGTACTATACGAACATGCCAGACAACAACACGACGGTAACATAGACAACATAGAAATTAGAATAATATCTAAACATAGAAATGACCCAGCAGATAGGCAAATCAGAGAAGCCAGTGAAATAGAACTTAGAAGGCCAAGGCTAAACAGAAAAAAATGAATGGAATAACAACACCACCCAAACAAACAACACTGACGTAAGAGAAGTATAAATAAATAAATAAATAAATAAATAAATAAATAAATAAATAAATAAATAACTTTCTTTTTATTTGCCACCAGGGCATCAAAAAGTAGGACAAGTACAATGGGGGGGGGGGGGGCGTTTACAAAAAAGACGTCCTCAATAAGGAGGAGGCAATAACAAGATATAAAAATAAATTAAAATATAATAAAAATAGATTTTATAACAAAATCCTCAACAGGAGGAGGCGCCTTGGGGGATCGCACACACACCCTAAAAAAAGTGTGCAACCCTTCTCCTCAGGGGCACAGAGAGGGGGTGCTCCCTTGATCTTTCATCATCTTCACCTATAGTTTGATGTAGAGTGTAGGCCCATTCACACGGGCCATTCTCGCCACTTTCACCCATCTTTCATAAACACGGCTGGGGTGCAGCACCTCTCTGATCCTTCTTCCGAAATGATATCGGAAGAAACGGACCAGTTGTTGGCAAGAGAGAAAGGTGCCTGACCTCAATCCTTTCAGACTGTCCATCATACAACCTCTTTCGCTATGGCTATTACGCACAGAAAAACCGCTTCTCCTTCGTTTTTGAAGAAGGGAGGCGGCTTGATTGTTACAATAGACTCGGTGGTCAACCGGATCGATCCCACCCTTGACAGCAGTTGTTCGACATAGCCCAACAGATCGGCAATCCTCGAGCAATGTACCAATACGTTTGCAACGCTTTCCTCGTCGCACGCGCATCTGGGACAGATCTTTTCCGAGGGGTTCCTACCCGGGCGCACGTGCCTGTAGAGCCTTTCTCGAACGAGAAGTGCCCCTCGGTAGCATTGCCAGGCCAAGGACCTCTGGTAGATATCCATGGGTCCCGTGCTGAATGTCCTACCGAACAGGTTGGCCAGTTCGTCTTCCTCTATACCTAGGGCTTCTCCGAGGGCGTCGTCGCACCTGCTAACCACCAGTCGTCTATAGAATGACGAGATGGATTCCCCACTGACAGCCGGGTCCCCCTGCCAGAGAGCCGCGTCCCCTGGGCACACTCGGTGTGCCAGGCGCACATTTTTCTCGGTCTTTGCTTGACCTAGGATTGCAGCTCGGTTAGCGAGACGAGTCTGGGAAAGGCTCGCCTCACAAACGGGGCCCACACCGGTTGACCGGTGAGGAATACCTGGAGGTGCCGTAGCCTTAGTGCGTGTTTACGTATCATGGATCTCCTCACCATAGGAGCCTACTTCTTCCAAAGGAATTGGAAGAGTGTGCGCTCGATTTTGGCGAGAGTTTCCCTTCGGCAAGGCACAACGGTCAGGCGGTAGTAGATGACGGACGCTATATAATTGTTCGCCACCTCCTCCCGACCTTTCAGGGACATTTTGCACTCATCCCACTTCTGGATCAGTGCAAACACTCTGTTCGTTACCTCACCCCAGTTCTTCTCCAGCTGGAGGTCTGGTCCGAACCAGACCCCGAGCAACTTCACCGGGCCCTCCGCCCAGCGCCCGACGACGCCATCGGAGGGCATCGATCTGCCCCTTCACGTGCCGAGTTGCAGACCGATCGACTTGTCCCCATTCAGCTTAGCCCCTGTAAACCTTTCGTACTCCTCCAGTAATGTGCCGATCGCCCCGATTTCAGAGGCCCTCGACATCATTACTGTTACGTCATCGGCGTAGGCCGACACCGCTTTCTGCAATCCCGGTCCCAACGGGATGCCCTGCAACAACTCCAACTTCCGCAGCAGTGGCTAGAGTCAGTACATACAGAAGGGAGGAGAGAGGGCCCCCTTGTCGGATGGACAGCGCGATTTCGAACGGCTCCGAGAGGTAGCCGTTCACCTTGACCCTAGAGCAGATGCGGCTGTTGTGCATGGCATTGATCCAGCCCCTGAAAACGGGTCCGAAGCCTGCCGCCGCTAGCACCTCATCCAGGTAAACATGGTCGTCCCTATCGAACGCCTTAATTGATCCAAGTTGATCATGGCCCCACCAAAGCCGGGTTCGTTCCCAACCCTCTCTATGATGTATCGCATGAGGTGGGAGTTGTCGTGGATGGACCTGGACGGGATAGCACATGTCTGCGCATCTCCCACCAGGTTGCCCACGACAAGCACCAACCTCTTTGCTCGCACCTTGGCCAAAATCTGTAACTCTGTATTTAGCAGAGTTATGGGCCTGAAATGATTTATATCATCTCCCTTGTTCTCGTCCTTCCTCACTAGCATGACTACGCCCTTGGTCACAGCACAGGGAATTCTCCCGTTCTGTTGCCAGTTGCAGTAGACCGCCTCGAGGAGATGGGAGAACAAGTCCGGCATAGCTAGATATAGTTCGTATGTAAGACCATCGATAACCGGGGATTTGCGTTTGCCGCATTGGCTCAGCACGTCCTCTACCTCAGCGGCTGAAATCGGCTCCTTGCAGGACTTCGCCTACCTGTCCGAGAGACGCGGCAGGCCGTCGAGGTATGGACCGAAGTCCACTTCTCCAGCCGGCTCCCCACCCCTACCGAATAATCTGGCAAAGTGCTTTTGAAAAGCGTCGCACATCTGCTTAGCTTCAAGTATTACCCGTCCATCCTGGTCTCGCAAAGACCGGATAGTGGATCTACTCCCTCTTTTGGCTTCTGTCACGCGGGCCCAGCTAAATAGATAAATAAATAAATAAATAAATATATAAACATAATAAATAAAGATGGCGTAGACATACAATGCAACGGGAGGAAACAATAGCACCACTGACGATGTTGCAGTGGTGCAACGAAAGAAATTTGATAGACTATATATATGTGTTTGTGTCTATGTTGTATCTGTATTTTTGACCGTTGGTCAGTCAATGGCAACATTGAGGACCGAATAAATTAAATTAACCGATATAAAAGACACTGAAGCGAAAAGCGAAAACCAACCAACCAGTGAGTGTGTTCTGTTATTAATTCTGGCAATATTACACAAATATGACCCTCCCCAAGTATAAATATATGTATGTATATATATATATATATATATATATATATATATATATATATATATATATATATAACTATATATATATAACTATATATATATATAACTATATATATATATATATATATATATATATATATATATATATATATATATATATATATATATATATATATATAACTATATATATATATATATATATAACTATATATATATATATATATAACTATATATAACTATATATATATATATAACTATATATATATATATATATAACTATATATAACTATATATATATATATAGCTATATATATATATATATATATATATAACTATATAGATATATATATATAACTATATATATATATATATATATATATATATATATATATATATATAACTATATATATATATATATATATATATATATAACTATATATATATATATATATATATATATATATATATATATATATATATATAACTATATATATATATATATATATATATATATATATATCAACAAGAGTACACGATATTTGGGGTAGTAGAGTAGGTAATTTGAAAATATTCAGGAAGCCGACGGCTGATATCAGGCCGTTTCGACAGCGAGATTTGGTCTAGCTGCTGAAACGTCGGAGCTCAGCCATCAGGGTCCTGAATCTTTCATATGAATATAAATATGAATATATATATGTTTGTGTCCGTGTATATGTGTAGGTGTGTATTCATTTGATCACAGATACTGGACAGAAGGAACTATGTAACGTTATGACTATGTTATGCTGTTATATGCTCTAAGACGCTTATAAAACCCGTATGTTGTGTTCAGAATATTGATTTCTTAAGCACTCCTTTATTCATGAAGTATAAAGGTAGATGGCATCTCTTTGTTCTCTTTAGCCCAACATATAATTAATTATTATATTCGAAGATGGAGCTGCAATATTTGACTTCACAAGACTCTCATTAATATATATTGGTAATGTGTTTGCTACGAATGTTGTGAATTGTTGTGTGTGGTTATGCGAGCGCACATCATATATGTTTTCACTTATGTTTCATTTAGTAATTAAAGTAAAAGAATATACTTAATGGAAATGGATAGCACAGGAAAAAATGAAAATATCGCCACTTCAAAAACTAATACTTGTTTGAGTCATAATTAATTGAATCTATGGCAAATATTTATTTTTGATATTGCTTCTTGCATGAATTCTTGCAGTTTACAAAGGGAAATGAATATTAAAATACATACAAATAAATATTTATGAACTGGTATACATTTTATGTTTACGAATAATATATGTATTATTCGAAGGGTGGAAATGGAAGGGTGGTATGTTGAGCTTGCTACAGAGTTTTCTCTTGGTTTTAACTTGTACTAAACAGTTGTAGTCTCTCCTAATCGCCTGTTCAGTTAATTCTTCTTGACTCATTTGTATTCAACACACTATAGGTAGACAAATCGTTCTTTAGCAAATCGACCACACCATTATCTGTCATGGGAATTATTATTATTCATCAACATGATATCCTCAAATTTATTTTCCTCATTATATAAGAATAAAAATATATTAAAAATAAAACTGGACGCAATGGTTTTGTACGTCGGTCCAATAAGCCTGGTATGAGAAAGTAGTCTGAATAGTTAATATTTACGTATGTTCGTTTGTGTTGCATGGTTTATTTAGAGTTAGAATAACAAAATACGTAGAAACTATATAATATTTATTTTGAAACGTAGCATATATCATATTAAACAGCTTGCTTATTGTAGAAGGATAGAAGTTTCATAGAGTGCAATATTTAATTAATTGACAGTGCTCGGGATTTAATGGAATGTAATACGTTTTCGGTTCAGAGGTTTCTATGGTGCCTTCACGCCTGGATCAACTTCGTCATTCATCCTCTTCTGTTCGATAAAGCACATTTCAGACGTGAGTGCTGGAGTGGCGGAAGTGCAAAATTTTCCGGAATTTTCCACGGATCTCTCGTCGTAATATTGTCGTTTCATGACTGGAAACTGATTACATAAAATATTTGGCACCATAATTATCAAACCAACAAGAAAATTCCATGGAAGTCACTCTATAAAAGAATGGCTGGATATATTCAGGGGAAAGCTGTATCAACAAGAAATGCAATATGTCACTCCTTCCTCTGTATATCACTCCATATACTGTCCCATCTTTCTCTTACTCTCTCTTTAATTCTTTCTCACTCTCTCACACTCTTTCTGTAATTAAATAATTTTTTAAGAAATTTATGTATTCTAAAAGTCTAGTCGATGAGACCTAATACTATCGACTGGAATATAAATACTTATATAATGTTACCTGCCTTATACAATAAATACACTATACATCGTTACATACCTAGCCACATATAGGCACACGTGTATATATATAGAGAGAGAGACATATGTATGTACGTCTTTATGTGTATGTCTTCATATATATATATGGTACGAATACGGATTTAATTATAAATAAAATAAAATAACAGGAGGATCGACTGGTGTAAATCCTGGAAAAGTTTATTATACTATGATTATTTCAATGACCGGGTTCCATATGAATCCGATGATATCATCAGGTATTGGAATATAACAAAGGAATATGTAAAAAACCATGGGTCCGAAAAATCAGAGACAGAGACAAAGAGGACGACTGACCAACTAGCCGCCCTTATCTCGGCCAGTCGCCCTCAAAGTGGTGGCAACTGAATAATACTAATGAACATCTGGTGAAGGGGCGAAGGCTTATAATGCACTACCATATCTCCGTCAAAGAAAAAGGGGAAGAAAGAAAGAAAGGGAGAAAGAAGTCAACGTGAGGATCACACTACATTCATGCTAGAAAATGCCGCGAAAAAATGCTACTCCAAAGAATCTATAATGGGAGTTTGTATGGTATCATGTGTCAACCGAAGATTGGAACGTTCAACTTATGTTGCGAGTTATGGGATGAAATTAAATTAAATTAAAAATATTAAATTGCAAAATGATAAATTGAAAAATAAGTTATTAGAAAATTAAAGGTTATGGTAGTGAGATTTATTTAATGAACTTACGGAGAGAGACTTATATGAAAAAATGTATCTCGATAAGATATTAGGAGGGGATATAGAGTAAAGATTTCGATTGCTAGTCCCAGCCAGCACCTCCCACCATGAGTCAGCCAGTCGCGAGTGGTATCGTCCAGCGAAAGAAATGGAAATTAATATTTCGGAGTACTCTAGGAACGTAGCTACATTAGGCTCCGGGAGCGCTAGCGAGAACTCCATAATTTCGACAGGCCATCGTCTATACCATACGAATATTATTAAATCACACATGAGGGGTTTATTTACGTGCCATTAGAGGCATGATTCAGCTAATAGTTATGCCTAAATCTGGAGTTTATAGCTATAAGTGATATGGCGGCCAAAACAGGCGGTGCGGTGGGACCGGGGCGAAGCAAGTCGCTTCGAGTAATTTCATTTACCGAAAGAGGAAAAATGTATTTTTCCGAGCACTCAAGGAAGGTTCAACTTTCCGAGTGACAGTCGGGAAAAGCCACCACACAAGTCGAAGGTAGCAACCGAATGAAAAGTGCAAATATACCAAAATTATTTTAAAGTCCCAGTTAGTCCGGGTTATAAGTAGTGTTGTTCTTAGGTGGGTAGGGGGCTATGAAAGGTGCTTAATGACCTGAGTAAGGAAAGTTACAAAAAAATAATAAAAGCAGAATACAAAGATCAAATACAAATATAAAGATAGAATACATTGATAAAAATACATTAATCAAATAATTAAAAAATATATATATATTAATAAATAATAAAAAAATTAATAAAGGTAAATAACAATCGATATAGATCAAGTTGTAGTACGATAATACAGGTTGTACATATAGATATAGAGGATGGAGGAGATGGAATGGTAACAGGTTGTACCTAGTGTAAAGTTCGGGTCTCCGAATTCAGTGTGTCACAACACGTCCTGAGGTATAGAGTAGAGAATTCAGTCAATGCTTTAGTATAATACGTAGAGTTTTGTCGGAATCGGAATCAGCTCGACGAGGAAGTAGTGTCATGTGGCGGTAGATAAAGCACAGAGCAGCCAAAATCCGAATGGTAAGTAGACCAGTTAATCCCATGCTAGCAATAGGTGTACACTGAAGTCAGTGTCGCTGTTTAATATTACATTTTAAATGCTCAACATTATTGGAGCATTATTTCTTTAGGTTTGTTGCTTCACCATGGATAGAACTGGTCATTCTGTAGGGTCAATCCTGTTGTAATATTGTTAAGAGTACTCAATGCAGTGCAGTTCACCCATCTTCGTTTGTGTAGTTGGTGGTGCAAATACGGAGTTAATTATAAATAAAATAAAATAACAGGAGGCTGGACTGGTGTAGATCCTTGAAAGGTTTATTATACTATGATCATTTCAATGTCCGAGTTCCATATGAATCCGGTGATATCATCAGGTATTGGAATATAACAAAAGAATATGTAAAAAACCATGGGTCCGAAAAATCAGAGACATAGACAAAGAGGACAACTGACCAATAGCCGCCCTTATATCGGCCAGTCGCCCTCAAAGTGGTAGCAACTGAATCTACTAATGAACATCTGGTGAGGGGGCGAAGGCTTATAATGCACTACCACCTCTCCGTCAAAGAAAAAGGGGAAGAAAGAAAGACAGGGAGAAAGAAGTCAGCGTAATTGTCACACTACATTCATGCTAGAAAATACCGCGAAAAAATGCTACTCCAAAGAATCTATAATGGGTGTCTGTATGGTATAATGTGTGTACCGAAGATTGGAACTTTCAACTTATGTTGCGAGTTATAGGATGAAATTAAATTAAATTAAAAATATTTAATTGCAAAATGATAAATTGAAAAATAAATTATTAGAAAATTAAAGATTAAGGTAGCGAGATTTATTTAATGAACTTACGGAGAGAGTCTTATATGAACAAATTTATCTCGATAAGATATTAGGAGGGGATATAGAGTAAAGATTTCGATTGCGAGTCCCAGCCAGCACCCTCTCCCCACCATGAGTCAGCCAGTCTCGAGTGGTATCGTCAGCCAAAGAAATGGAAATTCATTTTTCCGAGTACTCTAGGAACGTAGCTACATTAGGCTCCGGGGGCGGTAATGGGAACTCCACAATTTCGACAGGCCATCGTCTATACCAAACGAATATTATTATATCACACATGAGGGGTTTATTTACGTGCCATTAGAGGCATGATTCAGCTAATAGTTATGCCTAAATCTGGAGTTTATAGGTATAAGTAATATGGCGGCCAAAACAGGCGGTGCGGTGGGACCGGCGCAAAGAAAGTCGCTCCGAGTAATTTCATTTTCCGAAAGAGGAGAAATTTATTTTTCCGAGCACTCAAGGGAGGTTCAACTTTCCGAGTGACAGCCGGGAAAACCCACCACACAAATCTAAGGTAGCAACCGAATGAAAAGTGCAAATATACCAAAATTATTTTAAAGTCCCAGTTAGTCCGGGTTATAAGTAGTGTTGTTCTTAGGTGGGTAGGGTCTATGAAAGGTGCATAATGACATGAGTAAGGATGTTACAAAAAAATAATAAAAGCAGGATACAAAGATCAAATACAGATATTAAGATAGAATACATTGATAAAAATACATTAATAAAATAATTAAGAAAAATATATATATTAATGAAATAATGAAAAAAATTAATAAGGGTAAATAAGAATCAATATAGATCAAGTTGTAGTACGATAATACAGGTTGTACATATAGATATAGAGGATGGAGGGGATGGAATGGTAACAGGTTGTACCTAGTGTAAAGTTCGGGTCTCCGAATTCAGTGTGAGTCACAAAAGTCCTGAGGTATAGAGTAGAGAATTCAGTCAATGCAATACATGTTTTAGTATAATACGTAGAGATTTGTCGGAATCGGAATCATACCGACAAGGAAGTAGTGTCATGTGGCGGTAGATAATGCACAGAGTAGCCAAAATCCGAATGGTAAGTAGATCAGTTAATCCCATGCTAGCAATAGGTGTACACTGAAGTCAGTGCCGCTGTTCAATATTACATTTTAAAGTGCTCGACATGTTTGGAGCATTATTTCTTTAGGTTTGTTGCTTCACCACTGGATCGAACTGGTCATTCCGTATGGTCAATCCTAGTGTAATATTGTTAAGAGTACTCAAAGCAGTGCAGTTCACCCATCCTCGTTTGTGTAGTTGGTGGTGCTAATACGGAGTTAATTATAAATAAAATAAAATAACAGGAGGTTGGACAGGTGTAAATCCTTGAAAGGTTTATTATACTATGATCATTTCAATGACCGGGTTCCATATGAATCCGGTGATATCATCAGGTATTGGAATATAATAAAGGAATATGTACAAAAACATGGGTCCGAAAAATCAGAGACAGAGACAAGAGGACGACTGAACAACTAGCCGCCCTCAAAGTGGTGGCAACTGAATCTACTAATGAACATCTGGTGAGGGGCGAAGGCTTATAATGCACTACCACATCTCCGTCAAAGAAAAAGGGGAAGAAAGAAAGACGGAGAAACAAGTCAGCGTAAGGGTCACTCTACATTCATGCTAGAAAATGCCGCGAAAAAATGCTACTCCAAGAATCTATAATGGGTGTCTGTATGGTATAATGTGTCAACCGAAGATTGGAACGTTCAACTTATGTTGCGAATTATAGGATGAAATTAAATTAAATTAAAAATATTAAATTTCAAAATGATAAATTGAAAAATAAATTATTAGAAAATTAAAGGTTAAGGTAGCGAGATTTATTTAATGAACTTACGGAGAGAGTCTTATATGAAAAAAATTATCTACATAAGATATTAGGATGGGATATAGAGTAAAGATTTTAATTTATCATTTTGCAATTTAATATTTTTAATTTAATTTAATTTCATCCTATAACTCGCAACATAAGTTTAACGTTCCAATCTTCGGTTCACACATTAGACCATACAGACCCCTATTATAGATTCTTTGGGGTAGCATTTTTTCGCGGCATTTTGTAGCATGAATGTAGTGTGACCCTTACGCTGACTTCTTTCCCCCTATCTTTCTTCCCCTTTTTCTTTGACGGAGAGGTGGTAGTGCATTATAAGCCTTCGCCCCCTCGCCAGATGTTCATTAGTAGATTCAGTTGCCACCACTTTGAGGGCAACTGGCCGAGATAAGGGCGGCTATTGGTCAGTCGTCCTCTTTGTCTCTTTCTCTGATTTTTCGGACCCATGGTTTTTTACTTATCCTTTTTTATATTCCAATACCTGATGATATCACCGGATTCATATGGAACCCGGTCATTGAAATGATCATAGTATAATAAACTTTTCAAGGATTTACACCAGTCCAGCCTCCTGTTATTTCATTTTATTTATATATATATATATATAAATATATATATATATATACGCACCCACACTTACACACGCATACATATATATATATATATATATATATATATATATATATATATATATATATATGTGTGTGTATGCGTGTGTAAGTATGGTAGTGTGGCCTTATATTTTTGTGTTATAATATTCATCGATAAAGCATGATTTTAATTGTTTTATGTCATGGGTGATAACAATTAAATAAACATATGAAATGTGTCACATACTTTACACGTGAATGGTTATTAAGTGCGAATATTTAGAAAGATGTCATTATGATAAAAAATATATTTTTAATCAATAAAATGAAATTATATATATACCATTTGGAGATCTATTTGAGATTCAAATAAATTCCACACATGTTCTTTTTTACTTAGACAAATTCATTTTTTTTTTTAAATACATATATTTTCCCTAACCAAGACAATTATTCAAAACCACTCTATACATTTATTATTCATGTATGTATATTTTGCTACTCATTGAAGTGTTAAATGTTAACTGAAATTCTATGCAACTGGTTTCTAATAAGTTAAACAGGATTTGATTTTCTTTCATTATTAATTGGCATGCTAGCTATTATTGCGCGTATTCATTAAATTTCTTTTGCAAAGGGCTTTGCATTGAAATAGCATGCTGCGCTATGTGTGGATAGCATCTGAAGTAAAAAGTAGGGTGTTTATGTATATTTGATAAGATGTAAAATATTTCTGATAGCCACGTCTCTATATATTAATATTCACTTGGGATAGAATACTTTCAAGCAATAATAATAATTTACATTCAGCATCTGTATTCAATGTTAATTTCTTCGCAGCTCTGAAGATCAATTGGATTTTGGCAATTATTACCCAACTAAATTCCATTGATCTTTTGCAACGTTCTCCCAAGCAGAAGAAGCAAGTAATATATTATACATTAAATCTTTGCCCTTGTCTCTTATGAAGCTTATTAATCTGGCATTCACACTGGTCATAAAGAAAAATTCTGCATAGGTAAGGGAGGATAGAATTAGAATTCTGATCAGTGACTGGCCCATAAATTTGATAAAGTTTCTTCAGCGTCTATCCATATAGCGCTCTACAACCATAAGTATATTGTTAATCCCACATGGACCCCTTTTATTTTATATTTCCCTTATTCCCTTTCTTAAAATCATATATCTGCATATTTCCGACAACAGCTACAAGAAAAATAAAAACAACTAACACAGTGATTATTACTGTTGCTACAAATGTAGTAGTAGTAGTAGTAGTATGAAGCTAGACATGGAGGTTGAGGAGGACCAGTCGGGTGAGAAGAAGAAGAAGAAGAAGAAGAAGAAGAAGAAGAAGAAGAAGAAGAAGAAGAAGAAGAAGAAGAACATCATCAACACAATGGGGAATTATCACTTCTTTTTGTGACAGTAACGTGACTCATGTGAAGATATATGGACGATTTGCAAAAGTTATGTGCGGAATTTCAAAACCGTATAATACAAGGTGAGATATATTTACTCAGTAGAGTAGGCGGCGCCACAGTAATACACCAGATACCGATCATACTTACTAGAAGCTGTATTTGTTTCTCATTGTGTATGAATACTCTTGATACACTTTCATATTTCTTCAGTATGTTATTTCAATTTCCAAGGTGCATATTAACCTTTCATTTCTGCGGCCTATTTCGAGGTTGATGCTCTTCGACACCTCTATATTTCGAAACAATTGTTGAAGATTGTTAAATAGATTAGAAAAAGGAACATTTACAGATTTTATGTACGATGATATATATCCCTTTAGTTGACCAATTACTCACACAAACCAAGCAGAATCTGAGGTAAGTTTAAGTGATAGTACATTATACGAATGCTATGAAAACTCCCACCACGAAATGAACATCATCAAAATCATTAATTGATCCAAATATATCAGTCCAAAGAAGATTATATTTATTAGCGAATTACTGTCTCATTAGGATATATAACATGATATTGATGATATTGTGGCTAGGTGTGCCGGAAATCGCGTCGGTATTAACATTCTGTCGTTGATAGTATGTTCGGGAGTAGTTTGGCCATTAACTAAAAAAAAAAACATTTGCAGTCGTCATTTCTGCATTAGGGCTCTCCGGGTTCTAGAGTTGAACCTCTTCTCTTTATAACGCAGAATTATTGGATTTGGTTATATACTGTGAATGGTGCTTCATAAAATAATATTTCATGTCACAACCCTTATACCTACACTCGTATACAGCTTATAAAACTTGGTACTGAATGGAAGGTGTCCAGCTAATACGTAAAATGTGCAACTCTGGTTTGTTTCCGTTTTCACGTTTTCACGTCAAAGAAATGATGACACCGTTGCTGATATTTACACCTAGGGCCACTGGCATATCAACTGGATCTATGCCGATCAGTTGTACTATGGCGTTTCGAACATTCAGTAACTATTATACTGCCAATTTTCGCGGTCCAAAGATGTTGTTACAGGTGCTGTATCACCTGCAAAATAGAGATCATGTATTATGGAGGACTGCATATATATATGGCTCTGTATGCCCGCATGTGTGTATATTTCTTTACAAGTTCTTGTTCATAGCAATGATGAATTGTGTTCGAATGAAGTTTGAACCGATGAGAATCTTAAATACTTTTTTGATTAGCAAAATAAATATCTTCAATAACCTACAGCATGCGAAAATAGTTGATGTGTCTAAAATATAAACAACATCATTAAATATTAAAAGAGAAGAATTATAACTTTCCAATTAATTAGATCTACCTCTAGCGCGTTAAATTGATGGTGAACAATCTCTGCTGATTTCATTTGTATAAGTGATGTCAAATAAGCAAGAACAATAAAACCTGGGACATAAACACCAATATTAAGAATTAAGAGTTAAATATGGAGAAAAATCATCGTAAAAAAAGTATTAATGTATATTAATTAATACAAAAAAAAAGTATTAATATATATTAATTAATATAAAAAAAGCAATAATAAATGGGCTAAGGAATATATGCCATCAAATTCAGCACAATATTTTATTTTGGAATGAAACGCTGCCTGATTTACAATTCGTTACATTATCAGGATTTCTATGATTGCATTTTATATAATATAATGTAGGGTACACTTTCTCACGTTCGATAGATGCTGTATACAGCCATGAACGATTTTTTATTTTCGTGTGTGAAAAATATACCAGACACAGTTAAAATAAAAAAATATATATATACGGAAAACATGAAAATGCCATTAAGCCTAAAGTATGATGACACAAGTAAATGGTATAGATGAAAACAAGAGATATAAATATGAGCTTGAGTTTAATGAAGATTGTATTGGCTAGACAAAGTTCGACTATATCAATTTATTCTGCTGGAATACTGATTTAAAAAAAAAAAAATTCATTTACGTATACTATGTACAAATACACACACGCAACAATATTCTCCCACGTGCCTATTCTATCTCTCACCCTTCACCCTCTCTTATATATATATATATATATATATATATATATATATATATATATATATATATATATATAATGTGTGTGTGTGTGTGTGTGTGTGTGTGTGTGTTTGTGTTTGTGTGTATGTGGTATATGTGTGTATGTGTGTGTATATTATATAGGTACAGTTTTATATGTATATATTATATTTTATTTCAATCATGGTTCATTCTGAACTCAACAGTGTCCTGATTTTATCACAAACTTTTCATATTTCCATATGCGTTTCAATGTTCAAATCCTAACGTTTCTATAGATTCATAGCTATATTGGCAGAATGAATGGGCGTTTGTGTGAATTCATGCTTCTTTATGTTCAACATCATTTCCCGACACCAATACGTTATTAATAATTGAAACTATACTCATATAACCTTGCAGGTATAATGTTATATCATAGACGAGCTATACTGTCTCCAAAAAACAAACCCCCAAACGCTGAAATATATATTCACGAGTCAAACATTTACATTGCACTAAGGACTAGTTATCTCACTAATATAATATGTCAACGACAAAAGCCATTATTTCAGTATAGTTACGTCCCTTAACGATCTGAGTTCAAATCCCGCTGAGGTTGACTTTGCCTTTCATCCTTACGGGGACGATAACATAAAGTACCAGTAATGCACTGGTGTAATTGCTGGCCTTGTGCCAAAAAGTAGAAATAATTCTTAATCCGCTGTGTTATAAAATAAACAATCTAATATAAAAAAGTCGTTCTTGCTTTAGTTGTCAATTCTGAAACAAAAGAAAGATAGATTTACTTTTAGTAGAAGCAAGGTCGAATACCATATATTTATTTTCCGTGAAAGCGCTTATATTAAGCGCCTAGATAACACCCAAGGATTCATCCGAAAAAAATAGTGGTATTATACTGTTATAAGGAACCAATATCAAATTATAACTTTGAGAGGTAGCTGGAAATTTAAAGAATATGTAAATCTATAGGGTATATTGTACTCTCTCTTTTCACATTTTGAAATGCTCGATCAAAGTTTCAAGACAAAACTAAATGGCTGTTGTTTTAGAAATTACTGAAGATATTAAAGCTAAAATCTATCTAGAAGTGTTGATAAATTTTGCTCACAGCGTTTTGCTATCCAAATGTAAAGGGTAACATAACAAATAACAAAAACAGCATAGGATGATGAATCATTATATGTATAGGGTCTAGATCAGAGTCGTGAAACAGGCGGCCCGGGCGCCACAATCTGACCCGCCAGACCGGTCGGAGTGCCCCACGATTACCGTTTTTTCATTTTTACTTTGTGGGCTTTTTTATAAATTTTTTCGTAACCGTAATACAATTTTCTGTTAGCTGATCTATACTAAAGGGCTTCACTAATAGGATTGTGTGTTATAATTTCCCAGTTCCATTTCTATGGAAAGAAATTGTGCTGAATCTTTGGAATAGTGTTTAATAAATATGAATGGCCTTAATAGTTGTTTCAATGTTCAAAAGTGTCCCGCCAATGGAATATGTTGCACACACCTGGTCTAGATGTAATCATACGGTACTCTAACGTATTAAAATGTATATATTTTCGATAATGAATATCTAACATTTAGCATAATTTCATTCTAAAAAATATAGTGCCACATGAGATATAACATTTATGAGGCCAAGTAATGGAATTGAATATATATTTTCTATAACGGCATATCAAATTATATGAATGAATGTAAAAGAAAAACATTGAGTGAACTTAATCGTCTTTAATATTTAATTATTAATCATCGTAATGTTTTAAAACCTTATTTTTATTTGCTTCACTTTTTCAGCAATTTGATATAGTTTATATGGTATTTGTTTCTTTAATTTTATAGAAATATTCAGCAATTTCTATGAATTTGTTTGTCAAACATTGACAAACTTATTGTAAAATTGACTAAGTAATCCCACGCACATTCACACATACAATCACTTACATTTACACTCACACACATGCACACATTCATATATGTATATATATATATATATATTACCCACTATATATATATATATATATATATATATATATATATATATATATATATATATATATAGTGGGTAATATATATATATATATATATATATATATATATATATATATATATATATATATATATATATATATACATATATGAATGTGCGCATGTGTGTGAGTGTAAATGTGCGTGATAGTATGTGTGAATGTGCGTGGGATTACTTAATCAATTTTACAATATATATATATATATATATATATAGTAGGTAATATATATATATATATAGTGCGTAATAGGAAAATGTTCAAGACCCCGACGGCTATTTCTGACTAAATTTTTCGGTTGTTTATTACCACGCTAAAAATTCTGATTTAGTCCAAAAATAGCCGTAGAAACGGCTTGAGCTCTGGCGTCGGGGTATACATATATGTATATATATATATATATTAAATACACAAAATTGATGGAATAATGTGCAACATTTTAAGAGTCTTAGATGTGTATAAATATGGGGGAATATCCAATGTAAAAATCGCAAATTGTTCGTTTAAGGTGAAATGTTGTATACAGTAATAAATCCACAAAAAGTGAGCCTGATGTGAATTATACAATAATAATAATTGTTTCTAATTTTGGCACAAGGCCAAACATTATTTCGGTGCATTACTGGTACTTTATTTTAGCGGTAAGGATGAAAGGCAAAGTTAACCTCAGTGGGGTTTGAACTCTATACAATATAAATAATAATAACGATTTATCAGCCACAAAGGGCTCCAATTAAGGAGAAATTTAGGCAAACACAGGATGATACATGGTGGGTTTTTTAGTGTAAAACACAATTTATAACAGAGATTGAGAAAATAAACATTAAGAAAAAAAACAAAACAAATTCTGCAAATGTGAGGAGACTCCAAATATTACAAAGTTTAACAGAAAAGCCAGGAACACACTGACCTCTTGGGCCAGCACCCTCTCCCAGTTGTCGACCTTCAGGGTAGGCCGATTCACATGAGCCATCGTTGACTCTCTCACCCACCGTTCAACAAACTGGCTGCAAAGCAGCACCTCCTGCTCCATCCTGATTTTCCTTTTCAGGTGAAACACGAAAAGATAATGAGAGCGTCGTTAGAGAGCAAATTCCCGTTTACAAACCTTTCAGGCATGTCGACCATACGACATCTTTCACCATGTCCATCCGACAGAAAAAAAAATCTTCCCTGCCCTTTCTGGTTAGAGGAGGGCGGTGGGGAAAGTTTTCATTAATTGTCAAACTAATGCAAGAAAATGAATTCTCCAGTAGGGGGCGAACGACCCAGGAGTGACTAAGTGATCCCATCAATCCTGAACCTCCTGTCGCTTTGAGGGCGTCCTGAAAGTGCACCATTTTCCTCATCAAAATA
>OZ024740.1:180736797-180809297 GCA_964016885.1 Eledone cirrhosa
TAGCTTGATGTGGTTACTGCAAGATTCTAGAAAACAGTTATTTCCTTTTTATTAGAAATTGGATATACGAATGATAATTTTTGTATGCGTTAAATGATATTGGATAAATTGTAAGATACATTAACGATTGTTTAGTATAGTATATTCGAAATAGGTGCTAAGAGAACGCAAGTTTCATAGGATCACTAAAATATTTTGGTGATATTAATAACGGTATGCCAATATGTTTAAGCCTGATCCCTTAAAGAAATGTTAAATCGCTGTTTGTGACAAATTAAAACTGTTTGAGCATAAAACTACAATTCAAAACAATAGTTAATAAAAGTAACAAACGCGATTTCGCCTGCATTTATCGCACATTACACATTGTTTGTGACTGCAACACTGTTTTGAATATATTAATATAATTGTTTGGCACAAGACCAGCAATTACCCAGTGCATTACTGGTACTTTATTTCATCGACCCCGTAAGGATGAAAGGCAAAGTTAACCTCGGCGGGATTTGAACTCAGTATAGCAAGGGCCGTAACTCTATGCGTCAAATCATGGTCTCCGTCCCTCTACCGATACTAACAATCCACCGCCCTTTGAATATATTAGTATAATGTTCATTTTACTGGTTCGAAATGCGGACGGTTATAAAGTCGCATGTCTTGATGTGCCCCTAACATAATAATTTCTGGTGATCTAATATGGAACATAATGAGATATGCATTTCTTAACATTGAATTTAAGAGAGCCTGAAAGGAAAAGCAATTATGTCTTGCATATAATCACCATTGTTAAACTATGATTATACCATCATCATAGCTTGGTTTCGCGAACGAATATTATGAAGTGGGTGAACCACGTTGACTCATATCTGTTCAGGCCAATGTAGCACAGGCAGGCACGCCATTTGGAGGTATGTTCAGGTTAAAATGACATGTTGCGGTTCTCCTTCCTGTATCTTCAGTCCTTGAAAGTAGCTCTGGATGTGCTTTCGAAAGGAGGAGATAGGATGGGTGATGCTGAGACACCAGACGTCACTGTTCTCAAACAGGTTGGACATCCGGTGATCATCGATGTGACAAGCACAAAGAGATTTTTTTCAAACAATCCTTGTATCGCTTCCTTCGTGCCTCCTATCACTAATGTAAGTGGAGAGTTCACCCTACAGCGTGATCTTAAGCAGGCGAGGATCCTTCGTTTTAGAGACGTGCCCTTTGCAGCGTAGTTGTAACTTCAGCAGCTTGGCATCGGTGCTCGTGAGATCGGCCCGTTCAAAATTTCAACATAGGTAACAATGTCTCTCCTGTGAAAGTTGGGAATGGTTCGAAGGCAATGGTGGTTATGCGCTCGAATAGTCAAAGGTGGTGGGGAAAGGTTACCCATCACTCTAAACCATATATGAGGGTGGTAAGAACTATGGCTCAGTACACTCAAATCTTTATACCTTTCTTCGGGTGTTTCTTCGTGTGTTTCTACAGTCTCCCAAATGCACTGCTCCCCTTTTCCAGACTTGCTAAATATCCTGTCGATCTTGACATCTGATGTGATTGTGCACTCAAGGCAGGTGGACCGATGGGCTGTTTTCAGTTCAGTCTTGCCAATGGGGTTATATATGGAGGGCGTTACGCTTTCTGGGGTGCAGGCTAATATAGTTTTTCCGTCTTCTTTAGGCTTACTTCTAGCCAAAAGACCTGAGAAGCCTCTGCAAAGCAAGAAGTGTTGCGCTGCAAAGTTCTTTCCGTGAGGGCAACAAGAGCAGCATCGTCGGCAAAGTGGAGGATTCAGATTGGTTGCTCCAGAAATATCGTGTGGGCTTGTAGTCGACGAAGATTAAACAGACTGCCATCATGATGGTGTCTGATGTAGATTCTATTCTCTTTATCAAGGTCTTTTGTGGCCTGCTATATTGTGAAGAGAGTTGGTTTCTTCAATGGTGGGCAACTCATGCAGCTATATCTTTACTAGTTGTTAGGGAATGCAGAGAATTGATTATTTCTGGAGATGTGCGGATAGCTTTGAAGAGAGCTTGGAAAGGTTCCGACTAACGGCTTCAGATATGAGGAGGGCATGGCCGTCTGCAGTGCACAAAAGACTCTAGACATGATATGTAGGGCCACACACCACATTTAAGGCTTCGTAGAATATTTTAATATTTCCACTGTATGTGTGTCTACAGTGTATCCATTGTTTGTGCACAACTGATTTATCTTGGAGAGATTGGCGCACCATTTGTTCTGGATCTATTGAAGCTTACGCTAGAATTTATTGCATACGAGGCAGAATGCAGATTTATTCAGGCAAAAAGATGGCTGTTCTAAGAGTGCCGGGTGGGTGGATCTGTTCTTCACCAGCAATTCTTGAATTTTCCTGTTTTCATGAAACCAGTTTTTTGTTCTTATTTGGGGTGAACGAAATGACTTCGCCAGATGACTGTAAAATTAATATTTTCGTGGCAGCTCTGGTTGACCAAGTGTTTTGCACTCTCAATCTATAATGCAGCTGTTTAATGACACTCAGCTAACGAGGTACTTGTCGACTGTGTCTTTATTGTTATGTCTTCTGTTTCAAGTGTGTCCTTGATTAGGTGCGGTTTGATGGGAATAATTCTTGACTTACAGTAAGGCACAACCTATTCTACTGGTACACAATCCGAAGCGAATTGCTAGGAATCCTTGAGTGAAAATACCGTAAATACTAGCAATACTTTGGAGAAATTATTATTTCAAAAGCAACTTACACGGCAGAATTTTATAAATATTCAATAGTGTTCCCAACTATAATGGTGCATTAAAGAAAGAAGGATAGAGTGGAAAAATAAAACATTAAAAGATTATAGAAATGACGAGGAATAGAAAAAGCACGTGCAAACATTATACTGCAACTAAACATACACACAAACTTACACAAAACGATATATATATAAAAACAAATAACGAAACGCAATTAAATTTCGTTTCGTTTGTAACTCACTTTTGTATGACTGACGCTTAAACAATTAAGTTAAAAATGTACATCCACATATGTATACTGAAATACTAGTATGCATATGAATACACACACGTATACATATGTAGATGTACCAAGTTTTTCACTGGTCACTTTACTGTGAGTGTCCAGCTATTCTGTATGTAAACACACAGACAAACCGGTTTTTAGAGTCATACTGGTTCTTGAGGAAACACCTTTCCTCTATTCTCCAGAAAGCCAGACAAGGAATATTGAACTAGTTTCGTTGTTGTTACAACTCATCAGCAATATTTACCTATCTTCCGGCCTTTCTGGAGAATCGTAAAAGCACATATCGTTATATGCTTTTTCTATGAAAATTAGTAGTGGGCAGACTAATTTGCATAGAGTGTGAGTACGTACCGGTTCAACGGAGACGATAAAAACAAATAACGAAACGAAATTAAATTTCGTTTCGTTTGTAACTCACGTTTGTATGACTGAAGCTTAAACAATTAAGTTAAAAATGTACATCCACATATGTATACTGAAATACTAGTATGCATATGAATACACACACGTATACATACTTAATTGTTTAGGCGTCAGTCATACAAAAGTGAGTTACAAACGAAACGAAATTTAATTTCGTTTCGTTATTTGTTTTTATCGCCTCCGTTGAACCGGTACGTACTCACACTCTATGCAAATTAGTCTGCCCACTACTAATTTTCATAGAAAAAGCATATAACGATATGTGCTTTTACGATTCTCCAGAAAGGCCGGAAGATAGGTAAATATTGCTGATGAGTTGTAACAACAACGAAACTAGTTCAATATTCCTTGTCTGGCTTTCTGAAGAATAGAGGAAAGGTGTTTCCTCAAAAACCAGTATGACTCTAAAAACCGGTTTGTCTGTGTGTTTACATACAGAATAGCTGGACACTCACAGTAAAGTGACCAGTGAAAAACTTGGTACATCTACATATGTATACGTGTGTGTATTCATATGCATACTAGTATTTCAGTATACATATGTGGATGTACATTTTTAACTTAATTGTTTAAGCGTCAGTCATACAAAAGTGAGTTACAAACGAAACGAAATTTAATTTCGTTTCGTTATTTGTTTTTATCGTCTCCGTTGAACCGGTACGTACTCACACTCTATGCAAATTAGTCTGCCCACTACTAATTTTCATAGAAAAAGCATATAACGATATGTGCTTTTACGATTCTCCAGAAAGGCCGGAAGATAGGTAAATATTGCTGATGAGTTGTAACAACAACGAAACTAGTTCAATATTCCTTGTCTGGCTTTCTGGAGAATAGAGGAAAGGTGTTTCCTCAAAAACCAGTATGACTCTAAAAACCGGTTTGTCTGTGTGTTTACATACAGAATAGCTGGACACTCACAGTAAAGTGACCAGTGAAAAATTTGGTACATCTACATATGTATACGTGTGTGTATTCATATGCATACTAGTATTTCAGTATACATATGTGGATGTACATTTTTAACTTAATTGTTTAAGCGTCAGTCATACACAAGTGAGTTACAAACGAAACGAAATTTAATTGCGTTTCGTTATTTGTTTCTATCGTCTCCGTTGAACCGGTACGTACTCACACTCTATGCAAATTAGTCTGCCCACTACTAATTTTCATAGAAAAAGCATATAACGATATGTGCTTTTACGATTCTCCAGAAAGGCCGGAAGATAGGTAAATATTGCTGATGAGTTGTAACAACAACGAAACTAGTTCAATATTCCTTGTCTGGCTTTCTGGAGAATAGAGGAAAGGTGTTTCATCAAAAACCAGTATGACTCTAAAAACCGGTTTGTCTGTGTGTTTACATACAGAATAGCTGGACACTCACAGTAAAGTGACCAGTGAACAATTTGGTACATCTACATATGTATACGTGTGTGTATTCATATGCATACTAGTATTTCAGTATACATATGTGGATGTACATTTTTAACTTAATTGATATATATATATATATATATATATGTGTGTGTGTGTGTGTGTGTGTGTGTGTGTGTGTGTGTGTGTGTGTGTGTGTGTGTGTGCGTGTGCATGTGTGTATGCATAAGCGTGTAAATACAGTGCTGTTCTTAAGAATATGTACACTGCAGATCGTATAGATTTTTAGAGCTGGACTGTTTTATTACAGATGGTTTTCTATTACATAGCAATAGTACATACACATTCACTTAGCTTTTACTGAATCCATAATTTCATTATACAAATGTAGATATAAGAGCAATTATTTATATCAACATGCTAGGGATAACCATTGTTAATAATTGTGCTTTTAAACGTGCAAATCCATGGCGCATACTTTGGGATTTCTATGTGTTGGTTTGTTTCAAATGCGACATTTTCAAACGAGGATGATTTTTTTCTGTTTCATCTACATTTGTATATTATTAAGCGGGAATTTATTGTGCATGCATATATATTGCTGATGAAATATATAACCGGTTTCTTATTGCAACGAGAACTAATGTTGAATAAATAGCTTTCACTGTATTATTAATCCTAATATATATTAAAATCAGATTAGAATAATATTTTGTAATTCTTTGATAGTTTTAGACAAGTTTCAGGGAGAATGAAAAAGACGCAATTAAAAACATTCAGCTATAAATCCTGAGCTCTTGAACATATATTCAACAAACATCATATATGCATATCTACAATACAAAGCTAGAAAATATCATCCCAGTTTACTACAGCAGAATTGCAAAACACGGAAGCCATTTGGAAAGAAAAATATAATTTATCAATTATGTAACATGCCACTTTAAACAAGAGCCAACAATTATCACAAAATTAATGAACGCCACATTATTTAATTAATTTAGCTGAATCACACTTTTTTTAACAATGATAATGAAGCTCCACAGAAACTTGACAAATTCCCGAAGTCATGAATAATAATCTGAAGATGACAATAGAACATTATTTAAGATATGGAATTATGTTTCTGTGAAACCCCAAAATTGTTTTCCCTGTCAATATTTAGGTAAGTCAGAACAACTAACTTCCTGATTTATTTTAAATAAAAAGAAATACATTGAAACTAAACTAACTCTTTGCTGCTGCGCAGAGGTAAATATCTCATCAACCGCTTGATTTCCTACATATGGTGTTCAATATTTACCTGAAATTCTATCTCATGAATCAGAGAATTTGAATTACATCTATCAAATACTAGATATAAGATATGTGTGACTATGTAAACATGCTACGTATGGCAATTAAACTTATATTTAACGAAAGACATGTTGTATTGAATTAAATGGCATTCTTATTAATTTATATCTCTGTAACATTTACGAAACACCTTCAGAATACTTCATTAAGGACTCAAGGCTTAATAGTTAGAAACGAGGGTTGCGGCTTTCGCAAAAATAAGCGGTTGGTGATTTGGGAGAAATAAAATACCATTAGCGATTCTCTCATTGACCAACGAAAAAAGCAGTATATTACAGAATTTCGGGGTTCTGTGTTATCGTGTAGGTGAAATGTTCTCAACCCATTTCGGCCAAACGCCCCCTTTTGCCTCTCGAAATCACGAAACGCCCCTCCCCCCTATTTTTCCATTATTAAATATACTATTGATTTTGATATCAGTAGATTAATGGGCCAAAAAATCAAGTTATCTTTGAATCTTTAAAAAATACTCGTACGAATTAAATTCAAAAGAGTTTCAGTCCAAAAGAAAAGCAAGATATTTAAAATGATATATTTTTGAAATAAAAAAAAAAGATTTGATCTCAGTCGAAAATTTATTTTTTTTTTAAATTCTATATTTCACTGTTACCTGTTGTAATATTTTGAGTGGATAGACAATTGAAACTGTAAAGTCAAAATACAAAAGATGCAAAATATGAAGAATTTCTTACCTTTCTCTGAAATCACAAACTCAGAGGAAAAATATTAGCTTGCAAAATAATATACCTCGTAGCGAAATAAAATACTTAGTGGCCACGAATGAATGGAGAAGCTTGGTGACTGAAAAAGCAAGATCTGTGTGCCTTGGTTTTGGTACAGGAAGAATGTTGTCTCCAGTTTTTATTGCAGGTCAAAGGTCACTGCTCTTTTCAACAACACCAAATAACAACGCCACATATATATATATATATATTTGAAGAGAGAATGAGGGGGGAGAGTAAAATAGCTGTGTGTGTTTGGAAAACGTATATCTACCTATCTATCTATCACCAACAGAGGGCTCAAACATGGTAGACCAGACAGAAAAATAATAATTGTTTCTACTTTAGGCACAAGGCCAGCAAATACCCAGTGCATTACTGGTACTTAATTTTATCGACCCCCGTAAGGATGAAAGGCAGAGTCAACCTCGGCGGGATTGGAACTCAGATCGTAAAGGGACGTAACTATGCTGGAAAGCATGGCGTCCGACCCTCTACCGATACTGCCAATCCACCGCCCTGAAAAATAATTGTTTCTACTTTAGGCACAAGGCCAGCAATTACACCAGTGCAATACTGGTACTTTATTTTATCGACCCCGTAAGGATGAAAGGCAAAGTCAACCTCGGCGGGATTTGAAAAATAATAATACCCTTTTGTTGTATCTGAACCCTTTTAATTACCCACAAAACCAATACATATATCCCCCTCTTCTCTCTCATTCCTCTTCTATTTCTTCGTTTTCTTCCTTCCTTCCCTCCCCTTCCAGGCTATCTTTTCTTTTCCTCTTTCTGACCTCCTTCTTTGCTTTTATTTTTGTCAGTATCGGTAGAGGGTCGGACGCCATGCTTTCCAGTATAGTTACGTCCCTTTACGATCTGAGTTCAAATCCCGCCGAGGTTGACTTTGCCTTTCATCCTTACGGGGTCGATAAAATAAAGTACCAGTAATGCACTGGATAATTGCTGGCCTTGTGCCTAAAGTAGAAACAATTATTATCTTCATCTTTATTTTTTATATATATATGTATCTCTTTATATCTCCCCCCCCTCTCTCCCTCTCCCACTCTATCCATCCCTCCCACTATGATCAAGTTAATTCTCTTTAACTCACTACATTCCACGACTTGAAGTCTGCTATCAAAACTGACCAAGGAATCCTTCCACCTCCACCCTCCTTCCATCTCTGTTTGTCACTCTACTTCCTACCTCTACCCCCTTCCTTTCTCTCTATACTATTCCGTTTGTCCCCTCACCTTCTGAATCCTCTCTCTCTATACTAGTAAATACGATTCCAAATAAATGTTTTTCTCTATATATTAAGAACTATTTCAAGAGTAACTTACTATTTTGAAAATGTGGACTGTGAACAACAATTATAATTGAGTGGCTGCTATTTGCAGTATAACAATATAAGGTTGCACTTAACAATGAAACGGTCGTAAATACCTGGATAAAAGCCTTCTCTTAATGCATTCCTGTGTTTTCTCGTTTATACTATATATATATATATATATATATATATATATATATATATATGTGTGTGTGTGTGTGTGTGTATATATATAAATCTACACACACACACACACACACACACACACGCATATATATATATATATATATATATATATATATATGTATGTATGTAGATATACAATATATATATATATATACATACATACATACATACATTTACGTATGTATATAGCTATGCATTTATACATTTGTATATATACATGTATTTACATTTATGTTTTTTTGGGGGTAAAGAGAAAAATGTCTCCAGATTTTATTATCTAGGGAGATTAAATACTACAGCTCTGGTTGAAAGCTGACCAGGTTCTCAACCTCATCTAACACTAACGCAGGCCTGTGTGTGTGTATATATATATATGTGTGTGTGTGTGTATGTATGTATGTATGTATGTATGTATGTATGTATGTATGTATGTATGTATGTATGTATGTATGTGTTGGTGCTACTGGTAACATGTATCCCAGTACAACCTGTCTTATGGTCGGGTCATTGGCGACGAAACCGGCAACACCAGCAAGGTTTCTTGGTGAGGAGGGTGACTTTGGACATCCTGCAGGACTAAAAACAAAACCTGTCAAATGGCAAAGGAGCTCTTAAGAGTCAATGGCCATCCAAATTCACCGGCGGAGATGAGCCCTTAGCCTTTGTCAAGGCAGAATTCTAGGAGAAACAAAACTCTGATATAACACCTGCAACCCTGATGGTATCCAATGTTCTTCTTTTTGGTAAATATCATCTTGGTTAAGAGAGTGGGACTGGGTTTGGGTACTGCCTTTGCTCACTATAAAAGCTTCACGGCACAGGCATTGCTTTATATCTGGAGATTTCCCTGCACTTGTCGTCACATGGTACCATGGCCCAGCACTATGTGTCAATAATTGTCACAAGTGTAGTGTTTGTACCAGAGTATTCAAGTCGCTGGCTGGACTAAAGCGTCACATTTGTTCAGCGCATCGGTAGGGGTTCTCCTACATGGATATAAAGTAGTGGCCGTACTCGAAAACGAGTTGGCAGCCACCATGTATATATGTGTATGTATATATATAAGTATGTATATAATACGTATGTATGTATGTATATACATGTATGTATGTATATATGTGTGTATGTATATACATATATATGTATATATATATATGTATGTATATATATGTGTATGTACATACATGTATATGTATGTATATGTATATATGTATGTATATGTAATATGTATATGTTATATGTATGTATATGTATATGTGTATGTATATGTGTGTATGTATGTGTATGTATATGTATATATATATATGTATATATATATGTATATATATGTATGTATGTGTATATATGTATGTATGTGTATGTATATGTATATATGTATGTATATATGTATGTATATGTGTGTATGTATATATATGTATATGTATGTATTATGAATGTACGTATGCATGTGTGTGTATGTTCGTATGTATGTATATGTATTCACCCACACCTTTCATCACCATCGCTTCTGCTTGTCAATTCTGTTGAAGTTGTTGTTGTAACTGTTGTCAAAGTTGACATCCTTATGTTCATTTTCTTTGATTTCTTTCGTTTTTTTTTTTATCTCCCTATGGAATTCGTTGACAAGCTTCTTTTATTTATTTTATTCGTTTTCGTCATTCAAATGCATTCACACTGGCTGTCTAAGAGACGTACAAATATGACTTATAAAACTTAGCAAACTAAACAAACTAAAGGGGCATCTAGCGCCCCCAAAGCTTCAAACTCCCCCCTAACGCTCCCTTGCTCCCAAATGACCCCTTGAGCCCCGAACCGCCCCGAGGGGCATATTCCCCCCGTTGAGAACCTTTGTTGTATGTCATGAATATTGTGAAATGTACATTATCCATAACATTATACATATGAGAAGGGTGAGATTGAGGAAATACATAATTTTCCTTCTATGTGTTTGTCTCATTGTTCAACACTAATATTATTGATGGTTAGTATTGATATTGTGAAATACCAAAACTTGCATTTAAATATATTTATATATATGGATATTTTCTACAAGAGAAAGTTGATTGTATTCTTAAAATGAATTTCAGTTCAATATATTCAAGAGTTTTGCGAGTAACGTATTTATCCGTAAGAGGAGATTATTAGAGGGCAACATATTTATTTACATATATAGAATTATATTTGTATAATTGTATTATATGACGTATTTCGTATATGCATGCAATATATGTTATAGGTTCCGTTATTTTGTCAAATATTAAGCTATGGATTGTCATTTTCTATTTAGTGAACAAAATAAATTATTCACGTATTGACATGCATCCATGTACATTACATTTCATATGCTGCTTCTGATATATATGTGTATATTAGTGTGTGTGTGCATGTGTGTGAGCGTGTGTCTGTGTATGTGTGTGTGTGTGTATCCCCGGTTTAATCGGGTGTAGCTACAGTAAATAAGTTGCTCAAAACATAGCAAAGTATAAATATTTGATATAGAAATCGCTTCTACAGGACTAGAACGATTTAATTCCAAGGAATTCATCAGGAAAGCCCTTCCTGATGATTTGCTTCGAATAAAACAGCCATTCCTATATTAAATTAAGTTAAATATATATATATATATATATATATATATATATATATATATATATATATATATATATATATATATAAACCTAACTCGTCCCATGGTCTGAGGGCTCCACCACTACAGATATTACCTTCCAGTGTTCAACCACTATATACGTCTCCAGCAACGGTCAGCAGATCTTTTCACTACGTAGAAGTTTGGCTTTTAGCAGATCCTTCACCACGTGCGAGTTTGGCTTCTTACCCTGTGAGCACTCTCTCTATCTTCGTGTCCTACACAAGTTTGTGTCTCATCAACGTCAGTATGGATTTATACGAACCGGATTACTCCCTGAAGAACATTCCCACTCACTCCAACCATGTTTACTAAAAGCCTCTCCTACAAAAAGCGTAAGATGTCGTCAGAAGCTTAAGATGGCGAACCCTAGCCTTTGACGGCAAAGTTACAGGCACCAATAACACCTTCAACCTGAAATCTAGAGCCTACCCTGCTAAGGTAACTCAACTTGCTCCTTTCGAGGTGGACCTTCTTGACTTAGTCGCTAACATTTCCTTTCGCAAACACCCTAACACCTTTCAAACTAAACTTAGACATGATATTAAGAAATGTAGGTCTTCTAATAACACCTTCGTCCTTTCCGACAAATCTAATAATATTTACGAAGTCGTCAACAGCACTTTCCGCCACTTAGCTCATAACGCTATTACTCCCAAATATAAGAAAGCTAACCCTATGTCCTACCACGCCATTAATACAGAAGCCAAACAACTTGCCGCCGCCCTTAAGGTAGATAAGAAGCTACAATCTCTAGCTAAGCGGGAGGCGTTCCTCACCCTGAAAAATCACAAGGTAGACTTTACTTCTAACCGCACATGTAGACTAATAAACCCGGCACGCACAGATATGGGACTAGTCAGTAAGGCCATACCTAGAAACATAGTTTAGACCATTAGGACCAAGTCCAACCTGCCTCAGTGGGAGAACAGCGACTCCGTAATTAACTGGTTTAACTCCTTCAAATCTAAAATAGCGAAGTTCACACAGTTTGACATTTACCCATCCATCTCAGAGACCCTGTTAAACAAAGCGTTGGACTTTTCTACCACTTACACTACAGTCGATGGTTTAGACAGGGAAATCATCGCTCACTTTCGGAAAACCCTCCTCTTCAACAACGGAGTAGCCTGGGAAAAGAAGTCAACAACTTCAGACCTATTCGATGTCTCCATGGGATAGATTGACAATGCTGACGTATGCGACTTGGTTGGCCTATTTATTTTAGACATATTACCGATTAGATTTCCGGACTTCCACACAGGAATATACCGCGACGATGGACTGACCTTATCGAGCCATAAAAGTGATCACGACCTCGACCGGTTTAAAAAAGACTTAGCTTCTACCTTCAATGTCTAACAGTAGCTACCAACCTCTGTAGCGTAGATTTCTTAGACATTAATTTAGACCTTCGCACAAAAACATACAGACCCTTCCATAAGCTAAACGAAAAACTCAATTACATTTACAAGGACTCATGCCACCCTCCCACTGTTTTAAGAAACTTCGTAAATAATATTAGTACTAGAATGTCAAACCTCTCCTCTAATAAGGCTATATTTGACTGGGCGGCACCCTACTATAACAAGGCGTTAGCTAACAGCGGCTTCTTGCAACCTATCACTTACTCTCCTACTAACAACAACAGCAATAAGAAAAGAAAGCGTAACTATAGACAAACTATCTGGTGCTCTCCTCCCTTCTCACGCAACGTCAAATCCAATGTAGGCAAAAAATGTCTAGCCCTCTTAGATAGGCTCTTTCCAATAAGTCATAAATACTGTTCCATCTTTAACCGACACAAAGTAAAACTAGGATACTCCTGCGCTAAGAACATGAAGGCCCACATCACCAACAGCCCTAAGAACAACACCCCCACCAGGGTGCACTTGCCCTAAGCCCGGAGCTTGTCCCCTCCAACAGCAATGCAACACACCCGCTGTAGTTTATGAAGCTCTGGTCAATTCCAACCGACCAAATCAACCACAGGAGATCAAATCCTATGTGGGTATGGCAGAGGGCCGATTTAAGGAACGCTTCTTGAACCATCAGTCGACCTTTAGGTACCCGGACAGACGTTCATCCACGATACTCGCGAGCCACGTATGGTTCCTCAAGGAGTCAAGTATAGACTACACCATTCAATGGAAAGCCATCACTAAGTCCAAGCCATACGCAAGGGGCAATTTGTTGTGTGGACTATGTATTGATGAACGAATAAATATTCTAAAGAGATTACGCAATAGTGATTGCCTAAACACGCGAAATGAATTCTTCACACGTTGTCCACACGTCTGGAAACATCTCTTACATAACTACAAAGTTCCGGATTGAATTACAACAACATCCTAATTTTCTTATCAATTAGAAACTTTCTGACTTCCGCAGTTATCTCCCTTACACTTCTCGCACGCAATTTAGTATTGCCTGTGAGAAGTGATCTTTTCTGACCATGCGCGTTCGTACGGTTGTCCTTCCTGTCCGTATAACCATGTCCATTACGAGCTGACGATCCGCTAGGGTGAAACAATTGTTCTCGGTATGGTGAACTAACTGTTGTGTAACCACTTCTATATATATATATATATATATATATATATCGGCCTGCCCGCCCAGACAGTGGGGTGGCGTTATCTAATGGCTAAAACAGCACGACGTGCTGTGACCAGTGGCGCCGATTGACGCCCGACAGACTGGTCGGTCAAGGTGATCAAGGTGATATATATATATATATACGCGCACGCACATACACATATACACACTCATACACACAAACATACACACACACACGCAAACACACACACACACACACACACATATATATATATATATATATTAGATTTCTCTATATAGTCTAGTACGGATATAGAAGTAGTGGACATATTAAAAAGGCGTTATGTGATTATGTATAATATGGTAGGAATGTTTATTTGATATATATTATGTTAGCAATATATACATACATATATATATATATATAAATCATTCATTAATTTGAATATGAAACACGGATATAATACATTTCTTGTTATTTGTGCTTTATTCTTATTCAAGAGACTGTATTATAACCTGTCTTTTACCTCAGATATAGCGACTGGTAATTTTGGAATTTCAATATTGTGTAAAGTCACTTCTAAAACAATGTTCATCATTAATGTCATCTAAATGGTCGTGAATTATCACTATGTCACATACTTCGCATTCTTTGTATCAGTCATAATATCTGTTGAGCCATACCAGGTATTAGTATAATTTATTAATATATAGGACAGCTATATTAAGGAAACATCTATATTTTGAAATTGTTGTTAAAATGAACGATGCTATATGATACTGTTTGTAATATAAAAATAATAGATTCCTTGTTTTCAAAAGTGTTTTTATTTTTAATTCTATGTTCAGTTTTAGACCGAGTGTAGAAAGTGAAGCAATTACACTAAGGAAATACCATATTAGCCGTTGACAAAAGTAAAAGCAACTTACACATCTAATTATATGAAGCGTGAAAATAAGAATATAAGACATTTGTGAGTTTTAATTGGTACAATGACATTCCATGTTATAATCGTTATATTAATTCGAAATACTATCTCGTTCTACATATAAGTATATGCAAGACAAGGTTCATGGTTTCACCAATAAGCTGCTTCATTGCTGTTGTTTTTGAACCTTTGGAATAGGCCTGTTATGTAATTACTCCTTTGCCGAAACCATGCTTTGAATATGATTGCTAGTCTGCAACGACACACACAAAGGTTAATCACTCCATGCTCTGGCTCCACGCAGCAATGACGAAATTACGTGAATACATCATATATATTGCACATTCAAATGTCACTGATCAGTGTGTGCGGGAATTATGTTATTTCATACCGATTCCCAGCTGTAATAACGAGTATTTCGTACTTATTCTAAGGACACTTGCATGCAACCTCGTCTGTTAAAATATTCAGGTAACTTTAATGGAAACAAAGGAATAAAATTAACTTACGAAAAACATATGTTACTACAGGAAAAAATATATAATACTAGCAGTGGTACCCGGCGTTGCACGGTATAAGGTATGTTGGAACGCGGGCCGCCAACAGACCTGATCATGGAAACACTGCATGCCTGGAGAATATGTAAAGAAAATAAACCGAATAAACTGGTGGCTGGATAATCTTTAAAATTTTCCTCGATGAAAAGGAAAAGTGCAGGTTTTCACCTAGATGATCTAGAAAATGAATTCTTTTCATGTGCATAACATGCCTTGAAATTTCAGGAAAATCGGCTAGACGTAACGCCTCAAAAAATCCCCCAAAAGCTGAAAAAGATGAAGTTTTTCACATAATGCGGGCCCTAGGCCATAAAAAAAGTTGGATTTTCTTTGCTCAGGGTATGAAGAAGAGACTGCCTAATACATAGTTACAATCTCAAAGAAATCGGTCTGACGTAACGCCTCAAAAATCCCCTAAAAATCTGATAAAACGCAGTTTTGCACCTAATTCAGACCCTAGGGGATCAAAAGGTTGAATACATTTAGGTGCGTAACACTCCCTGAAACATAAGTAATACACATGTAAAGTTTAAAAAAGATCCGTTGGGTACTTCTCGAGTTTTAGGAATTCAAACTCACAGACACAGACACAGACACACACACACACACACACACACACACACACACACACACACACACACACACACACACATTCCCGGTTATATATATAGAGATTATACATCAATTTCAGCAGAAAGTATATATAATTCTCTAGAAACAATGGATGCCCTAAGTAAATATAACGGAGGGGTTGATTATTACAATTAAATATATCTGTTATTGCTAAGAAAATACCGATCCACGAGCATAGAATTCGATTACAAGTGAATCGTGTTTTCTCCAGATGTGAATATGTTATGTACAGGGATCATTTTCAAGATTTGCATAATAAATACAGATATCATGATATGTTATAATATGTCTTAATTAAGTTCATTTAATTGTAGAAGTTTTGAGTAGAAATTGGCAAATATCTAAGAAAAGTGTGTCACCATGCATTGTAATACATAATAAATGAACATCGCAAAAATATGTGATATAAGTTACAGATTTCGTAGTTTCTTATTGTGAATATAATTTTTTTTTTTTTCTAGAATTTGATTATTTATTTTCAGTCAATGATATATTTATAAATAGTGCATTTCGCAAACGGTATCATAGACATATCATTATACTATACGTAATGATATATATATATATTTGTACATATATTTCTCCAAATTATTTGAAATTAACCTAGTCTTGAATATTTGTTAATGATTACGTTAAGAATAGTAAGGAAAGAAATCTTCGTGGCATTTTGAATTACGTGTTCGTATAAATTGAAATCAATTTCTGTTTGTATTAAATAAAACCAATAATAGCTTTATTTATATATTCATTTAAGTTTTGTTTCCATATTTCATACGAAACACATTTTCTTTTCATGTGAGGTTATAGTGTGAAGATGTGAGATCATTTTATTATCTTAATTTATCATCATTTTTCTCACTTAAAATAATTCGAATTTAAAGTGTAAACTTGATCTAAAACCACATGTACAAAAAAAAATGTTTCTAAAAATTGTAAATATACTTTCAAATGAAATTAAGATATTATAATGAAATCAATATTTGTAAAACTATAAATAGTTTTCGAAAAATTATTTTGAAGTAGTTCAATAAAAATGAACATAAAACTAAAAGTAAAAACACATTTTGAAACAAGAAATCTCTTATTTTTATATTACCAACAGTATCACATAGCATCGTTCATTCTAACAGTGAAGTATTTACAAAGATTTTTAAAGGAAAAGCAACATCAAACGAAAATAAACATTACTAAAAATTGAAAACGATTTCCATCAGGATTTTTATTTAATCTAATGAGAATGGCAATGCTAAAAACAAAAGAAAAAAGAACATATCTGAAAACAATACCTCAATAGTTATAATTTTATCATGTGTTATTTAACGATTTTCAGAAATATATTTTGTTCAATTTTCTGATATTTCTCACTCCTTGATAGATGAATGACACTAACAACCATAATACGCATAAAACAGGTTGAATATTGATTTACTGTTTGGAAAACATTTGATTAATTTAAACACTCGTTAGAAAAGAACTTTTGTGAAATATCAATATACAATGCTCCTATTTACATATCAATCGAGTACTTTAGATATCATCATTTTCCTTTAATGGATATCATTAACATGACACTTAATTGTAGCAATATGCTTCTATTTTCTTGTTTTACACAACATTACGTTATTTCAATGGAACAAAATGAAATTATATGTGTTGTTTTTTGCTCATTTGGTGTACTCACAATACAATTTGGACGATAATATATGTTATCATAATAAGGCAATTAGAAAAAAATATTTCAATGCTTTCCAATAATGTTAATAATGTTATTGAAACAATGAAACAAATCATTATTAGTTAAATTTGAGTAGAAAATAGAATGTGAAGTTCAATTTACAAACGGCAGGTGTTTTATCACCCCCTTGAAATCCTCCAGCATATGTTATTGACATTAATTATATTAGTTGCACTATTTTCAGTATACACAATTTGCCGTGGTCGGAAAATCCCACAAGCAATTCCGCATATTGTGTGCCGTAGCATAATTGAGGCAATGAAGTGAAACATATTCACTAATAAATAATTTGGGTTAAAAATGTAGGAATTAGCAGGACATATATCGTTTATCGAAATCCATAGGATTTATGTCTGAACATTAGCAGCACGATAAAGCCCTTTGGATAATTTGGGATCATATTAAACCATATCTCCCGGCATTGCTTGAGAGCTACTGCACAGGCTTGTTGGCTTTTGAGGCATATATAATATTGACAATGAGAAGAGTGTGGAGTTATTCATTTGAAGAATAACATGAAAAAACTACCTGGAGAATGTTGCTCTATAAATATATAAGTAACATTAAGCATTTGATATTTCATCAGAATTATAAATTCTTACAATATTATTTATTTTGACATCATCATAACAATTCAGAGTTATTATATCAGGTAATATTGATGCGGTGAGGATTCCTAACTATTTTCCCCAATCATTATTTTAGTTTATTTGGGTGGTGGATTGGCAGTATCAGTAGAGAGTCGGACACCATCCTTTGAAACATAGAGTTACGTCCCTTTATTATCTGAGTTCAAATCCCGCCGAGGTTAACTTTGCTTCTCATCCTTACGGGGTCGATAAAATAAAGTACCAGTAAGGGACTGGGTAATTATTGGCCTTGTGCCAAAAAGTAGAAACAATTATTTTAGTTTATGCAGAGGGCGGTGATTTTGGCAGTATCGGTAGAGGGTTGGACGCCATGCTTTCTAACATAGTTACGTCCCTTTACGGTATGTGTTCAAATCCCGTCGGGGTTAACTTTGCCTTTCATCCTTATGGTGCCGTTGATTCTTATGAGTTCATTCACCATTTGACATGTGTATTTTTTGACCTGCAGGATGTCCAAAATCACCGTTCTCACCAAGGAAACTTGGGGTGAGGGCTGCCGGATTAATCGCCGACGACCCGACCGTGGGAAAGGTTGAACAGAGTTAGATGTTACCATTAGCACTCAAGAGCCACCCGACACATACCCCCCCCCCCACATATATGTATATATATAAACATATATATATATATATTAATAAATAAATAAATTCGTCCTCAAAAATAGTTTAAATGCTGTGGAACTAACTTCTATATATACATACTAAGATGTTGAAACGATATGCGATCAGCCGTCCAAAATCCTTCATATATATATGGAAAGAGAGAGAGAGAGAGAGAGAGAGAGAGAGAGAGAGAGAGAGAGAGAGAGAGAGATTTTGATATTTAATATATGTTTATGTGTGTATATATATGTATATATGTATATATAAGTGTGTGAGTGTATTTCTGTGTTAGTATGTATATCCATTTATGTATATGAACGAGTTTGCTTTTTTATACATATGTGTGCTTATATTATATTATCTTCGAATTTCAGAATATTTTTCAAAATATCTCTTAAAGACATCATATAAATAAAATTCAAGACATTTGCACTCAAGATTTTTACTCATAGCATTGCATTAAATAAGACTTAATGTTGATAAAAATTACTTTCATAACCATTACTATATGTAAGAAAAATAAAATATATAATTTTTTCCTAATAGGAGAAAAAACATGAATGAAACTTAACATATATAATGCTTTCAGTAGCCTTTAATATACATTATATTTCATGTCATTACTTATTTGTCTATTGTATAAGCAATGATTTCTTTATGTTTTTGAATAAGTTATCCTGTAATGTTTAGTCAATAACTTTTGATCACACTTGCAAATTCAGAATATTTTCGTTTTTTTCCTGGTAAAATGTCATTCTATAATACAGTAACATTTAAAAAATTAAAAATGCTACAAAAAATACAAGCAAATTTTATGTGCATTATCGGAAGGCATTTTTCTTATGAATTGACTTCTGATATCATTTTTTTCATTCTAGAAAATTCTAAATGGCAACATAACACAATTGTATTTTACCAAGATATTGAATACAAATTGTAAAGATGTTTAACATATTTTCAATACATTTCAAAACGTAACTGACAATTTTCTTTTTATATATTTCAAGATATGTTTATTACTAAGTATGTATATATGTATATGTGTAACTATGTTAGTATATATGTATGTTTCTATCCATAAATCTATCTATCCTTCTATCTATCTCTCTATCTATGTATATACATATGTGTGCGTGCGCGCGCGTGTGTGTGTGCGTAAGTGTGTGAGTGTGTGTATGATTATGTGTGCGTATGCGTGCATGTAACCGACACACATTTATATAGATATATACGCCTATGCATACATGTTTATGTTGTTTTATTTCTTAAGTTTAACCTTGATTATCCATAGGAAGCAATCATCGTTGTCCAATGATTGAAGATTGTTAGCTACTCTATCTTTTTTTTCTTTGCAGCGAGTACCGAGATCCAGAATTCGCCTGAAAACCAAAATATGTTCATAGAAGTTATATTGCGTTTAGTGTCAACCATGACACGCACACGGACATGTGTATGCCAAAATGAAAACCAAGGAAGGCTAAATGACTGATGTTGTACATGCCAGGTACATTTAGGATTTTCGATGGCAACATATCTTGAGGAAGATTACTACATCCACTCCATGTAGTACCTTATTGAGACGGGAGCACTTGAACTCCAGTACTTTCAGTATTGATCTAGACGTTGTTAACGGTCATTTTCTACTAAGCTGTGACAACCATCTCGAGAGTTATCACTGCTTTGTATGCTGATGGTTGAATCTATACTTCCGAGGATTGACTGAGTTTCTATAAATTATAAACAGTACTTGATAGCTTTCCAGAACAGGGATTATCTGCTATCGAAATAAAACAATATTTACAGGCAGTCCTCAAATTAAATTGTCTATTTACTATCTACTAGTCTATCTCTATCTCCAATCTTCCATTCTATGTTTGGTTTGTACAAAATTGTGTTTCATAATTCGGCGAATGAGACCTAATAAAATGGTCTGGTCATGCATCCTCTTCAGAAGCTAGAGGTGGAACATCGAAATATGTATAATGCTTTCGCAGAATTAAAATTCTAAAGTAAATTTTCCAGTCCGGCCATCTGCTCTTGTTTTAATAAATGCATTACACGGTTCCTGCACTAATCACTGGATACCACATCTACGATGGATGATTTTCATAACGTTGAGTGCTTTAATTAATTTATTTCATTGTGGTTTACCTACACAAGCCACCGGTTCTACCCATTTGTAAATAGCCTAATAGAAATTATATACATATATTGCTTCTCAGAATGAGAATTAAAGTAGTAATGTTTCACTTACTACACATGATGGAAGTATTGCACACTTTTAAGCACGCTGTCAGTAAAAATCTAAAAATAACCAGGGCTGTATTTTCTGCCTGATCGATCAAAACAATCTACATTTTCAAATTAATGAAGACCAGATTAAATAAATATAATCCCTCATTTATCATATGTCTGAAACATAATGTTCCTGGAGTCTAAAGTATGTTTCGATACTCATGGCTCATCAGGGCCGTGTTTAACCCAGTTCATCTGGCATAAAGCTACTGTGAGTGAAAGGCGCCATCCCAAGACAGAATAACCACAATATTACTATAGTTACATTTAATTAATCAGTGGTGCTGGGTACATGGATATGGCTGGACTATCTTTAGTCATTAAGACATTTAATTAAGTATGAGCTGGGGCGAAGAAAAAACAACCAAGTAAGGCAAATAATACACAATTATTTTTGGTTCTTATTTTATTATAATTCAAAAATAATTCACTCACAGTAATTATTAATTAACTAAATCGATCATAAACATAATTATTCTTTTCATATTTGTACATACTTAAATCATTTATTTGTATAAATCAGTACATTCATTGTCCATTGATTGTTTACGAGCTGGAAATGAGCTAATATGGTTTGTTTTGGTTCTTTGCAGTTCTTTGCAGTTCTTTGCAGTTTTGGTTCTTTGCAGTTCGCTTTATATTGAAGGTGTAGAAGAAGATTTATCCAAAACCTAAATACAAATCAGTTGTATTACAAATACTGTTATCGGAAATCTTTAAAAACATTTTACAACAAACGTTAAATCGATAATGGATTCGTCACATCATGCAGAAACACCTAACAAAGATTGACACAAATGAAGAGCAAGACGTTTGACATCACTAGAAATCCTGGATTGAAGAAAAAAGCATTGATCAGCTGTTTTCATTGGGAGATAAGAAAAATAAAGATAACAAATATATGTTCGTCAACAGCAGCTGGTTCCATCAACACCAGCTCGGCATTGATATTGCATTGCTCAGGCTTCGTACTGCGACGTTCAATAGGAAATCTTTATGCCTGAAAGGAAGATGTCAATATCTATTTTGCATTAAATATCAATAGTCCATTCATTGCATTAGATTATACTAGAAGAGAGGAACTTTAAACATACATTCTTGATTTATAAATATTGGAAGTGTGCATCTATATGTACATAGGTATTTGGTGAGACACATAGTTGCATCAATAGTAGGATTCATTCATAGTGGCTCCATGGCTTCAGAAAGGGAAAGGCTGTCATATGATGCCGTGGTCTAAACAAACCATTCCTAACCCTTTCTGGACTGAAAAATGTTCTATTAAAAATAATGTTGTCGTTACTCACGCTAATATTACGGCGTTTATGAATTAGTTTAACTGCTAGTAAATAGAATAATTCAACCTAAAGGATGAGAAAGAAAATTATAACAACAATTTGAACGTAAACGCCTATGAAGCAATGTGAATCATTTAAGGAGATCAAATGAAATAAAATAGATAATTTGCTAACACTAATGGAATCAAGCGTGTTGTCTAAAACCAAAATCCTTTTACACACGCACAAGTTTTATAAGAATATATATATATATATATATATATATATATTGGCAACATGACCCCAGCAAAGCATAAACATATCGGTTTTAACACACGTTTTCAGATAGAGAATCTTGCTAAACAAATTCAGAAACAATATATATATATATATATATATATATATATATATATATATAATAAAGTATGTGTTCCTACGTGTAAAAAAATACATATAGGGAAACAAGTATTATCCAACCGTATGCCAATGTGGTTCAATGCCAGGTTAATAAATTAACGAGCCAGAACATATAAAATCAAGGTTTAGCAAATAGAGAAAAAGTTTTCAAATAAACTTTAAAAAGTTCGCTGTACTTACTATAAGGGTACATATAGTAAAGGTACATATAGTAAGTACAGCGAACTGTTTAAAATACATTTTAAAACGTTTTCTCTATTTGCTAAACCTTGATTTTATATATATACTAGCAGAATAGCCCGGCGTTGCTCGGGATTTGCTATAGGGTTCTTATATATTCGATATATATTTATCCTTATCGAACCTCGTGAAATAAATAGGTTTGTTTATATTTCGTTATTGTGTATGCAAAAATATCTGTCCATAAATATATAAAAATAACAGACTAAAGTTTAAGCAAAGAATCACTGCTTTCACCCTTAACGGGATATTCTACCTAAAAGGAGTATGAAGTACATACACTAAGACTAATTGATGTAATCTTTGGCCTTGTTTGTTTATATTTTGTTTTTGTGTATGCAAAAATATCTGTACACGAATATCTATATTAAAATAACATATTAATATTTAAGCAAAGAATCGGTGCTCTCAACCTTAACGGGATCTTCTTAAACTAAAAAAAATCAATCTGGAAAACAGGAAGACGATACTTTGATTCGTGAAGACGTTCCCTGGCATAAGAATATATACACACACACACACTGATCGCGTCATAATGACGTAATGCAGACAGTCAGGCATACAGATAGATGTTATGAAGGTGCGACGTCATATCTATGTATCTATCTAAAAAGAGAAAGACTAAGAGAAAGAGAAAGAGACCGCTAACTCATAAGGGAAGCAGACGACATATACACATGTATATAAATATATAAAATAATAATAATAAAATATATATATATATATATATATATACATATATATATATATATTGGTAAACGGAATAGAACATGCTGACAAATTGTTCACAGTTGAAAAATGGTTTAATTAGGAATAAAAGAGTATTAGCGATTGTATGGGTTAGTACTCAGTTGTGGTTTTAAGTTATTAAGTTTTTACCGGTTACGCACTTCTAAATGCTTTTCAAAAATAATTTTGAGATAGAGTGTCCGTGCTGTTTGCTCAGATCAGAGCAAACAGCTCGGACACTCTATCTCAAAATTATTTTTGAAAAGCATTTAGAAATGCGTAACCGGTAAAAACTTAATAACTTAAAACCACAACTGAGTACTAACCCATACAATCACTAATACTCTTTTATTCCTAATTAAACCATTTTTCAACTGTGAACAATTTGTCAGCATGTTCTATTCCGTTTACCAATATATAATAATTTGTGTGTTACACCTCTATTCTTTTAACTATATATATATATATATATATATATATATATATATATATATATATATATATATACACGTGTATACAGATACAGACACATATACATATAGCAAACTCACACACGCATATGTGCACATACACACACTCACATGTTAATAGATTTTACTCTTATTGGAACGCTCACACACAAACACACACAAACACACACAAACACACGCACACATGTTAATAGTTATACGTCATGTATCTTTGACAGTATCAAAAGACAGCGTCTTTCACTCTCTCTCTCCCTCCCACTATCCCCCTCTTGTAGTATGTCTCTTTCTTTCACTCTCCCTCTCCCTCTCTCTTTGTAAATTACATTCTATCGAAAAACAATGTGACGAATGGGAGAAGGAGGAAGAGGAGAAAAAAGCCACTTCGTCACTTCGCCTCACCGTTTCTTTCTCTCCCCTCTCACTCCCTCATTATGTAGAGACATTGGTCTCTTCAGTAATTCGATCCCTAGGACAGAATAATTTGAAATTTCTTTTTGCTCAAAACACTTCCGGGGTCATATTTATTACACGTGTAAAGTTTGAAAAATAACCGTTGGGTACTTTTCGAGTTTTAGGGAAACAGACGCAGAGACATCCTCTGTTTTATATATATAGATATATATAGAGAGAGATTTAAATATACACAAACTTTGTCCAAATGAGTTTGTTTCCTCATGAGTTCGAAGCTCGAGATTTATCCTTAATAGGATATTTCCGAAAGCTGACGAAACCGTAAGGGTAGAAACGTGATCCTTGTTTGTGTATATGCATTTTCTCTTCACATTTTAATTTTATACCTAATTGTGTATGGTTGACGGTATATTTAATCGATTTCCACGTGCTATTGAAGTGTTGGGTAAATATTCTATAGCGGTTGGTCGCAAAATGATTGCTGTCGTTTATTTATCTAATATTTCTTCATAGGTGGCTTTTAATCTTATAGCCTGGTTTAATTGATTTTTGTGTGGTTAATTATGCTAATTGGGAGAGGAAATGGTGTATAAATATTATCAAATGATTCTATGGACATACTTTATAGTATATTTCTTTGATTATTTAATGTATTAATTTAGCATTGAGCCACATCGTGAATGGTTGCGAAAACATATATCTGTGACTTTGTCTATTTGTGTATATGTATATCTTTATATTTAATCATCTCCCATAAGGTGAGATGCAATTTGGGCAATATTGGGCTGCGCTTTCTAGCAACCAGCCCACTCACCGTAAACAACCAATAATATTATTTCTGACTTGACCACTGCCACGTCACAGTTCTTAGCCATTTTGAATTCGTTTCTGGCGGGGATCACTTAAGAACATTCTCTGTCCAAATGAGTTTGTTTCTCATGAGTTCGAAGCTCGAGATGTTATCCTTAATAGGATATTTCCGAAAGCGAACGAAACTCTAAGGGTAGAAACGTATCCTGGTATGTGTATATGCATTTTCGTCTTCTAACTTTAATTTTATACCTAATTGTGTATGCTTGAAGGTATATTTAATCGATTTCCACGTGCTATTGAAGTGTTGGGTAAATACATTATAGCGGTTGGTCGCGAATAGATTGCTGTCGTTTATTTATCTAATATTTCTACATAGGTGCCTTTTAATCTTATTGCCTGGTTTAAATGATTTTTTGTGTGGTAAATTATGCTAATTGGGAGAGGAAATGGTGTATATATATATTATCAAATGATTCTATGGACATACTTTATAGTATATATATATATATATATATATAAGTTGAAAAAAATGAAAACGAAATTTCATTTCTCACTCTTAGTATGGCACTTACTTAAATGTAAGTATGTATGTATACGTACATACATATATGTATACAGACGTACAGTAGCATGCATATATATATATATATATATATACATATATACACATATGCATACAGGTACACATACATATATGCACGCATCAGTTTAGCCGACGTTTATTATAACGCCTGCTTTGTTCGTTTGTTTGTCAACAAATCGAACAGCCTGAATTTATGCCATACGGTGTTAAGGCAACCACGTCACCTTTTTGTTCAACACTGACACAGGAACGATGTACTAGTTTCAAGCTTGTTAGCTATCATCAGCACCGTTTACCCATCTGCCAGATAGTTGAACGTTCGAAAGTATATACTTTCCTTATGAAAATTAACGGCTGAGCAGCCTAATTTGCATATTGAGTGAGTTAAATCGGTCAGGCATACCGAAAACGATAAGTTGAAAAAAATGAAAACGAAATTTCATTTCTCACTCTTAGTATGGCACTTACTTAAATGTAAGTATGTATGTATACGTACATACATATATGTATACAGACGTACAGTAGCATGCATATATATATATATATATATATACATATATACACATATGCATACAGGTACACATACATATATGCACGCATCAGTTTAGCCGACGTTTATTATAACGCCTGCTTTGTTCGTTTGTTTGTCAACAAATCGAACAGCCTGAATTTATGCCATACGGTGTTAAGGCAACCACGTCACCTTTTTGTTCAACACTGACACAGGAACGATGTACTAGTTTCAAGCTTGTTAGCTATCATCAGCACCGTTTACCCATCTGCCAGATAGTTGAACGTTCGAAAGTATATACTTTCCTTATGAAAATTAACGGCTGAGCAGCCTAATTTGCATATTGAGTGAGTTAAATCGGTCAGGCATACCGAAAACGATAAGTTGAAAAAAATGAAAACGAAATTTCATTTCTCACTCTTAGTATGGCACTTACTTAAATGTAAGTATGTATGTATACGTACATACATATATGTATACAGACGTACAGTAGCATGCATATATATATATATATATATATACATATATACACATATGCATACAGGTACACATACATATATGCACGCATCAGTTTAGCCGACGTTTATTATAACGCCTGCTTTGTTCGTTTGTTTGTCAACAAATCGAACAGCCTGAATTTATGCCATACGGTGTTAAGGCAACCACGTCACCTTTTTGTTCAACACTGACACAGGAACGATGTACTAGTTTCAAGCTTGTTAGCTATCATCAGCACCGTTTACCCATCTGCCAGATAGTTGAACGTTCGAAAGTATATACTTTCCTTATGAAAATTAACGGCTGAGCAGCCTAATTTGCATATTGAGTGAGTTAAATCGGTCAGGCATACCGAAAACGATAAGTTGAAAAAAATGAAAACGAAATTTCATTTCTCACTCTTAGTATGGCACTTACTTAAATGTAAGTATGTATGTATACGTACATACATATATGTATACAGACGTACAGTAGCATGCATATATATATATATATATATATACATATATACACATATGCATACAGGTACACATACATATATGCACGCATCAGTTTAGCCGACGTTTATTATAACGCCTGCTTTGTTCGTTTGTTTGTCAACAAATCGAACAGCCTGAATTTATGCCATACGGTGTTAAGGCAACCACGTCACCTTTTTGTTCAACACTGACACAGGAACGATGTACTAGTTTCAAGCTTGTTAGCTATCATCAGCACCGTTTACCCATCTGCCAGATAGTTGAACGTTCGAAAGTATATACTTTCCTTATGAAAATTAACGGCTGAGCAGCCTAATTTGCATATTGAGTGAGTTAAATCGGTCAGGCATACCGAAAACGATAAGTTGAAAAAAATGAAAACGAAATTTCATTTCTCACTCTTAGTATGGCACTTACTTAAATGTAAGTATGTATGTATACGTACATACATATATGTATACAGACGTACAGTAGCATGCATATATATATATATATATATATACATATATACACATATGCATACAGGTACACATACATATATGCACGCATCAGTTTAGCCGACGTTTATTATAACGCCTGCTTTGTTCGTTTGTTTGTCAACAAATCGAACAGCCTGAATTTATGCCATACGGTGTTAAGGCAACCACGTCACCTTTTTGTTCAACACTGACACAGGAACGATGTACTAGTTTCAAGCTTGTTAGCTATCATCAGCACCGTTTACCCATCTGCCAGATAGTTGAACGTTCGAAAGTATATACTTTCCTTATGAAAATTAACGGCTGAGCAGCCTAATTTGCATATTGAGTGAGTTAAATCGGTCAGGCATACCGAAAACGATAAGTTGAAAAAAATGAAAACGAAATTTCATTTCTCACTCTTAGTATGGCACTTACTTAAATGTAAGTATGTATGTATACGTACATACATATATGTATACAGACGTACAGTAGCATGCATATATATATATATATATATATACATATATACACATATGCATACAGGTACACATACATATATGCACGCATCAGTTTAGCCGACGTTTATTATAACGCCTGCTTTGTTCGTTTGTTTGTCAACAAATCGAACAGCCTGAATTTATGCCATACGGTGTTAAGGCAACCACGTCACCTTTTTGTTCAACACTGACACAGGAACGATGTACTAGTTTCAAGCTTGTTAGCTATCATCAGCACCGTTTACCCATCTGCCAGATAGTTGAACGTTCGAAAGTATATACTTTCCTTATGAAAATTAACGGCTGAGCAGCCTAATTTGCATATTGAGTGAGTTAAATCGGTCAGGCATACCGAAAACGATAAGTTGAAAAAAATGAAAACGAAATTTCATTTCTCACTCTTAGTATGGCACTTACTTAAATGTAAGTATGTATGTATACGTACATACATATATGTATACAGACGTACAGTAGCATGCATATATATATATATATATATATACATATATACACATATGCATACAGGTACACATACATATATGCACGCATCAGTTTAGCCGACGTTTATTATAACGCCTGCTTTGTTCGTTTGTTTGTCAACAAATCGAACAGCCTGAATTTATGCCATACGGTGTTAAGGCAACCACGTCACCTTTTTGTTCAACACTGACACAGGAACGATGTACTAGTTTCAAGCTTGTTAGCTATCATCAGCACCGTTTACCCATCTGCCAGATAGTTGAACGTTCGAAAGTATATACTTTCCTTATGAAAATTAACGGCTGAGCAGCCTAATTTGCATATTGAGTGAGTTAAATCGGTCAGGCATACCGAAAACGATAAGTTGAAAAAAATGAAAACGAAATTTCATTTCTCACTCTTAGTATGGCACTTACTTAAATGTAAGTATGTATGTATACGTACATACATATATGTATACAGACGTACAGTAGCATGCATATATATATATATATATATATACATATATACACATATGCATACAGGTACACATACATATATGCACGCATCAGTTTAGCCGACGTTTATTATAACGCCTGCTTTGTTCGTTTGTTTGTCAACAAATCGAACAGCCTGAATTTATGCCATACGGTGTTAAGGCAACCACGTCACCTTTTTGTTCAACACTGACACAGGAACGATGTACTAGTTTCAAGCTTGTTAGCTATCATCAGCACCGTTTACCCATCTGCCAGATAGTTGAACGTTCGAAAGTATATACTTTCCTTATGAAAATTAACGGCTGAGCAGCCTAATTTGCATATTGAGTGAGTTAAATCGGTCAGGCATACCGAAAACGATAAGTTGAAAAAAATGAAAACGAAATTTCATTTCTCACTCTTAGTATGGCACTTACTTAAATGTAAGTATGTATGTATACGTACATACATATATGTATACAGACGTACAGTAGCATGCATATATATATATATATATATATACATATATACACATATGCATACAGGTACACATACATATATGCACGCATCAGTTTAGCCGACGTTTATTATAACGCCTGCTTTGTTCGTTTGTTTGTCAACAAATCGAACAGCCTGAATTTATGCCATACGGTGTTAAGGCAACCACGTCACCTTTTTGTTCAACACTGACACAGGAACGATGTACTAGTTTCAAGCTTGTTAGCTATCATCAGCACCGTTTACCCATCTGCCAGATAGTTGAACGTTCGAAAGTATATACTTTCCTTATGAAAATTAACGGCTGAGCAGCCTAATTTGCATATTGAGTGAGTTAAATCGGTCAGGCATACCGAAAACGATAAGTTGAAAAAAATGAAAACGAAATTTCATTTCTCACTCTTAGTATGGCACTTACTTAAATGTAAGTATGTATGTATACGTACATACATATATGTATACAGACGTACAGTAGCATGCATATATATATATATATATACATATATACACATATGCATACAGGTACACATACATATATGCACGCATCAGTTTAGCCGACGTTTATTATAACGCCTGCTTTGTTCGTTTGTTTGTCAACAAATCGAACAGCCTGAATTTATGCCATACGGTGTTAAGGCAACCACGTCACCTTTTTGTTCAACACTGACACAGGAACGATGTACTAGTTTCAAGCTTGTTAGCTATCATCAGCACCGTTTACCCATCTGCCAGATAGTTGAACGTTCGAAAGTATATACTTTCCTTATGAAAATTAACGGCTGAGCAGCCTAATTTGCATATTGAGTGAGTTAAATCGGTCAGGCATACCGAAAACGATAAGTTGAAAAAAATGAAAACGAAATTTCATTTCTCACTCTTAGTATGGCACTTACTTAAATGTAAGTATGTATGTATACGTACATACATATATGTATACAGACGTACAGTAGCATGCATATATATATATATATATATATACATATATACACATATGCATACAGGTACACATACATATATGCACGCATCAGTTTAGCCGACGTTTATTATAACGCCTGCTTTGTTCGTTTGTTTGTCAACAAATCGAACAGCCTGAATTTATGCCATACGGTGTTAAGGCAACCACGTCACCTTTTTGTTCAACACTGACACAGGAACGATGTACTAGTTTCAAGCTTGTTAGCTATCATCAGCACCGTTTACCCATCTGCCAGATAGTTGAACGTTCGAAAGTATATACTTTCCTTATGAAAATTAACGGCTGAGCAGCCTAATTTGCATATTGAGTGAGTTAAATCGGTCAGGCATACCGAAAACGATAAGTTGAAAAAAATGAAAACGAAATTTCATTTCTCACTCTTAGTATGGCACTTACTTAAATGTAAGTATGTATGTATACGTACATACATATGTGTATACAGACGTACAGTAGCATGCATATATATATATATATATATATACATATATACACATATGCATACAGGTACACATACATATATGCACGCATCAGTTTAGACAAACAAACGAACAAAGCAGGCGTTATAATAAACGTCGGCTAAACTGATGCGTGCATATATGTATGTGTACCTGTATGCATATGTGTATATATGTATATATATATATATATATATATGCATGCTACTGTACGTCTGTATACATATATGTATGTACGTATACATACATACTTACATATATATATATATATATATATATATATATATATATATATATATATATATATATATATATACTATAAAGTATGTCCATAGAATCATTTGATAATATATATATACACCATTTCCTCTCCCAATTAGCATAATATATATATATATATATATATATATATATATATATATATATATATATATATATATATATATATATATATATATATATATATGTACATATATTACTTTATAAAGGAAGAAGAAACATTAGACATAAAGAAAACATTATATATACGCAATATCTTTCTACATCCTCGACTGCGCAGATTTGTGGCTACTATGCAAAAGAATTACATCATAGAGATGCAGTATTTTTATGTGGTTTGCCAACTTATCAAGAGAATACCTCATTAAAAGTTTCAAAACACGTCCACAAGGCTTGAGAGAGAATCCCGGAAAGGCGCAGAGGGAACTTATCACGTGAAACAGCGGTCAAGAAACTGCCGGGACATTAATACCCCCTCCGCAATCATAGAGCAACAACAGTTAAGGTTGGCACCACACAAATTCAGGATATATGTGTATATGCATGTATATGTATGTACTCCTATATATCTGTGTATTTATTTTTATTTTATATATATATATATATATATATATATATATATATAAAATAAAAATAAATACACAGATATATAGGAGTACATACATATACATGCATATACACATATATCCTGAATTTGTGTGGTGCCAACCTTAACTGTTGTTGCTCTATGATTGCGGAGGGGGTATTAATGTCCCGGCAGTTTCTTGACCGCTGTTTCACGTGATAAGTTCCCTCTGCGCCTTTCCGGGATTCTCTCTCAAGCCTTGTGGACGTGTTTTGAAACTTTTAATGAGGTATTCTCTTGATAAGTTGGCAAACCACATAAAAATACTGCATCTCTATGATGTAATTCTTTTGCATAGTAGCCACAAATCTGCGCAGTCGAGGATGTAGAAAGATATTGCGTATATATAATGTTTTCTTTATGTCTAATGTTTCTTCTTCCTTTATAAAGTAATATATGTACATATATATATATATATATATATATATATATATATATATATATATATATATATATATATTATATTTCGTTTCTGAATTTGTTTAGCAAGATTCTTATTGGCAATAAGACCCTCCCAAAGTATAACTATATATATATATATAAATATATATATATTGGTAAAAAGGAAAGGAAAATGCTCACATATTGTTCCCAGTGAAAAATAGTTTAATTAGGAATAAGTAAAAATTAGTAATAGTATTGGTTAGTATTCAGTTTTGGTTTTAAGTTTTTACCGGTTACGCATTTCTAATGCTTTTAAAAATAATGTTGACATAGAGCGCACGTGATGTTTGCTCTAATCTGATTAGTTTTGGAAATTCTACCTGATTTATGTAAAAAAAGTGGCTCCACATGTATGAAAAAATTCTTGTAGTCAAAACAATTTTAATTGGTCGGTAGAGGTCATGTGAATGTTAAAAATTGATTTTGCGCCAAATGTAGGTTTGTCTCGACTGATCGAGAAGTCACTGAAAAATAAGTCTTTTAAGACAAATGTGTGTGTGTAGTAGTAGTAGTAGTAGTAAAGAGGTTCCTTGTTGTGATAATGGTCAGCAGGGATGTGTGTGCGAACCGCAACCTTCTGACAGGTTAACAGTTCAGATGCCTATTAAGACAAGTGTGTGTGTGTGCGTGTGTGTGTGTGTGTGTGTGTGTGTGTGTGTGTGTGTAGCAGAGTAATTCGTGGTAGAAGGATCGGTCAGTAGGAATGTGTCTGTACGTGTGTGGGGGATATTTTATCATGTTAAAAGATATTTTTCAGCTCTTGTCTTATACGGAGAAGTGTGTGTGTGTGTGTGTGTATGTGTGTGTGTGTGTGTGTGTGTGTGTGTGTGTGTGTGTGTGTCTCTCTCTCTTTGTATGTTAATGTACGCATGTGTATGTGTATGTGTATATGTGTGTCTGTGTGTGTGTGTGAATGTGTGTGTGTGTGTGTGGGTGGACAAGTATTTTTGTGATACTGGTAAAAATGGTGTACATTATTCGATATTTTCAATAAAACACGATTCTCTCAATAGAACATCAAAAACCTTAATAATAAAAGGTGTGAAATGATATATAGTATTGGCATAAGCCCCAAGGTATGTGTGCGAGTGTCCAGATTGTACGTACTGCAAGGGGAATCCATTAGGCCTTACCGTATTGGAATATTTGTGTACAAATATGTATGTGCTCATCAGTGTGCAATGCATGTGTGCGTATATGTATGTGTGTGTGTCAGCACGTTTATATCTATAGACATCAAAAGGTATTCAAATTTGTGTATATTTGTGTTGCACCATAGAACATGTGTGTTTACGTAAGTCATTGTGTTCATATGTGGATAGAGATGTATGTAGGATGTATGCTGATGTAGGTATGTATGTTGACGTGTGTATGATGTGGGTTCGTCTTAGGTAGAAGTGTTTAGACGGGGTCCGTATTTGTTAATAAAGTGAGATTCCTTGCTGATGAGCTGGGTGTGGGCGGCATTATCTATAAATTTGTAGAGGGGAAAGATTCTGAAGATGGGATGATTTGAGGCGGCGCGTGTATCAATGTGTTCACTCAGTGGTATTTTCCTGTATTCCCGTATTTTAATTTGGGATCTATGGACTGTCATGCGTTGGCGGAGGCTGAATTGGTCTGGCCTATGTATTGTTCTCGACAACCTGAGCAAGTTAATACATATATTAGATTTTCTGATGCGCATGTGAAATTGTGTTTTATTATAAAACGTTGTCTTTCTTTGAAATAGAATTCCGAACCTTCTATTAGGTTGATGGATATGCCACAGTTGGATCTATCGCATTTTTTTACTGTGGGTTTCGTTGTTGTGGTTGACAGTAGTTTGGCATGCGTTAGGATGTTTTTCATTGACTTAGATTGTCTTTTGCTCTTTATGATATCGTGTGTTCGTAGGATTTGGTTAATTCTATGGTCCTTTTTTAACACATGGAAGTTCTGGAGGATGGTCTCAAAGGCATCATTGTTGAGGGGGTTGTGTGTGGAGATGTATGGAAGAGCTTTTAGTTTCGGTTGATTTACTTTAGGGTGTCTAAGGTCCTGGGTACTGAGTTTTAGGGCACGTTGGATTCCATTGTCAATTAGTGATGCAGGGTAGTCCCTGCCTATTAGTGTGTCCTTTAGTTCTTGTAGCCGTAAGTAACAGGTGTTTTTATTGGAGACTATAGTACAGATTCTCTTGGCTAAGCTGTAGGGAATATTAATTTTAACGTGTATAGGGTGGAAAGAGTTGAAAGGAAGATATTGCTTTGAGTCTGTGGGCTTGTAGTATATGTTTGTTTCTATTTTTTTGTTATGAATCTTAATGAGGATGTCGAGGAAGGGGAGTTGTTGATGGCTGTATTCCATCGTGAAGTTAATATTCGTGTTGAGCCCATTTATAAGGGTGTGAAATTCTTTAAGTTTCTCGATGTTTTCGTGCCAAAGGATGAAGCAGTCATCTAGATATCGCTTCCAGTTCCTTTCTATGTGTGAGTGGAGAGTGTTTCCATAACAGAACCGCACAACAACTTCGCAAACCCCCAGCCACTAACAAAAGAAGAAGGAAGCACCACACCGAAGATGAACTTCCCAACCTCGCTACCATAAGAAGGAACAAAAACCCTAGAAATCATCTCCCCCAGAATGACATTTACAACTGTTCCCCTTCAAGGAGACACCATACCAAATCACTCAACTACTACGCGGATGCCTCAACGTCAAACATAGGGAAAATATACCACCACCATGATAGATGTAACAACTTCCCCGCCTCAAGGGGACAGCAAGGTAATTTCCATGTTCTCAACTCTCGCTTCCACAATACACAACAAACCCACACCACACGATACAACTAACAACGTAGGCCACCTATAACACCACAATCCAACATGGCACATAGAAACACACATCCATACTCGCAATACAGGAACACCCCATTCAATCTACAACCATGAACCCGAACCACATTTTACAACAACAAGGAATATAACAAACGCAGGAGACCACTTAACATCAGCAGACAACCCCTCTACCCCAACCATTTTTTAGACACAGCACACAGATATAGGCAAACAAAATAACACAAGACAGGGAGGAGAAACCGAGAGTAATAAAAATTATCAATCTAACTAGTGCAGAACCAACACCCAACATTATCAACTTACTCTCCAAAGGTCTTAAATTCACACCGACCCTTCTACGTCCTAACTACTATGAAATGAAGGAAGACATCACAGACTTTTGTAGAAAGTTACGATTCAGTGAAGAATTATTCGACCAGTATAATGAGGATGAATCATTAGCCAGAAATAGAAGCAATTACACCCCATCAAAAGGTAGAAATAAAATCCTGGACGAATTCTGTGAACACATCACAAACTTCCCTTACCAGCACTAGCACAGACAAAACCAAAAGCCAAACCTCAACAAGAAAGGATGGGAAGAATTAAATAGATTAAAAACCGACAGAACCATTACAATTAAAGAGGCTGATAAAGGGAGTACAGTAGTCCTAATGGAGACAGAATTCTATATTAACTTAGCGCTCTACACTTTCGAAAAAGAAACATACTACGAAAAGGCTGAACACTACAATCAACAGAAAATTATGAGAAACCGAAAAGCTCTGATCAACCAATACAAAGAAGGACTCACTAACAAGGAATTCAGCTTCATCACAGACTTCACAAGTAAATCCAGCCTTTTCTACAGTATCCCTAAAGTACATAAAAGCGAATTAATAAATAAGGCATTCAAGGAAGCCACAGACATAGTCATCAATGTCCCCTCACCCAATGATCTCAACTTAAGACCTATAATAGCAGGCCCCGCCTGCGAAACCCACCGCCTTAGCAACTTCATTGATACCTTCTCAAGCCTTTTCTCAAACACATTAAAAGCTATATAAGGGACGACCTAGATATGCTCAATCACCTCCCTAATATGCCCCTTTCTGAACAAACCCTACTAGTGACGTTCGATGTAGTCAACCTATACTCCAACATCCCCCACAACCTAGGAATAGAAGCTATCGAATTATTGCTGGATAATTACCACAATGAACTCCCACAACGCATCGAAAAAGAAATGGAGATAGAGGGACTCAAATTTATCTTGGAGAACAATTACTTCGTTTTCAATAGCAAACCCTACAGGCAGAAATCTGGGACCGTTATGGGAACGAAAACAGCCCCCACTTATGCCAACCTAGTCATGGGATACTTGGAAATCACCCTCTACACTAAAGTACTAAACAAATTTGGAAACACTCTCCACTTACACATAGAAAGGAACCGGAAGCGATATCTAGATGACTGCTTCATCCTTTGGCACGAAAACATCGAGAAACTTAAAGAATTTCACACCCTTATAAATGGGCTCAACACGAATATTAACTTCACGATGGAATACAGCCATCAACAACTCCCCTTCCTCGACATCCTCATTAAGATTCATAACAAAAAAATAGAGACAGACATATACTACAAGCCCTCAGACTCAAAGCAATATCTTCCTTTCAACTATTGCCACCCTAGACACGTTAAAATTAATATTCCCTACAACTTAGCCAAGAGAATCTATACTATAGTCTCCAATAAAAAACACCTGTTACTTACGGCTACAAGAATTAAAGGACACACTCATAGGCAAGGACCACCCTGCATCACTAATTGACAATAGAATCCAACGTGCCCTAAAACTCAGTACCCAGGACCTTAGACACCCTAAAGTAAATCAACCGAAACTAAAAGTTCTTCCATACATCTCCAACAAAAAACCCACTCAACAATGAGGCATTTGACACCATCCTCCAGATCTTCCCTGTGTTAAAAAAGGACCATAGAATTAACCAAATCCTATGAACACACGATATCATGAAGAGCAAAAGACAATCTAAGTCAATGAAAAACATCCTAACACATGCCAAACTACTGCCAACCACATCAATGAAACCCACAGTAAAAAAATGCGATAGACCCAACTGTGGCATGTGCATCCACCTAACAGAAGGTTCGGAATTATATTTCAAAGAAGGACAACGTTTTATAATAAAACACAATCTCACATGCGCATCAGAAAATCTAATATATGTATTAACTTGCTCAGGTTGTCGAGAACAATACATAGGCCAGACCAATTCAGCCTCCGCCAACGTATGGCTGTCCATAGATCCCAAATTAAAATACAGGAATACAGGAAAATACCACTGAGTGAACACATTTATACCTGTGCGGCCAAAATCATCCCAACTTCAGAATCTTTCCCCTCTACACATTTAAAGATACTGCCACCCACACCCAGCGCATCAGTAAGAAATTTCACTTTATTAACAAATACGGACCCCGTATAAACACTTCTCCCTAAGACGAACCCTCAACATACACACGTCAACATACATACTTACATCGGCATACATACTTACATCGGCATACATCCTACATAGATCTCTATCCACATATAAACACAATGACATACGTAAACACACATGTTCTATGGTGCAACACAAATATACACAAATGTGCATACCCTTTGATATTTATAGATATAAACGTGCCGACACACGCACATACATATACGTACACATGCATTGCACAGTAATGGGCACATACATGGTTGTACACAAGTATTCCAATACGGCAAGGCCTAATGGATTCCCCTATCAGTACGTACAATCTGGACACTCACACACACCTTGGTCTTATGCCAATACTATATATCATTCCACACCTTTTATTATTAAGGTTTTTGATGTTCCATTGAGAGAATCGTTTTTACTGAAAATATCGAATAATGTACACCATTATTACCAGTATCACAAAAATACTGGTCCACCCACACACACACATTCATACACACACACACACATATATATATACACACACATACACACGCGTACATTAACATACAAATATACACACACACACTTCCCCGTATAAGACAAAGGCTGAGAAATATATTTTAACATGTTAAAATATCCCCCACACACGTACAGACACATTCCTACTGACCGATCCCTCTACCACGGATTACTCTGCTACACACACACACACACACACGCACACACACACACACACACACACACACACACACACACACACACACACACACTTGTCTTAATAGGCATCTGAACTGTTAACCTGTCAAAAGGTTGCGGTTCGCACACACATCCCTGCTGACCATTATCACAACAAGGAACATCTTTACTACTACTACTACTAGTACTACTACACACACACACACACATATTTGTCTTAAAAGACTTATTTTTCAGTGAATTCTCAATCAGCCGAGACAAACCTACATTTGGCGCAAAATCAATTTTTAACATTCACATGGACCAATCAAAATTGTTTTGACCACAAGAATTTTTTCATACATCTTTTTTTACATAAAACAGGTAGAATTTCCAAAACTAATCAGATTAGAGCAAACATCACAGGCGCTCTATGTCAAAATTATTTTTGAAAAGCATTAGAAATGCGCAACCGGTGAAAACTTAAAACCAAAACTGAATACTAAGCAATACTGTTACTAATTTTTACTCATTGCTAATTAAACTATTTTTCACTGGGAACAATTTGTCAGCATTTTCTCTTCCTTTTACCAATATGACTCGTGTGTTACACCTCTATTCTTTTAAATATATATATATATATATAAATATATTAAAATAACAGATGAATGTTTAAGCAAGAATCGCTGTTTTCACTCTTAATGGGATCTTCTGAAACTAAAAAGATAAATCGGTGAACGTAGGAGTAAATATCTCGAAAAACGTTGCAACCGGAAGAAAACAGGAAGACGATACTTTGGTTCGTGAAGACGTTCCCTGGCAATGAATGGAAAAAAGTGAAGATAATACGTCGTTATGTGGAGCGTTGAGAACAATTACATGTAAAGTCAAAACATGTTTATGGTATAAATGTGGTAGTAGACTAATATTCTGTTTAGGAAACGGCAGGATTCTCGGGTTCAGAGAATAATGTAAATAAATGTGTATAACGAAAATGACAGAGGTTATTAATATCATAAATGTAATAATATTTAAATATATACATACACGCATCTATATACGTACATACACGGGCATACGCGAAAACACCCGCCATACATTCCTATACATGCATATACATAACAAAACATAAACCCGCGCGACACATGTACGCGCACACATACGAGCGTTTACACGAAATACACATTAAATATATATATATAAACATATATAAAAATATATATAAACGTCTATAAAAATATATATATAAACGTATATAAATATACAGATATAAATACGTATATAACGCACGCACACACATACCTACAGGAAAATACACATATGTTCACCACACGACGTCAACCAAAACACAATGTACACAAATACACACCTTACATACGTGCAAACAGACATACACACAACAACAAAATACACATATACATAACCATATACACATATACCAGTATAAATAATATAACATATACACCTATAACAAATACAAGACGTAAATTATTCGCGTATTGTTCGTACTATCCCATGGGGTATAATGTGGGGCTGTAATACAGAAAAGTGTTATGCAATATGTGTTTACAAGTCGAAATTGCCTCAGAATGTTGTTTAAGATGTGATCATTGGCGTAGAGTGTCCCAGTGTAAACTGTTTTGGGTGTGGCTGTCTTTTAGACTGCAGATATAAGCTGAAAGTGAAGTTACAGTCCTTCTTAAAAGGTTAAGAAAAATATGTGTGTGCATGTAAATACGGTGTTTGAATCTATTGGCGGTTAACCCTATGTAGGCCCTACTTGACGAGGGTGTTTCGACCTTACATTTGTAGACAGTGTTACTGGAAACCCATTTCCCGGATATAGGGCAGTGAACCTGATTCCTACTATTACAGTTACTATATATATATATATATATATGTATATATATATATGTATATATATGTATATATATGTATATATATATATATATATATATATATATATATATATATATATATATATATATATATGGAAGGTAAGTAGAATCGAAGCTTTGGCTGTGGCCAAGCAAAGTCGACCTACAATAAGGAATGAGTAGAAAAGCGGTCAATAAGGGTAGGTCCTTCGAGTGATAACATTACGTTTTAAAAGCTTGACAAATTGAACATTGCGGTAGGCAAAAACCAACCATACAATACCAAAAACAACGAAAGACCTAATTAGGTTAACATATATATACGAAGAAACTCGGTCACTTCTCACAGGCAATACTAGACTGCGTGCGAGAGGTGTAAGTGAGATAATTGCGAAAGTCCGGAAAGATTTTAGGTTGAAAAGAAAATTAAAATAAAATTAAAAATAACATTACAAAGAATCAGTCTGCAATAGTGATTGCCTAAACACGAGAAGTGAATTTTTCACACGTTGTCCACACGTCACCAAACATCTATTGCATAACTACAAGGCCCCGGACTGATTCTTTGTAATTTTATTTTTAATGTTATTCTAATTTTGTTTTCAACCTAAAAACTTTCCGGACTTTCGCAGTTATCTCCCTTACACCTCTCGCACGCAGTCTAGTATTGCCTGTGAGAAGTGACCGAGTTTCTGCGCATGCGCGTTCGTACGGTTGTCCTTCCTGTTCCTATAAACATGCACAACCCGAGCTGAAGATCCGTAAGGGGAAACAATTGTTCTCGGTATGGTGAACTAACTGTTGTGTAACCACTTCTATATATTTATATATATATACATATATATATATATAATTATATACTGTGTTTATTTCTACATATATTAATATTATAATGCTCAGTATTTATACTTTGAGCTTGATAATTGCAGGGTATCAATATGAGTTAATGATTCTATATTTTATTTGTATTTCGGCTCCCAATCTGGTGAGCTTCTAACATGAGTGTAATTAGGCTATTTCTTCTAGCATAACCACTCACACCACGTTAAGCTTTCAACCCACGAGGTACATCCTTCGGACCAGAGTATGACTATATGGAAAACGAAGAATCAGTGATGCATCGGAACACAATTTATTACATATTACAATTGTTTCTTCGGCGAAACAGTTCGAGGTAAGATCTGTTTCTGGATCGAACCTGACTCTGGATTCGCAAGTTCCTCATATACGTCTAGTGATTTCGAGCAAATTCTCTTTCTGCTGGACTCCGACACTTCAAATTTTTATTATCTTCCATCATCATGTTTGCGCGGCACTTAGATTAGTTGATAGTTTGCGCCGTCATCATAGTGCTTGACCTTTGAAATATGTCACTGACCATTTCCATTCTTGCGTGAGCTGTCACTTCCCCCAATCCCAACGCCATAAATGACCGCTCTGTGTAGGATAGTTCTTATGAATTATCATGCCCTTCCCTTACTTGCCTAACTCCCCATACATATACACCCACATGTACATGTTCTCATACCTATATACAGGCATTCGGAGCCATTAGTTGTACACTTATCTGTGTGGACACACACACACACACACATATATACACACACACACACATACTCTCATAGAGTTTGCCGACATACGTATATATATTTCACCTCTCTTATGCAGATATACGCACACACGTACATATATGAACCCAGTTATATCCATATAATCCATATACACAGAAACACACGCGCACACATATATACATTCTTTCTTACACACATGTGCATACATATGCGCACCCATACATACACACACGTGCTTACATATGCATTCAGTCAAGCCTACTCTTACACGCACACACATACATATATAGATATGTACACGCACACACACAAACACACATGTACGTGTGTTTACATATACATACACACAAACACACACATACATATATATATACACACACCTATATACCCACTCACACACAGACAGACATACACACACACAAGTACACACATATATGAGAATAAACAGTACAAAAATATGTGGAAAGTGCATATAAGTATGCGTATGATGCTGTGCATCTTTTAGTGCACAACGTAATATTACGTGGGGAAATACGTGAACATTACAAAAAACGTACAAATGTGGGATACGTCGATGAATGCATGCAGCATCTCACATAACGGTATACACGTATATGCAGACGCACTTTGATGAACATCTTGACTGAGTTGGCATTATGATGCTAACGTGAACTAATCGAGATAGAGTAATCTTATAAACAAAATTATATATGGGAAGCTCATATGAATAATGTTACGGGTACACGCAAGACATATATAAAACATATATAAAGACTATATAAAAATATATAAAAAATACATAAAAATATATTTTAAAATATACAAAAGATATATAAACAAATACACATGGGGTTGTACATGAAAAAATACATGAAGTGTTACATAATGGAATACGTAGAGACAATACACACACTACATAAAAATACATATGTAGGGAGTGCGGAGGAACAGCTTATAATGTACTATGTTGCTGTGGCTGAAATAGAGTGCCTTACTGATGTGTGATATTAGATGGATTATACCCATAGTCATTGAGCCCTCATGTCCTGGCTACTGCGACGGCTGTGTTTAAGATGGGGTGCAGAGTCAAATGTGCAGCATTAATTGTGCCGACCTACCCCACAGGGAATACATAGTCATCAAGTTGAGGTGTCGGATCCCATGGACCCGCGCTGCCACCCCGACTGACGTCCGCTTCCGCGTATGGCTTTAGCTGGTGTCATCCGGGGGTACCCATTGGGAGAGTCGGCACCTTCGCTGGTATCTACATGTCATGACGATCGCCGATTTCAGGTTGACTGCGTCATTATTTAATCTTACTATCTCCATGGTCTCGGCGAAGCATAGTCTACACTTGTTCTAGCCGGCCGAATATGAACCGGCACGTTGAACGATACTCCAGTTGAGATCATACGTAGCGCCGGTGTCCTTCAAGTCCGATATTAGGTCCGCCGGCCTAATGGAGTCTCTCTTGATTAGATCCTTGAAAGAGTTCGTGTGATTGTACATCCTCGACTTAAAGGTTGTGGATGCTGCGCCGATGTATGTGCGCTTGGTGTGCGTGTTAACCACACATTTATAGACGACGCCCTTCGTTAGGCATCTTCCCTGGAGAGGGCATTGTGTGCCTACTCGGCAGCTGCAGGTCGGTCTGTATGTTACTAAACCTTATGCTGGGTCCTAGCCTTATTACGGCGTTCTCCCGATTCTCTGGGTGTTGTTCTGCCGGTACGATGGGCTGTTTTCCGTCTTCAGTACCACCTGGTAGTCGAGTACAGCGTTTTCCGCCGGTATGTCGGCTACTGTGGGAACCAGGCTATAATTGGTAACCCTGCCTTCATGTGGTCCTTTCGGGATCGTCTGCCGCCTGCCGTAGTTGGCTGTCGAGTTTCCCCAACTTCACCGCATTGGTTTTGGAAATATAATCTGCCATGTTAGTTGCGGTGGAGAAGGAGAACTTCACTGTTTGGCGGTTGAATATCCTGTGGTACCTGTTCGACGGCGGTATGCACTCGTCCAATGCCCTGAAGAAGAGACCTGGTACATTGCTCCATACATGATTCGAATACGGCGCGTTAAACCACGTAATAGTCTTAGACCTTGTCCCTATTCCATCGTCTGTGTGTAGTAGTGTGTGGTGGGTCAGGTGTCCCTCCCGGGTTGTGTCTACCCGTTAGTTCATCCCCTATGCTACTGATATTCAAATATCTACCATGTGCGTCAGGATTACAACGTTCGCTTACTATAATTTAAATAAAATATTCTGTTCTATATTGTTGGCCCTATTGGTAATCCCAGCATTGCTATCTGGTACTACTGTCAGGGCTATGCTTATGCCATTGATCCGGGAATTCCCTCTATCTGGTTCCACGTATATATATATATACATATATATATACGGAGAGACAGAGTGTGTGTGTTTTTGTATTATCTCAAACAATCTTCCATTGATTAGAAGTATTTTCAAACGAAACATGCGCCATTTTACGATTTATATAGCAAGTGTAGTCACTTAAAATAAGACATATGCAGCCAATTACAGCTCAATGAGAAAACCAATATGTGGCACCTCTATTGTTGTTAGATTAAATATCGCTCACGTGTCCCACTGCCGTATATTCTTGGAACTCCAACAAATATATTTCAATATAATGTGTATGCCTTTATAAACATAAAACTATTCTCCTGGATTTCAATTAAGTTTCTTGGCAAAACATACAGTTAAAAGTTCTTCCCTGCATACAGTTTTTCTGATAAGCTTATTTCGCCATGTATATGAAATTATGTGACCTCACATAATATAAAAGTCGGACTGGAATCCGTCAGTGGAAACGTTTTTATGTTAACTCTTCTTAATGATATTAACACTATGGTAACTATTTCATTTTAAGAAAATTTATGATTACACATAACAATGTCAATACAACATAGTAGCAGAAAAAGCAACCCGTTAGGTGGTTTTCTGCTGGTATTTGTAGTGTGTATATTGATATTATAAGCAAGTATATATGCATGTAGATATGCTACATCAAATAACATCGTAATTGACAATACACATAGACATTGAACGAAGACTGTGTTACACTCTCTTATGTAATCAGTAACGTAGTCCATGATACATTAAAAAAGATAATATTATATATAAACTGCATTAGGAGAATATTAGTGACGGAAATATATTAATGTTTATTTAAGCGATCACTAACCGGAAGTGTTGACATTTGAAAGTTTTAAAGAAGTGAATCTTTAAATAAACAAAAAAAAATTAAATCAACAGCTACGAAATTTAGTAGATATAGTATGTTATATTCATTCATTATTTATTCAAAGTAATCCAACTTATTTTACTAATCGGATAACGAATTATAAACCGTACGCAGTACCGCACCCCTTACTTTATTATAGTTTAGATACGATGTCTTGAACACAAAGGAAGGATGAAAATGAGCATTTCTAACATCTGAGTTAGTCTTTTAGTGACTAAAGCAAATGATATTTCAAAAAAAACATTCATATTCTGATTAAAGTATAATTAATATTCTGAATCAAATAATTAATATATGCATGAACATCTTAGTTAACTTAATTTTCGGAAAACTGATTTCTTTCTTATAAGGATTAACAAAACATATTACTGGATAGAAGCATGATGAATTTGTAAAGAGTGTCTCTCTAGACGACATGACTCTATTTGTCTAAATTTCGTTTTGTTGGGCGTATATCATTTCATATAATCTGCACATGAACTGCAAAAGATTTCCTGCATTACGCATGTGACTTTTCATATTCTAAGTTAGTCCATTTATCTATTCATACAGACTGATAATAGATTTTGCAGAAGGAGATTGAAATTAATCAGGTTGCTGAACTTTAGATAACTAGTGATGCTTAGAGTATTGTGATAATGAAATAAACTGTATGAAAGCAACCATTCCATCACAGTTAACGTAACTAAGATTAGTACTAAGAGAATGTATCAAAATTGGCACGATTAATTGAAAACAGTTGAAAGTTGATGGTATTTATCACAAGCACATTTTATAACCGTCAGAAGAGAGATATATTCCATTGAAAATATAACCTAACAGTCGCTTTATAAGAAAACAAATCCTCATATAATTACTCTGTTACTAAATTGATATCAATTAGTAGAATGAAGGGAAAGAGGACAAATAATGTCAATATTTCTGTAGAATATATTCATGTTTTTGATATAACATTCGCTTTCTCAGATACGAAAGCCATGTTACATCTGATCGATTTTACATCCATGAACCTAGAGCTAACTGAATTATCGGGAGCATGCCATACAATCAAAAATGTGTTTTATCCTTAATTAAGATTTGGCACGAATACTTAATTGAAGATGGCGTGTTTGGCTTTTACAATTACCTACAATCTTTTGATGACAGAATGCTGAAGCTGGCACAATACAGCACCAGCACCTGCAATTCTTGAACTTAGATCAGTCTACCGTTTTTCATCATTCATGAACATGGGTTCAATGTAGCTAAACTTCTCTAGCTGCATTAGTCGAATAACATGAACATGCGTGCACTGAACTAGTCAAATGTCTCGGTCTCCGCAGAACTTATTTTCTTTCCTGCTGAATACTGCACGGCCGGAAACCTATTAATTATATGTCGGAGATCCCCTTTTGATTCTGATGTTTGGGGGCCCGTGCTTCGCATTGAAAATATGATTATTTGTCAACCGCATGTAAAAGAGAACAAAACAAATTATAGAACATAGAGCACGAGCGAAATTATTACAATGATGGTATCAGAAAGAAGAAAATTGATATGGTATGCATTGGGATGAGGGATGGTCTGTAAATAAAAAAAATATGACAGAAATGTCGTGGATTTAATGAAGTGAAAAATCAAACAAGATTCAGTCAATTGGTTTGAGAGAAATTAAATTAATTGGGAAAATAAAGACAATTGTTGTTGATTTGTCAGCATTTAGACACGATGCTAATCTATATCGCTTATTACATGCATGCATAAATATATAATATATATATATACATATATATATATATATATATATATATATATATATATATATATATATATATATATAAAAGAATAGAGGTGTAACACACAAGTTATTATATATTGGTAAACGGAATAGAAAATGCTGACAAATTGTTCACAGTGAAAAATAGTTTAATTAGGAATAAGTGAGAATTAGTAATTGTATTGGTTAGTATTCAGTTTTGGTTTTAAGTTTTACCGGTTGCGCATTTCTGATGCTTTTCAAAAATAATTTTGAGATAGAGCGTCCGTGATTTTTGCTCTGATCTGATTAGTTTTGGGAATTCTACCTGTTTTTATGTTAAAAATGTGGCACCAGCGGTATTAAAATAAGTTTTGCGCCAATTCGTGTTGCAAAAATTATTGTGGTCAAAACAATTTTGATTGGTCGGTAGAGGTCATGTGAATGTAAAAAATTGATTTTGCGCCAAATGTAGGTTTGTGTCGGCTGACTGAGAAATGACTCTTTCACAACAAATATGTGTGTGTGTGTGTGTGTAGTGGTAGTAGTAAAGTGTTCGTTGTTGTGATAATGGCCAGCAGGGATGTGTGTACGAACCGCAGCCTGTTGACAGTTCAAATGCCTATTAAGACAAGTGTGTGTGTGTGTGTAGCAAAGTATTTCGTGGTAGAGGGATGGTCAGTAGGAATGTGTTTGTAAGTGAGTGGGGGATATTTTAACATGTTAAAAGATATTTTTCAGCTCTTGTCTTATACGGAGAAGTGTGTGTGTGTGTGTGTGTGTGTGTGTGTGTGTGTGTGTGTGTGTGTGTGTGTGTGTGTGTGTGTGTGTGTGTATATGTCTCTTTGTATGTTAATATACGCGTGTGTATGTGTGTGTGTATATATGTGTGCGTGTGTGTGTGTGTGGGTGGGTGGACCAGTATTTTTTTCCTGGTAAAATGTTGTACATTATTCGATATTTTCAGTAAAATCGATTCTCATAATAGAACATCAAAAACCTTAATGATATATAGTATTGGCATAATACCAAGGTATGTGTGAGTGTGTGTGTGTGTGTCCAGATTGTACGTACTGAAAGGGGGATCCCTTAGGCCTTGCCGTATTGGAATACCTGTGCACAAATATGTATATGCAGTGTGTTCAGAAAGTGTATAACTGTGCACAAATTGTATACTTGTGCGCAAATTGTACACATGTATCTGGAGTGTGTCCAGAAATTGTATACCTGTGCACAAATTGTACACTTGTGCACAAATTGTACACATGTATCTGGAGTGTGTCCAGAAATTGTATACCTGTGTATAAATATGTATCTGGATATTATTTGTACATATTTGTACACAGGTATACAATTTCTGGACACACTCCAGATACATGTGTACAATTTGTGCACAAGTGTACAATATGTTTACAGGTATAAAATTTCTGGACACACTCCAGATACATATTTGTGCCCAGGTATTCCAATACGGCAAGGCCTTACAATCTGGACACACTCCAGATACATATTTGTGCACAGGTATACAATTTCTGGACACACTGCAGATACATATTTGTGCACAGGTATTCGAATACGGCAAGGCCTAAGGGATCCCCTTTCAGTACGTACAATCTGGACACACACACACACTCACATATACCTTGGTATTATGCCAATACTATATATCATTTCACACCTTTTATTATTAAGGTTTTTGATGTTCTAATATGAGAATCGATTTTACTGAAAATATCGAATAATGTACACCATTTTACCAGGAAAAAAAATACTGGTCCACCCACCCACACACACACACACATTCTCACACACACACACATATATATACACACACACATGCACACGCGTACATTAACATACAAAGAGACATATACACACACACACACACACACACACACACACACACACACACACACACACACACGCACACACACACACTTCTCCGTATAAGACAAGAGCTGAAAAATATGTTTTAACATGTTAAAATATCCCTCACTCACTTACAGACACATTCCTACTGACCATTCCTCTACCACGAATTACTCTGCTACACACACACACACACACACACGTGTCTTAATAGGCATTTGAACTGTCAACAGGCTGCGGTTCGCACACACATCCCTGCTGACGATTATCACAACAACGAACACTTTACTGCTACTACTACTACACACACACACACACACACACACACACACACACACACACACACACACACACACACATTTGTTGTGAAAGTGTCATTTCTCAGTCAGCCGACACAAACCTACATTTGGCGTAAAATCAATTTTTTACATTCACATGACCTCTACCGACCAATCAAAATTGTTTTGACCACAATAATTTTTGCAACACGAATTGGCGCAAAACTTATTTTAATACCGCTGGAGCCACATTTTTAACATAAAAACAGGTAGAATTCCCAAAACTAATCAGATCAGAGCAAACATCACGGACGCTCTATTTCAAAATTACTTTTGAAAAGCATTAGAAATGCGCAACCGGTAAAACTTAAAACCAAAACTGAATACTAACCAATACAATTACTAATTCTCACTTATTCCTAATTAAACTATTTTTCACTGTGAACAATTTGTCAGCATTTTCTATTCCGTTTACCTATATATATATATATATATGAGGAGGTGGTGGTGGTGGTGGTGAGCGATGGTTGATGTGAGTTGCTGGGTGTGGTGTTTCAGCTTGTCATAGACATTTCGGCGTGTACGTGATGAGGCGGATGTGCTGAGTGTTGTGTGGATGTGGTAGGGGTTGCCTGATGGGACATGAAATAGTGCGTTGTTGTACTAGGTGTAGGGTGTTTTCTGCTGGTCATCAATATTTCACGAAAGAGTGAGATCAAAGGAATGAGGAGAGACATAAGGGAGGTAGCGTATAAGGGTTGGGTTGTGGCTTATATGTAATCTGTTTAGACATCGTTAATTGGGATTTTCACTATAATGAATTAATGAAGTGATGACAATGGTATCATGTTAGTGTTTGAAAAAACTATAAAAAATATAAAAAAAGATTATTGAAAAAAAAAATTGGAAAAGTTGCTAAAGCATTGTGGGTAGAGGCAAGAAACCTGTGCAGTGCGTATGGTTTGAAAATAATATAAAAAGGAAAATAAATATACATGTGTACAAACGCACCCAGAGACATACGTGTATGAATGCACATCCACACATGCATCAATATAAATATATATACAGTCATGCATCATCCCACAAAGGCAAACGTGGAAGATACAAGGAGCCATACGCGCATACATATCTAAATGCGTCTGCTCTTAGAAGGGCATATGGTATGACCATATTGCTCATCCTGCACTGCACCACTTGCACAACGAGCTCCCATATATACGAATTATAGGTATTTTCAGACATAGTGTCCCATGCTCACATCGTACATATGTCTGCTTCCCTGCATATGTACATGCTAACGAAATATGTGTGCTCATAGCCCGGGTGTCCATACTACTTTATGGCTTAACAAATCGTACTTGAATTATTATATTACACTGTGCGTAGCTGTACACCTCTGAACCTACAGTAACTTCACGTTACACTCTCCTTATATATATCGAACGCTACGTAAACTCGTACTTTCCAGTTGCTAATACTATCTATCAGTCGCAACTTCAGGTAAAAGCAACAACGTTAAATATAATGTCTTTCTCAAGGACATAACGCATGGCCAGGTTGTGAATCCAATTATCTAACCACTCAGCCACACTCCTTCAACAAATATATATATATATATATATATATATATATATATATATATATATATATATATATATATATATATATATATATATATATATATATATATATATATATATATATATATATATATATATACATACATACATACATAACTACATACATACCATCAGTCAATGCGATCAGTCGCATATTTTGGCGTGGGATACTATTTATTAAATTTAAGATGAATATTATCCCCGACAGTAATGTAACAACTACAGCCAGGTTGAATAACTGGTTATTCTTCTAACTATCCCTTCCGAAGACACCTTTTATTTGAATTCGTAGAGATATCAGACTAAATACATAAGTTATTTTACAAGGATTTGCTACAAACACCATGGCTGAACACAACATCAACAAGAAAATTAAGGAAGTATCGAAGACAAATAACAAAGAAGGTAATCAAACTTTATTCAGTTGTAGCTACAGAAGAAACCGAAATTATAAATCGCATTTCTCTTGGAGTTGCGAACTTAATAATGATTTATTTAATTGTTATAAAATGGCAAAAAACAATCCCTCCACTGGCTATATGAATAGAATGAAGCTACACTGGGCCGAAATGTCGCCAGAGCTAAATTATTTCACAGCGAAACAATTACGCCAACAAGCGACGTTTGTTGAACGTAAAAATAAGATAAATATTATTAATTGTAAGTCCCCCACAACAAACATGGAATCAACAACACGTGCTACAGATCGCCCTGCTACTAGACCTCCTAGCAGCCAGGTCGAACAGCGCCTTGAAACAATTATGCCTGTACCATCTAAGTCTACCTCGAATGCTGGGGAAAACACTATCGATAATAATAATAATCGAATAAATAATAATAATTGTTTCTACTTTAGGCACAAGGCCAGCAATTACCCAGTGCATTACTGGTACTTTATTTTATCGACCCCTTAAGGATGAAAGGCAAAGTCAACCTCGGCGGGATTTGAATTCAGATCGTAAAGGGACGTAACTATGCTGGAAAGCATGGCGTCCGACCCTCTACCGATACTGCCAATCCATAATCGAATAAATGTGACACCACGTATACCATCCGAGTCTACCTCGACTGTTGTGGAAAATACTATCGATAATGATAATCAAAAGTATAAACAATTGAAAATTTCCCTCAACGAAATCTTCCAGAGAGAAATTAACTCATGTATAAATATCTCTCTGGCTGAACGTGTTAAAATGACGATGGTGAATAAAAAACCAAATAATGAAATACTATGTGTTATTGACGAAATAGGGGATGAATATTTAGGACGGATAAAAACCCCAACATTTTGGCAAATCAACGCCTGTTTATATGCCTTAGCAATGACAGTGAAGCATTATCTTGGTGATAGCAGAGATATTAAAACAGCACCAAAAATACTATCATATATAACAGCACCAAAAATACCATCATATATAACTAAAATAGAAAAAAAGAGTGCTGACCTACGAAAAAACATAGGACATGTGATAATGCTCCTTACATGCAAACAAACACAAACAAACCTCACTCCTCACCAACAAAAAGTGAAAAATAACATAGAGACGATGTTTGGTAACAGTAGAACCAGAACTCTCCAATATAAGCTGATCATCCTCAAACAAAAATTGAGAGCTGTTAGCGAAAAACGCCGATACCTGAAGAAGGTAGATGAGAGAAAAATGTTTAATAAAAGATTCAGACGAAACCAAACATCAGTCTATAGAGATATGAAGGGCAAAATAATAATTGTCACTGAGGCCCCATCCCAGAAAGACATAGATTCCTTTTGCAGAAAAATATGGGGTGAAAAGAAGAATTTCAACCAAGATGCAGTGTGGCTAAGAGAAATCCGAAAGAACTATTGCTCCTACACTACAACAAAAACATACGAAATAAGTGAGGGTACCCTTGAGACTGTGATAGGAAAACTCCAAGATAAGAAAACACCAGGAAGAGACATGATTGTCGGCTACTGGTACAAAAAACTAATATTCTATCGGAGGTATCTTACTGACCTCTACCAAGAAGTTCTTAAGGGAGATACACTTATACCAGAATGGTTGACATTAGCACAGCGGTACTGGTCCCCAAGAACAAAGACACCCACTTGGCAAAAAACTACCGACCCATTGCATGCCAGAACCTGATGTATAAGAAATATACAGCCTGCCTCAACCTATTCCTCCAAGATCACAGTGAAAATAATAAGATCATCACAGATGAACAAGCAGCTGGAAAGAAAAGGGTTTGGGGATGTGCTGAACAACTCTTAATCAACAAAACTGCGATGTCGGAGGTGCGACAACTTAGGAGGAATATGACTACAGTCTGGCTGGACTACAAGAAAGCTTTCGATTCTGTTCCCCACTCTTGTATGATAGAGGCCCTCCAACTTGCTAAAGTCCCAGACATTATTGTCAGAGCCATAGAGAGGCTGTCTTCTTCTTGGGCTATTATCCTAAGGTTAAAGACAGAGAAGGAGGACTCTATTTTCACTGATAAAATAAAATATTGCAGCGGTATATTTCAGGGGGGAAGTCTCTCTGTGATATTGTTCATCTTGTCATTAAACCCCGTGTCCTTTCTGCTCAAGAAATGTGAGGATACATCATTGGCTCACAGGAGGACAGAAATACGAACCTAACCCATAACTTCTTTGTGGACGATCTGAAACTGTATGCCAAGAACATGGATGGGATGAAGAAAAATCTTGACCTGGTTACAACGTTCTCAAAGGATATAGGAATGGAGTTTGGCCAAGATAAATGCTCATACATGACTGTAAAGCGGGGAAAAACAACAACCCAATCTAGCAACATTGTCATAAATGGTCTAACTGTTTCACCGATATCTGATGAGGACTGCTACAGATACCTGGGGATAGATGAGAACATATCCTATAATGGTATCTGCAATAAAGAACGCGTAACCAGGGAATACTACACCCGATTAAGAAAGATCAGGTCATCGGAACTCTCTGCGCAAGACAAAACAGTGGCTCACAATGTGTTTGCTGTGCCTGTCCTAACACGAAAGTTTGGAATACTCAATTGGACGATAGACGAAATCCGAGCAGTTGATGTTGAACTCGAAAAATACTGAACAACACCGGAAACTTCCACATCAACAGTGACATAGACTGCCTTTACTTGAAACGTAAGCAGGGAGGCAGAGGCCTAACATCAGTCCAGACAGCATTTGAATGTCGCATCATATCTCTCCTACAACATCTACGAACCTCGAAGCGTAGGAACCCGCTTCTCGAGCAAGTCTATCTGCATGAAACAGATAAGATCATGAGAGTTGGGAAGGAACTCCTTGAGAGATATTCCCTGTGTGATAATCAAAAACTCACACCCAGGGATGTCTCTCAGCAGTATCGCAGTGAATCCATGGATGAAAAACTGCATGCCTATCAGCAAAAAATCATGCATGGATATGTTGCCAGGAAGCTCCAGAGTGAGAGTAATATAGATAAGGAAAGTAGTATATCTTGGACCAACAACCGCTATATTGGCTCCCACTTTGAAGGATACGCTTTTGCAATCCAAGAACAGGAGATTAGCACGAAATACCTGATTCACAAAAGAGATAGGGATGCAGGCAAAACACCTAGATGTAATAACAAGTGCAGACTCTGCAGAACTAACATCGAGGATATCACCCATGTCATCAGCAGCTGCCCAAAGATGTCATCGCGGTTCTATCTACCTATGTGGAATGATGTAGTGGCCAAAACACTGTACAATGCAGTTCGTAAAAAAGATAGCCCCGGTAATAAACACATTAAAATCTACAATAATGTGTAAGACATCCATGTACATATTATGAAAGAGTAGTGGTGGAATGTTCCAGTAAAAACCCCAATAAGATGCAAGCATAACAGACCAGATATTATGATATGGGACAGGGAGAAGAAAATATGCACAGTAGTGGAAATTAGCTGCCCAGCAGATGCCAATATAATATCAAAGATTAGTGAAAAGGAGAATATTTATGCAGAACTGATGATAAATCTGCAGATACTCCACCCTGATTACACCTTCAGATTTATGCCTGTGATTATTGGGGCACTGGGATATGTTAGTAACTGCCTCAATACAAATCTTGAGAAGCTCGGCTTCACAGGAACAGAATGAACACAACTAGTTAGGAAATTACAAGTGCAATTCATTAATGGAACAGTAAAAGTATGTAAAACATTCCAAAAATGTTGAATCTAATAACTGCATATACATATGTACAGATACAAAGCATATACACATGCACACATACAACTCAAAACATACACATCCACACATACAATAACATCCATATCTACACATGCATGCATGCAGACATACATACATATCTACCTAATTGATGTTGTGTAAATTCCAATGAGAGAGTCTTGTGTCTATGTTAGAAACCGACTCTCTCTCTATTGGTAAAACTTAGTGAAATTATAAAACCAGAAGAACATACATACATACATACATACATACATACATACATACATACATACATACATACATACATACATACATACATCTGCGTTCTCTAACTAAATCCACTATCTTACTTACTTACTCAGGAAACAAGGTCGACAAAGAAGTGGGTCCAGAAGTATCTCCCATCTTTTCTTTGTTGATGACCTGAAGTTGTACGGGCCAAATACCAATGACATCAAGAAACAATTGGACCTCATTACACAATTTTCAACATACATCAAAATAAAATTTGGTGAGTCCAAGTGTGCATAGTTGGCAGTAAAACGTGGAAGAGCTGTGCCCTCCTCTAGAAATCTAGAGATGAACGGCCTGACAATTCAACCTCTACAGTCATGTGACAACTAGAGATATCTTGGACAGGATGAGAATGTCAGACTTGATGGACCCATAAATAAGGAGAGAACCAGAACTGAATACCTCAGAAGAGTAAAGAAAATATGGTCATCAGAACTGTCAGCGTACAACAAATACATTGCGGATAATACTTATGCTGTGCCAATTCTAACGCCAACATTTAGCCTGCTGAACAGGTCATTGCAAGAACTAAGTGAGATGGATGTTAGGACTCGCAAACTTCCCAGTGTTACTGGGAATTTTAACATCAATTGTGATGCGGATAGGCTATACTTCTCACGCAAGGAAGGTGGCTGGGGTCTAAAATCCATATTAACAATATATGGGACCCGGATAGTAACACAGAAGCAACACCTGCAACAGAGGAAAAGGGTTGGCAACCATCTTGCCCAGGTTTATGAGCATGAGAATAATATATCATTAGAATAGCGACTGATCTGGAGGAGAGATATGGAATGAAGCCTGATATAAATCTTTCACCTATAGAAATCGGAAGATCCTATTCAATGTTCAAACAATATGAAAAAATTGACCAATTTACAGAAAATGCATGTGCGCCCAGCATATATATGTATATCGATCTGTGGAAACCGTTCGGATAATCAACAGCAAATGCATGAAGGACATCTCGATTGCATCGAGAACAGTAGAAATAATTATTATGATTAAACGATATATGTAACCTCACCATCTTATTTTATTATTTTTATAAAAATCTCCATCGTAACTAAAACAACGATTGTTGAGAGCTTTCTCCTCTTTACTCCTGTTTTTACCAAAACAATCTTTTTCGAATATATATATATATATATATATAAGAATGGGTGCTCTGAAAAAGGGATGAATATATATGTATAGTATATTTGTCAATATACTGTATGCTTAATTAAAAACATTTTGAAGACATTGCGCTATTATCTTGTAGTGACTATGTCACTTCATTTTTCAACAATCAAAGGGAGATAAGCTGACAGATCTGTTTCATACTGTTGGTAATAATCAGAGTTTAGCACTCGCCGATGCCTGTTGAAAATTATAGATGTTGGATTCTTATAGAATTCCAGTAATAATCAGGAACAGAGCACCAATTCTAATTTTTAATTTTTGCTGGACCGGCAATCGCTCTGTATAATCATTCCCTGATTATTACTGGAATTATATAAGAATCCAACATCTATAATTTTAAACAGGCATCGGCCAGTGCTAAGCTCTGACGATTACCAACAGTATGAAACAGATCTATCAGCTTACCTCCCTTTGTTTGTTGATATAATAGCGCAAGGTCTTCAAAATGTTTTTAATTAAGCATACATTATATTGCCAAATATACTATGTATGTATGTATATATATATGTATGCATGTATGTATGTATATATATATATATATATATATATATATATATATATATATATATATATATATATATATATATATATATATATATATATATATATATATATATATATATATACATATATACATATATATATATATACATTTATATATATACATATATACATATGTATACATATATATATATATATATACATATATACATATATATATATATATATATATATATATATATATATATATATATATATATATATATATATATATACATATACATATATACATATATATATATATATATATATATATATATATATATACACGTATATATACATATATACATATATATATATATATATATACATATATACATATAACTGCTGGACTGGCTACCTGACAGATACCTCAGGCACAGAAAGAGATTATCGCTAAATGCTGATGTTGGTTACATTATCAATGTTAGTATTATTGGGGCACCCACTGATGAATTGTAGGAGCCCACTTGAATATATATCTATTGATGGTATACAAGCTCCTACATAAATTGGTATAATTTCACACAAGTTGTAGGTGTCCTATAATGAAACGAGACGTCCGTCTGGGAAGAGATATATTAGATATGTCTCATTTGAAATAATACAGCCAATTTTCCACGCAATAATTTTAGTTAGCACCCCGAACAAATAATTGGGAATATAATCACTTATTTCCTAATGTTTGTTGAGTGAGTTGGAATTTGGCCGGAGTATCGCTAAAAAGCTTTCTTCGATATTGTATTTATTTACTTGCTCTTGGCGCAGCAGATGTCAAAAAAATTCCCGGTATAAGGTTAGCATTTCTTTGTTTATTTTTTATATATAAATATTGATTGTTCCTTATATCTCATTCTGTTATTTTGCTCGAGAAAATATCTGTGTGTGTCATCAAATGTTGTACACACATAGATATTTTTTCAATTTCCAATTGAGTTCTTAGCACGTGGCCTGAATTCCTTTCAGAGTTCATTGTCACGCGCATGTATTGTTTTTTTTTGGCGGTAATTCACTTCCTCACTTTTTGAATCAGTTCGAGCACTTCTTTCAGAACTGCTGGATGGCTACCTGACAGATACCTCAGGCACAGAAAGTGATTATCGCTAAATGCTCATGTTGGTTAGATTATCAATATTAGTATTATGGCGGCACCCACTGATGAATTATAGGAGCCCAGTTGAATATATATCTATTGATGGTATACAAGCTCCTACATAAATTGGTATAATTTCACCAAAATTGTAGGAGTCCTATAATGAAACGAGACGTCCGTCTGGGAAGAGATATATTAGATATGTCTCATTTGAAATAATACAGCCAATTTTCCACGCAATACTTTTAGTTAGCACCCTGGACACATAATTTGGAATATAACCACTTATTTCCTAATGTTTGTTGAGTGAGTTGGAATTTGGCCCGAGTATCGCTAAAAAGCTTTCTCCGATATTGTATTTATTTACTTACTCTTGGCGCAGCAGAATCGAAAAAAATTCCCGGTATAACGATAGCATTTCTCTGTTTATTTTTTATATATGCATATTGATTGTTCCTTATATATCATTCTGTTATTTTGCCCGAGAAAATATCTGTGTGTGTCATCAAATGTTGTACACACATAGATATTTTTTTCAATTTCCAATTGAGTTCTTAGCACGTGGCCTGAATTCCTTTCAGAGTTCATTGTCACGCGCATGTATTGTTTTTTTTTTTGGCGGTAATTCACTTCCTCATTTTTTGAATCAGTTCGAGCACTTCTTTCAGAACTGCTTGCCTGGCTACCGGACAGAAAGTGATTATCGCTAAATGCTGATGTTGGTTAGATTATCAATATTAGTATTATTGGGGCACCCACTGATGAATTATAGGAGCCCACTTGAATATATATCTATTGATGGTATACAAGCTCCTACATAAATTGGTATAATTTCTCCCAAATTGTAGGAGTCCTATAATGAAACGAGACGTCCGTCTGGGAAGAGATATATTAGATATGTCTCATTTGAAATAATACAGCCAATTTTCCACGCAATACTTTTAGTTAGCACCCCGAACACAACATTGGGAATATAATCACTTATTTCTAATGTTTGTTGAGTGAGTTGGAATTTGGCCGGAGTATCGCTAAAAAGCTTTCTCCGATATTGTATTTATTTACTTAGTCTTGGCGCAGCAGATTTGAAAAAAATTCCCGGTATAAGGTTAGCATGTCTTTGTTTATTTTGTATATATGAATATTGATTGTTATTTATATCCATTCTGTTATTTTGCCCGAGAAAATATCTCTGTGTGTCATCAAATGTTGTACACACATAGATAATTTTCAATTTCAAATTGAGTTCTTAGCACGTGGCCTGAATTCCTTTCAGAGTTCATTGTCACGCGCATGTATTGTTTTTTTTTTTGCGGTAATTCACTTCCTCATTTTTGGAATCAGTTCGAGCACTTCTTTCAGAACTGCTTGCCTAGCCACCTGACAGAAAGTGATTATCGCTAAATGCTGATGTTGGTTAGATTATCAATATTAGTATTATTGGGGCACCCACTGATGAATTATAGGAGCTCACTTGAATATATATCTATTGATGGTATACAAGCTCCTACATAAATTGGTATAATTTCTCCCAAATTGTAGGAGTCCTATAATGAAATGAGACATCCGTCTGGGAAGAGATATATTAGATATGTCTCATTTGAAATAATACAGCCAATTCTCCACGCAATACTTTTAGTTAGCACCCCGAACACATAATTGGGAATATAATCACTTATTTCTAATGTTTGTTGAGTGAGTTGGAATTTGGCCGGAGTATCGCTAAAAAGCTTTCTCCGATATTGTATTTATATATATACATATATATATATATATATATATATATATATATATATATATATATATATATATATATATATATATATGTGTGTGTGTGTTTGTGTGTATGTATATATATATATATATATATATATATATATATATATATATATATGTGTGTGTGTGTTTGTGTGTATGTATATATATATATATATATATATATATATATATATATATATATATATATATATATCAATATATATATGGTCGTTTTAGAAGCTTCAACAATCCAGATGGGTAAATCTCCGGGTAACAGAATCAGGTGGTAATGAAAGAGACAGATGTAGCAGGAAGTGCAGAGAGTGTAGAGGAAATTAGGAAAATGGTAAAAATAATTGTTTCTACTTCAGGCACAAGGCCAACAATTACCCAGTGCATTACTGGTACTTTCTTTTATCGACCCCGTAAGGGTGAAAGGCAAAGTCAACCTCGGCGGGATTTGAACTCAGATCGTAAAGGGACGTAACTATGCTGGAAAGCATGGCGTCCAACCCTCTACCGATACTGCTAATCCACCGGAAAAGTGTAAAAATAATAACACGAGAATGAGTTACCTTGGAAGTGATTTAATTTTCCCTATATTTCTTCCATCAACAGGATTATTTTCAGAGGGGAAAAGTTTTGTCGGAGAGGGACAGCACGTGGCCTCTGTTGTTTACCGTGTGTGTACATCTGAACTATCCTGTCGGGTACGTGTGCGGGGAATAGCTACGGTCAGACAAAGGTCAATACAGTTCTATATTAGAGCAGTGGGGTAGGGGGGCGATGTGTCAATGCGTACGCATCTTTGTTTGGTCTGTGATACTAGCAGGCATGGTGTTGGTAATTTGCCTGCTTATTGTCTGTTGCTCGGTGGATGGTGAGCACTATATACACAAAATAACAATCTATGTGTGTTGTTGTTCCATTTGTTTACACCAGCCATCTCGTCTCACTTCTCTCCGATTGATTATTGATTTGTGGTCCGACGCGCTTCATCCAGAGTTTCTCCATCCTTAATTTGTCGACGTTGCGTTCCGTAGCTAACGCTGTGACAATTGCTCATCCGTCTTTGTTTCTGCATTTGATTATGTGTTTCCGTAACGATAAGGCCCTACTGTTGCGTTCCTTGATGTAGTGGCTAGTTCATAAGGATGGATACATTCCTTCATGTAGTTATTGATACAATGTTGCTGTGGAACATTTGATCGTATAGCCACTTGATCAGGATTGAAATTGATGATTAATAGAGCAACACAGACTTTTCTAGTGATTTCTATTTACATATGGGAGAACTCGACAAAGTTGACCGTCAACGTGACATGATACTAGTGAAGGTATTAGGACTATTTATACTTTACGCAGAAAAGAACTGACGATATAAGCAATTCCTCGTGTTTCGTATCTTACATATTTCATATTAAATACAAATTATAAACTTAAAAACATGTTTGTGCAATTTCGTGATTTATTTCAACCTTTCCTTTATTACGGACGGAAAAATCATATAAAACTGAAATGACATGCTATTGCTGTTTACTAAAGATAATTTGTATTGATTTAACACAGCTGTATTACTATCAGCCACAAGCAACATAAATAAATATAGATTTTATTTTTATAGTTGGATAAGAAAACTTATAAATATTCTCTTATCTTTAATATTTTCAACAGAGTAATTATAAAACAAACAAAATAAATTACGGAAAAGATAAATATTCACTGTACCAACGCAAATTCATTTATATTAAACATTATATAATTTCCAAATACGGATTGACTGCTGGTTTCGTATCATTTATTTTAATTTTATTTTGCTGTTCAATTTATATATTAAAAAAAAAATGATATTATCAATTTAAATATAATGCATGTAAAAGTATTTTAAATATATATTACACGTGAAAACTATTGAATAAAGAGATTTATAAAATGACCTCCAATCGTTTTAAAAAATTAGAATAAAAAATGATGAATTGTATATGAACCTATCGTTAATACTACATTAGTGTACGGTGTATTTGTTTAGTACGTATTTATTTGATAATAATTGTTTCTACTATTGGCATAAGGTCAGCAAACACCCAGTACATTACTGGTACTTTATTTTATCGACTCCGTAAGGATGAAAGGCAAAGTTCACCTTATATATATTTGATAATATTTATTTGATAATAATTATTTCTACCTTTGGCACAAGGCCAGCAATTACCCAGTGTATTACAGGTACTTTATTTTATCGACCCCATAAGGATGAAAGGCAAAGTTAACTTCGGGGGGATTTGAACTCAGAATGGCAAGGGCCGTAACTCTATGCGTCAAAGCATGGCGTCCGACCCTCTACCGATACTGCCAATCCACCATAATGTATTTGATTAAATAATAATCTACGTTATTTTGCTGAATAATATACGTTATTTAGAGTGTTTGCGTCTGTACGTTAATATACGTCTACACTGCACTTATTAAATGAAGATCAGATGCTACAACAGCTTGGGGTTTTAGAGACCCCTGCTATATAGTACGCCACCATAAACGTAACAAATCTATTTGGAGCAGTTGAACATTTCTCTATCTAAAATATGTGACGAGCCTCCACCAGGCTTAGAAACAAAAATAAAGGTCAAATTTACTTATGTATCAATGGCCAACAAAGGAAAGACGGTTATAGAAAATGTAATCTCAATGGTGCCCCAACATCGTCTTAGTCCTTCGACGTGAAGAGATAAAAGATAAAAATAGACAGATATATGATAAATATGAAGTATATAGGACTACAAGTTTGCTATTATTTACGCTGCTATGAAAATCATGAACCTTATTCATTTTCCCTTGTTATTTCTCTAGAGAAGAAGATATAACTGGCAATATGAATTTTCAGTTCCCGTTTCAGTAATTTTAAATTAAATGTTTCACTATATCAGAAAAAATATGTAGCATGTGATGAAAAAGAATTAAACAAGTCTATTTAACTAATCTATACTCTGTCGAGATTATTGTCATACCAGTCGGGAGAAATACGAAAGTGGGCTGAAATAATTATAGGTTGTCTATGAAGTAGTGACACTACACCTGTGAAATCTTGCATGTATTACTATCAACTCTTCTTATTAACTATTGCATTGTTTCTGTCCAGGTAAAGTGACATCTGGCTTCAAAGATAACTTGTCTTAAAAAATGATTCAAGTTATCATCGTGGTGTTGTCAAGGGCCTGCATACAATGGGTGTAGCCCGTAATGACATTCATTCTGATATGGTTGCTACACCAAGGGAAGATACACTTCAGCTTTGACAACCGTGCTGTGTGGGCAACTGAATTTAGGAGGGGAAGAGAGAGTCTTGAAGTTGGCCCATGTTCTGGGCGTCCTAATTGCTACCACCGGGGAAAACATTGATCGTCTTCACCACATATTTATAGGTGACTATCAATCGAATAGTCAATGCTATTAGCATATCCCATGTGAGAATTAAGAATATTCTGCACAATAAATTGACATGAAGCAGGACCCTGCCTTTTGGGTGCCACATTTTCTGACACCTGATCAAAAGCGCACGAGGCTGCTCACAGCAGGGGGCAATCTGATATTGTTTGAGACAGGTCTAACAGATTTCAATGAAGGTTTCGTAACACAGGACAAATATTGGATTCATCACCAGGGACAAAGAAACCTTCCATGCAGTGGAACCACCCATCTTTATCTGTTCCAAAGAAGGCCAAGGTCGTTTCATCTGCAGAGCAGGTTTTTCAGGGGGATGCTTAGGAGATTGTATTGATTGGCTACCTTCAAAATGGACACACAATCAATGGAGAGTAATATGCCAAATTGCTGAGGGAGTTACGAAAGGTTATCAAGACTAAATTTCCTTACTGTGCGTTAATATTTCTTTGAACTGATTGATCCTGATTGATCCTTATTCACCTGATTTGCCCCTCTCTGACTGTCATCTATTCCCCAACATGGTAAAACACTTGACTGGGAATCGGAATCACAGTGATGACAACATTATATGTGCTGTTGAACGTTTTGATCAACAGGATGAAAGCTTCTTCACAAATAGGTTTCACACGCTGCAACACCGATTGGAGGAGTGTATGGACTACAAGGAGAATTTTGCTGAAAATAATCTCACTTGCTTGCATTCGATGGGAGTATCTTTGAACTTTTCAGTCGACCCTCGTAATAACTTCCAATAATTTAGTGGAGAACCATTTCCATTGTTAATTATAGCCCTTCCATATAAAAATATCGTTAAGGGCCATGGCTAAAACATGTCGTTTGTGTTATTAGCTTAATCAACATGCGGCGAGAAGTGTTTTAATTCAGAATCCAAGCATAATTAATGAGTCTCACTGAATGTAATTCATGAGTGCAATGAAAAAAGAGTATAATGAGTGCAAATAGTTTTCAAATGGATTTCAGCTGTTGGGGAAATATTTGGATAAGTTATTTCTCTAGGATTCCTGAACGTTACACACGAAGAATAGAGTCAATTCTCAGCGATAATCTAATGTTCGAATACATTCGTTGATTCAAAATTGCAGCAGCTTATATATATGTGGTAGAACATGCATAAATAGAAAATTGTTCATATAAGGGGTAAAATTAAAAATGGAAAGAACGTTAGAGAATAAACATTAGGTTATCTTGTAAATTACATATATTTCATAAAATACATCGCCTCTTTATTCTCATGGTTGAATCTATTGAGTGATGTACGGGTCCAGATTTTTAAATGTTTCTACGGTCATATTTAGGAGTAGTTACTCAATACACGTTTCTATTAGACATTAAATTGTTTAGCTCTGAATTAATTTCTTACTATTCACAGAATAAACATTGGATATTTGTTCTGCTTGAATTTGAAGTAATTATCTATTAACAATTTTTTTACCTTCACCTATACGTGGATACAATAGTATTTATTTATAACTCAGTTTTAAATGTAGCATGCCATCATTAAAATAACATTGGACTGTATTTACACCCTCTGTATCACTGTTTCTAGTAACTATTAATTATATGAATTTTAAATATACGGCTTGATTTTATTTTTAACCCGAACAAAATATTATTGTTTTGTAATAAGCAAATGTGATGTACACAATATTTAGATAGCCGCAGATAGGTTTTCGAGTGCAATTAAATAAGTAATAGAATAATATTAATTACGAAAGAGGGAGGTGTACTGAAATAGACGTAGAATCCTGAGATAGCAAATTATCCGGATTCACTGTCAATGAATAATTTACTCATCCGTAATGAATTCGCTGCTGTCTGGTGAGATTTAAGTGCTTAATTCCAGTAACTGAAGAGCTCGGAAAATTGAGGGAATATATCTATTACTACCCTCATTTGTACATTAAATTAAACAGAGCAAACCTAATTATGGAAAATAATGGAGGTGTCAATTGTCCATAATTGAATATTCAAGGCTTATACACTTCTCTTTTATTCTGCTTAACATTAGATATGTAGCATTTACGTTACAATCAAATATATATACATATATCAAACCAGTATTTCTATTTAAAAAACAAAAGCATTGTTATAAATAAACAGAAAGTGTAACAAATGATACACTGGATTGCATTTAAACAAGAGTAGAATTTGAAAAATATTTAAGCATTTTGACTTTCTTAAAAGGCTATCTGTGTTAACCAGGAATGCATCAAAAAGCAGGTTAGCCAATTACCGATTACTAATAAATCGAACGCCAAAATGTTGTACTGTGACTACGCATTGCAATTCTGATCATTATTTATAGGTCGATAAAATAAAGTACCAGTAATGCACTGGGTAATTTATGGCCGTGTGCCAAAAGTAGAAACAATTATTTATAAACTATAAATTGAGCAAGCTGATATTATATGAATCATAATTACTGTAAAATTACCTAATACATTTATGTCCAACCGAAAATTAATATTAGGTTTTTACAAAACCACTAGAATTAAAAATCAACCGTACCATAACAGACCAATAAGTCTGTAAGACTTGGAACTTACTTCGTACCAATATATGATATATATATAGTTTAATCTAAAAAAGGCATTTGTACATCCCAGGAATCAAATTAATATAGTGGGCTTAACATGTATTTAGAAATAAAGTTTATTACAGCACATAACAAACAAAAATACAAATCGGGAAAAATATGATTACCATATGCGTATAAACTTGAAGGTCCGGTATACCAAGCGAGCGTTGTTTAGAATAGAGGTGTATAAGGTATATAGTGTAGATGGATAAAACACCTGCAATTCTCAAATTTTTACCATGGTGCCATTGACATAATCACAGGATAAATACAAAACGTAAGAGCTAAATATGTTCTCTATATATAAGTTTATTGGATAAACGCACGTCATGCTTACTATCTCCTCCCACCCCCACCACATATATATATATACATTGTTTCCGAAAAAGATGGTTTGATCAAACCTATACATGATATATGATAGTATACAGTTATATAACTGCTATAGATCAATCAATATGTCAATATGATCAACCCACCGAAACGATCGTAAAACAATGATATGACTAGGTAAAATAACTTAACTTTATTATTGTTTACATTGTTAAATTAATAACTAACATACATATATACACTAACACACACACACATATATATATACAAATATATATTTACATATATATATATAAAAGGAACGATCGACTTTCGTCAAATCGGACCGAGGGAACAATGTTTCCGTTGGTCTTTCCAATTGCTAATACTATCTATCGGTCGCAACTCTAGGTAGAATGAGCAACGTGAAATAAAGTGTTATAACGCATAGCCTGGTCCAGGAATCGAAGACACAACCTTACGATTGCGAACCCAATTTTCTCTCTCTCTCTCTCTCTCTCTCTCTCTCTCTCTATATATATATATATATATATATATATATATATATATATATATATATATATATATATATAGGCGTGTGGCTGAGTGGTTAGATATATATATATATATATATATAGAGAGAGAGAGGGAGAGAGAGAGGTTACGAACCAGATTGACCTTAACGCACCAGAGTACTCAATACTTAGGGTTGTAGAGTAGGTAATAGGAACATGTTTGACCCCGGCGGCAGAGCTAAATTTAGTCCAGAAATAGCCGTCGCAACGGCTTGACGTCTGCCGTCGGGGTCACACATTTTCCCGGACCGAGGAAACAATGTTTCGATTGGTCTTTCCAGTTGCTAAAACTATCTATCTGTCGCAACTCCAGGTAGAAAGAGCAACATGAAATAACCTCACGATTGCGAATCCAATCCTCTAACCACTCAGCTACACGCCTTCACACACACACACACATATATATATATATATATATATATATATATATATACACACACACACACACATATATATATATATATATATATATAGAGAGAGAGAGAGAGAGAGAGAGAGAGATATTAAAGTATGAGAGATAGGGAGAATGAGAGAGAGAGAGAGAGAGAGAGAGAGAGAGAGAGAGAGAGAGACATGCAGACATCTACACAACTTGGACTTCTAAATAGTGTTGTATAAATTAATATTAGCAATTTTAGTCTTCAAAATCTGTTACTTTGTATGTTAAGATTGTGTGCCACACATTTTAATGTACTTTGCTAATTTTTAGGAAGAAGTGTGTCTAACACGTTTATTTATTAAACGCCTGTTGTCAGAATAATTGACACACAACGTTAGTCGACAATTAAATAACAGATATCCAGAGTTATTATTTATTCTAACACAGCATAGTTACGTCACTTTACGATCTGAGTTCAAATCCCGCCGAGGTCAACGTTGCCTTTCATCCTTACGGGATCGATAAAATAATATACCTGTAATGCGCCGGTTAATTGATGGCCTTGTGCCTAACGTAGAAACAATTATTTATTCTGAATCATATTTTAGTTAACGCATCTGACTAAAAGATAATAGAAATAATAGGAAAGAAATAATAATTTGTCAATATGAAATAGATAATATGAGATCCTAAATGCTGCGAAGATAAATGAAGCTACAGAGAAGAAGTTATCAAAACCCATGGTCAATGGCTTTCTATCAGAAATCATGCTATAATTGTGTAATCAAATCTTACTGAATGCAACTATTCATAGTAAGCAATTAATATAATACGTGTGATTGTTGCACACTAGATAATTATGATTGTTTTTTTCTTTTCAATTTCTAAATACAGTGAATTTGGTTTTTAATAAATCATCGCAAAAATCAAAGATCGCAATAATACTGTCTGCTTGTAGTTATAATTACTTCCGTATATTCTATAATGTAGCATTGCTATAATGTGGCCATACAATTTATACACACACGAAATGAATTTTCCCATTTGACAGCATACTGTCATTCTGGAAAAAGGACACTTAATACTAGTGGAAAATTATCAAATAGATTTTAAACACTGAAAAATAAAGACATAAAATAATTACTGTAAATTTGAAATATTTATTATGATGACAGTTTTATACACTTTTTACCGTCTCATTTCAAATTTTATGGTTGCCACAAAATAATACATCCATTTAAGTAAAATCATAATTTGTTTAAATATATATAAATTTAGTTTTCAAATCAAGTATAAAAAATATATAAATACAATCACTACTCAACACGCGTAAACACGACTATAATATATATTTATATATATACATATAATATATATATATATTTATATATATATATATATATATATACATATATATATGGTGGTGTGCTTGTGTGTGATTTTTTGGCTTATGAGGACGTATGTATGTATATATAGCACACACATCATATTGATTTCATTTCATTCTTATGTATTGTTAAACCAAACAATTTATGAACTTCAAGAAAATATGTTATTCCAATAAATATATGCCGAAGCTCGGTGCATTTATCTAGGAAATATTTCTGATGCACACCGTTTCATTTTAATTGCTTTCAGATATAAAAAGGAAAAAAAATTCAGCAGACTTTGAAAGATTGACAATTTATTAACCTTGTCATTAGGGAAGAAAATGTCGTCTTTGTGATGTCAGGAAATGAAATAGAACATTCGGAATAGAATTCAACAACAATAACAACAATAAAAAAAAAACAGAACTAAAGCAACATCAATATTGACAATGACAGCAATAATATAAATAAATACCAATATCAACGTATTGACTATGCTGCATTTTGCAACTGACAAGTATGAATAATTTCTGCTGCTAAAAGTCATATATTTAAATCGGAAGTTGTTGATATAATGTTGATGATTATTTACGCAATAAGAAACACAAAAAAATAACGTTTTCGGTATGAAAACAAATACTTTTTCACTCTTTCGCTCAGTGAACATGTCACAGATATCAAAGTAGCTGTTTCAAGATACGTTAATCTCTCATCGGTGACATAAACGCAACCGGTATCGAGAGGAAACTAGTTATATTTGGCAGTAGCTCTAAGATAGTGTTAAGCATATTAGTGATGTATATAATAACATATATTATATGTTTATAATCAATAAATATATCGTTATATACGATAAATATATCATTATGAAAAAACAGGTCAAATATTATAATAAACAAAACTTTTATTCGTGTAAATTTGTGTAAATTAAACGAAACAGATTCTACGAAATACCAATCATACTCCATTATGTTACTCCTGGTGTTGTATTCTGTATTGATTTTAGATTACGTACACACAAAGTGAGGGATTTTTATGTTCTTGTACACAACAATATCATGGCAATTAATTTATAGCCATTCGGCAGCTGAAAATGCTTTACGAACTGGATTAAACACACTTAACCTCAAATGGAGATAGGACTAAATAATATAATCTGATTCTCATGTGTCGCAATACTATCCACGGTATATCTAGTGGTGGGCAATGGTAGAAACGTCAGTAAAATTCCAAAGAGTAAAGAGAATATAAATACGTTATATATGAGCGCCTGTCTGTTTATTATTTGTTATTTATATCAATCCAATCACTCGCCTACTAAATATCCTTATCATTTTCTATTAAAAACCCCGTTAGTAATATCATATGAATGTTATATTCATTCATTATTGCTTAAATTTCAACACACACTTCAGCTATATTTTTAAACACATTTCATTTACAGCTTAATATGCACATTATGTTTGTTGTTCAATATAATATGAGAATACGAAACAGGTTCACTACAACGGCATCATACAATTACTCATCGTATTTTCTCGTTATTCATACATATCTCTATTTTGCTTTTGATTTTCCTCTGTTCCATATCTCATTTTGCCTTCTTTATTATTCAGATTACGATATAACTCAACATTATCATTAGCACATCCGACGATATCTTCCTGAGTTTATTTGACGCTCATTACACTTGGCAGCAATTGATATCTATAACTTCAGATATAGTATATTTTCTACAACAGTTGATATATGAGAGATATATATGATACATGCAAGGATACGTTATAGTTGGTTGACACCACATGATAGTCAGTATTACGAATAGATTCATTATGAGACCGAGACAATATTTACCTTTACATGAAGCTGCTACTTTTAATTCTGATGACTCTTCCAAGAATCATCAACATATAAAGTGACATTATATGTATGATAAATTGTTTGCTTGAGAGACTGGCACATTTTGACCTCGTGAAGATTTGCCGTCCAATACAATAGAAACATTTAAACAGCACGCGAATCACATGCAATTAACAAACACAAAATACCATAAAAATCACAGAAAAGGACTACACACAAACTTAAAAAAGGATCCACCACAAACACAACACCAATAGTTAAAAGGTATGATCACACTAATTGGGGTACTGGCATTAAACTCGTTGAAGACACTGTATAAATATAAATTGGGACAAATATTTTTTGTAAGAAAACAATTACACATGTTCAACAAAAATGTTAATATATGCCATTAGATATAAAGTGTGTAAAGAAAATGATATAGGACAAACCAAACTCACCGTCAATGGGTGGAAGACAATTCACCACCAACAATTACGAAACCTCACCAGAATATAGATATTATTTAGTTGACAATTAGATACGCGTGCAACGAATAAGTTCCCCAAATTCAAGGTTTCACCTTACACATTAGTCCAGATAATGCCACCGATCAACACGCACATACGCAAACATGCACATATAATCACGTACAATTCATGTTCAGTTTGCTCATTGGTTCATTATTATTTTTTTTTTCATTATGATGGTGATGTTAGTGGTCATAATTGTTTCTACTTTTGGCACAAGACCAGCAAGTATCGCAGTGCATTACTGGTACATTATTTTATCGACCCCATAAGGATGAAAGGCAAAGCTAACCTCGATTTGAACTCCGATCCAAAAGGGCCGTAACACCATGCTGCAAAGCACGGCGCCCGACACTCTAACCATACTACCAATCCACCGCCCATCAATGGTAATAATAATGATTATTATTATTACAGTTTTTGTTAATGTTATATTTATTCAGACGAAGAAGGGAGCAAAGAAAAACTACTGAAACACACACAAACACACACATACACTCACACACACATTCACACACAAACACACAATCATACAAATACATAAACAATTTTCTGTACTTTTGAATTTTGGGTATTGCCACGAAGACAATATCAACTGCCTTGAATATTGAATACAACCGGCATGAAGTGCTACGCTTGAAAGTACCACGAAACCCAGTGCCAAATCAGGTGATGACTAGTTGAGTCATTTTACGGCAAAATACAGAAGGGTACATGGTGCTCCCGATATTTGGCACGAAATCACCTAAATCTCTATGCCTAACAGTTTCATCTTCCCCAACCTATCAAATTGTACGTTAAACATACAGCAATCTGAGCCACATATATTTTGCATAAAACTAAAAGAAATTCTCAATATCCGTTAAATGTGTGTTACAGGTCGACACAGCAAAACCTTTTCGTAATTCCCTTGTATTTTGAAAACCATGAAACATCTGAAACCGGTAAAGTTATATGTTATTGTAACTAAACTTTCTTAAAGAGTCCAATTGCATTCTCAACTTATATATATATATACACACACACACACACACACACACACACATACATATATATATATATATATATATATATATATATATATATATATATATATATATATATATATATATAGTTTTAATATAGATGAGATTCTACAGGACTAGAACTGTTTCATTCTTTAGAAATCATCAGGAATCTGGGTATCATAAAATAAATATGGTATTTATAGGTCTCTACAAGTGGTAGGAGAGGGTGGGGAGTGGGATGGGTGTAGGTCATTGGTTGATAGAAAAGGGCATTCATTAAAAGCTAATTCTACAAAGCTATAGTTTATTTTTATTAATTTTTGTTTTTAGAGTAACAAAGGCAGACAGAATTCTATAAACAGGTTCCGGATGGCAAACCATTCCTTGTCATTAAGTTTCTCTTAAGCTAACAGATGTCTATAAGATCAGTGGGGGGTCAGTCATGGTAGATAGAATTAAAGAAAAGGGAGATTCTTTAAAAGCTAAATTCATTAAGGTTCTACTAAGTGACAAAAGTTTAGAGAATTCTGTAGACAGATTCAAAATACTGAGTGCATATCTTAC
>OZ024740.1:180816797-180844297 GCA_964016885.1 Eledone cirrhosa
TATTTACGTAAATCTCGTAGGGCAGACCATCCAAACCGGGTGACTTGCGCCTCATGCAGCCGACAAGGGCATCCTGAAACTCGGCTGAAGTAATTGGCCTCTCGCAGCGCCCAGCGTCAGCCGTCGAGAGTTGCGGCAAGTCATCGAGGTAGGGACTGAAGTCCGCCACCATCTCCGACCCGCCACTTCCCCCGAACAACCGAGCAAAATGTTGGCGAAAGGCCTCACACATCCTCTTGGAATCGCTCAGCTCGTGCCCGTCTCGGTCCGTCAAAGACCGAATCGTGGTTTTATTACCACGCTGCGCTTCTGCCACGCGGGCACATCGAACAGCTTTGGTTCCTTCGTTTCTCAGAGCACGCGCCTTAGCTCTGAGAATGCAACCTTCGTGTTTTGCGTTGAAGAAATGGTCTAATGCCATTCTCGACGCTAGCACATCAGTAGCAATGCCACGACCAGTAGCCTCGTCTAACTTATCTACCGACTCCCCCTCCTTTCTATTTTTCTCTAATGCTACTTCTTTGCTAAACTCTATTGACATTACTCTAATCTCTCTTTTGAGAGACCCCACCATCTATTGTTGACGATTCCCCCTGTCAACTTTTTCTTAACTAAATTGTTGACCTGGTCCCTGTAAGTCTTACGTGCCGGAAATGACATGTTTAGCTTCCAGTAACCAGGTCCTAACCTACGCGTCTTATCTAGGTCGACCATACAGATCACAAACTTGTGATCTGAATAGGCGACCGTTTCAAAACGTGGACAGCTTACACTATTTCTGTCTATTTTCCTAATGAATATCCTGTCTATATGCGATCTAGATGACCCTATGCGTTTAGCCCAGGTCCACACTGGCGCATTAGGGAAATCTAGTCGGTACCTGTCAGACAGTTGGAACTGGCTGATCAGGTTCTTGAGGCTTTTGCACCACCCGCGCCTATCGGATACACCCACACAGTCCTAGCGTGCGTCTAAGATGCCGTTCTAGTCCCCCGCTAACAGTAAAGGGTGAAACGTACCCAAAAAGGCTTCCGGGCCTCTAAAGAAGTCCGGCCGTCCTGCCCCAGTAGGAGCATAGACGGCCACCAGTCTAAAGGCACCACCTTCATTATTGTCCACGTCCAGGACCACCAACTTCCCGTCCGGGTCCAGGAAGATCGACCTTACCTCGAGATCCAGGCCTTTCCTAAACAGCACTGCCACCCCGCCTTCCATTCCCGGCCGGCTAATAGATGCAAATATCTGATAGTCGTCGACAATGGGGGCTAGTGCGCGTGTGTCGGAAATCCTGGTCTCCTGACTGCAATTACATCCAATTCTATAGACCTGAAGACGTTGAGCAGGTGACCCTGCTTCCAGGACGATCCCAGGCCTTGAACATTTAAACATCCTACTCTTAATACGGCCATCTTGGCAGGTTAAACAGAGAGAGAGGAAGGTTTACTTAGCTTCCGGGCTCTTGTGAAGGTCGGGTTGTTCGACCTCCAGAGTTAGTGGGGTTTCTTTTGGGAACCCCTTTAAAAGTCTTGAAGTGTGTTTTACGTTCGGGGTTCCCACGTCGCGAGGAAAGCTGTCTCGTATTTCTTTGAATATGTCGAGCTACATTCGCGCCAGAACCAAACCTTCCGGCACGCGAAATGTGCTCGATTTAAAAATTCCCCCCTCTTTTTGTATATTTTCACTTCCTTTCAGTTCCTTGTTGGCCCTCCTGACGAGCACGAAGTTTTGTATGTTTTGTTGGTGTGATTTTATTTGTTTGCGTGGCTGTGGTGGTGATGGTTTTGGTGGTGTTATTTCGGTTGTATCTGTGTTTGTTGTGAGTGCGGTGTCTGTGGTTTCAGATGTTTGTGTGTATATTTGTTCTTGCGTCTGTTCCGGTTGTTTGTGTTTAGGGGATTCTGGTGATGGTGATGGTGGTGTTGATGTTAGTGTTATTGGAGAGATGTTTGCGTGTGTGGTGTCTGCGTTTTTTATTGTGGGTGCTTTTGTGCTTTGTTGAGTTGTTCTTTTTCTTTGTGTGTTTCCTTTTTTGTATTTTGTGGGATTTTGCATTTCCCTCATTTTCACTACTGGTAGATGAGGGGTCTGTGTCTGTAAGTGTGTCTGTATGTATGTTTATGGTTTTATTGGTGTGTGTATTTTGGGGGGGAGGGGAAATTTGACAGCTTTCCTCGTTTCCCCCCTGGGTGGTCAATGTTGGTGGTGGTATTTCTATTGTTGTTGTTGGTGGTTTTGCGGTGCTGGTGTTGGTTGTCGTCCTCGCCCCGGCGTCGGCAGCAGTGGAGCCTTTCGACCCCTTGCCTCTTTCAGCAGTTGAGGGCAGAAAGCTCGCAAATTGGTTTTTTTCCCCACAAACAAAACACTGTGGCATTTTGCCTTCGGTCATAATGTGAATGACCGTCCCATTCTGAAGGCGGATGTGGTCCGGGATTGTCTTCACATTCTTGGGCCTGATCTGGAGAAGGATCTCCAGGTCAACCCCGGACCAGTACTCTCTGGCCGTTCTGGTCACTTCCATAGAGACTGTATCCGTCCCCTCCACAATTACACATCCCAGAAGCCATCACATGTCAAGTCCTGGTGGCATTCTGGGAATGCGGAGACGGGCCATTCTTTTTCCCATGTGGGAGGGGTACATTATGACCTTGCTGGTTTCGCAAGGAGTCATAGCGCGTTTGATAGCGAGGGCTTCTGACTTGAACAACACCGAAATGGTGCCGTACTGTCTGCCCCTCTCTATGTACTGGATGTTTTCTCTTATGCACCTTAGCGCGTCTTCGACATCTTCTTGTGGGATTAAAGCTGCCCTTTTGGTTTGTTCTGAGATGCATCTATAATGAACCGTTCTGCGCTCCACTGCCTCAATAGCTTCTACCAGGACAGTTAAATTGGCCCAAGTTTGCTCTTGCTTTATGAGCTTCCCGGCCTGGGCCAACTCTTCATCTTTGTTTGAGAGGTCCATGTTGAAGCATGGCCTCTATTTTGCTGCTGCCGCAGCCAGTGTTCTTCTTGTTTTCGTTGGGGGTTTTGTTGTCGTTGTTCTTGTTGGTGTTGTTGTTAACACTGTGGCTGTTATCATTGTTGTCTTTGTTGCCACCGTTGTTCTCGGTGCAGTTGGTATTGTTGCTGTTGGTGTTGTCGCTATTTGTTTTCATGTTAGTGGTGTTGATATTGTTGTTGTATTTGTTATTTTTTTTTGTTATCTGTATTTTCGTTGTCGCTGTTACTGTTATTTTTTTAAAAATTAGAGTTCTTATTGGTATCATTGGTGTCTTTGTTTACCTTGTTTGTGGTGGTGTTTGTGTTATCAATGTGTGTTAATTTCGCTGTAGCGCTCCTCTCAACTTCTACATCGTTGTCGCACGACAGCCGACATATCGCTGGGGGGCGAGGCTCAGCCATGTTTTTTTTTTCTTCGTAAATTTTTTAACATGTAAAAGAAAGTTCGTATATTTGGGCCCAAAAGCCCAAATATTATACTTTACCCTTCACGGAGCAAAGTCTAAGGACTTATATCCCTTACACAACAAGAAATATTTAACAACAAATAATGTTAACAGGCATTAAAGCGACTTACTGTGAGCGAACAAAATACGTCCGCTTAGACCAATAATAATGATAATAATAATAATAATAATAATAATGTTTTCTTTACTAACCACAAGGGTTTACATAAAGTAGACATTAATGACAGTACAGGACAATACAGGACGGTACAAATGGGCATTTCTGCGTGTAAAAAACAGAGGATGTAATAAAGTAACAAAGAAAAATTCCCCAATAGGGGGGAGACTTCCGAGGGACATTTGTGGAGAAAGCCCATTAAAATACCACAGTGACCCTGACCACCAAGGCAAGTGCCCTCTCCCAGTTTTCCACCTTTAATTTACAGACACATACTCAGAGAAGGCCCATTCATTCGGGCCATACTTGCTTCTCTCACCCATCTTTCAACAAAATGCTGGGAAGAGAGCACTTCCCTCTCTACCCTGATTTTCCTTTTCAAATGAAATTTGAAAAAGTTAATCAGGGCATCACCGAAGAGGTAAGTGCTCGTCTTCAGCCCTTTCAAACGTGTCCACCATACTATCTCTTTCGCCATGGCCACCAGACAGATAAAAACTGCCTGCCCTTCCCGGCTAAAGGAAGAGGGCGGGGCAATCCTTACGATGGACTCAGCTGATAGCTGGATCCGTCCTACACGTGACAGCAGGTGTTCGACATAAACCCACAAGTCAGCAATGCTCGGACACTGGACGAGTGCGTGCAGGACGGTTTCATCGCCCTGTGCGCATCTCGGACATGCCCGACTGACGCCACCTCCATGCCTGTAGAGTTTATCCCGAACTGGCAAAGCACCCCGGTAGCACTGCCAGGCCAGGGATTTCTGGAAGTTGTCCATAGTCACCGGCCCGAAAGTTCTTCCGAAGAGATTTGCTAGTTGATTTTCGTCGACGCCTAGAGTTTCTCCAAGTACGTCGTCACTCTTTCCCTCCACTAATCCTCTATAGAACGGCAAGGTGGAGATTCCACCGATCACATTGCCCGATTCGTCTATGGCTTTGCGCGCCTGAAGACATTCCAGTCTCCAAGCACTCCCTCTCGGTCTTCGCTTGACCCAGGACTGCAGCTCCGTCAAGGAGACGAGATGGGGAAAGGCGCGTCTAGCAAACGGATACCACACCTGATCACCGTCGAAGAAGAGGTGTAGATGTCGTAGCCTGAGCGCGTGTCTGCGCATCATCAGCCACGGCATACCCAGCCCTCCACGTAGCGGGTGTTGACAGCAGATGGACCGCCTGACCATCGTAGCGCGTCCCTTCCACAAAAAGCAAAAGAGCAAACGCTCCAGCGCAGTCAGGCGGGGCTTAGGACAAGGTACGACGGTCAGGCGGTAGTAGATGACGGATGCGATGTACGCGTTAGCCACCTCCGCTCGACCTTTCAGGGACAGCTTCCTCTCGGCCCATTTCTGGGTGAGAGAAGCCACCCTGCTCATCACCGCGTCTCAGCATTTGTCCCTATGGAAGTACAACCTAACCAGACCCCTAGCAATTTAACCGGTCCGTCCGTCCAGCGCCCGACGACGCTGTTGGACGGCACATGGACCTGCCTCTCCAGGTGCCGAGCTGCAGGACCACTGACTTTTCCTGGTTGATCATTGCTTCTGTCACCGCTTCGTATTCTCTTAGTGTAGTGCCGATCGCCTCGATGTGTTTGGCGTTCGACACCACTACGGTGACATCGTCCGCATATGCTGACACAGTCCTTCCGCATCCTAGTTCGCGCGGGATCCCCCTCAACGTCTCCAGTTTGTGCAGTAATGGCTCGAGAGTCAATACGTACAAGAGGGACGAGAAGGGACATCCTTGGCGGACCGAGTGCATGATGTTGAACGGTTCCGAATGGTGACCGTTCACTCTCACCACAGAGCAGATATCGCTGTGCATGGTAGCGATCCAGCCTCTGAAGACGGGCCCAAAGCCAGCCGCCCTCAGGACTGCCGCTATGTAACGATGGTCGACTCTATCGAAAGCTTTCAACTGATCTAAATTGATCAAGGACCCACCCGTGCCAGGTTCCCTAGCTACCCTCTCTACGATGTATCGCATGAGGTGGAGGTTGTCGTGGATGGATCTGTTGGGAATGGCGCATGTCTGCGCCTCTCCCACCAGACCACCAACGATAAGCGCCAATCTCTTTGCTAGCACTTTGGCCAAAATCTTGAACTCTGTGTTTAGCAAAGTTATGGGCCTGAAATTATCTATGTTATTCCCCTTGTTCGGATCCTTTCTCGGCAGCGCCACAGCTCCTCGGCTCACAGAGCTGGGAATTTTCCCGTTATGTTGTCAGTTGCAGATGACGTCCGCCAAGAGGCCTCCGAACAAGTTTGGCATTTGTACGTAAAGTTCATAGGGCAGACCATCAAAACCAGGCGATTTACCCCTTGTGCAGCCAGTCATTGCGTCCCGTACTTCAGCGGCTTTTATCGACTTTTCGCAACACTCCGCCTCAGTGGCCGAGAGTCGCGGCAGTCCGTCGAGGAAGGCACTAAAGTCCATCCCTCGATCCGGCCCGCCGCTGCCCTAGAACAGCTGTGCGAAGTGTCGCTGAAAAGCTTCATACAATTTCCCGGGATCGAGTAGCATGCGCCCGTCGTTGTCCACCAAATATCTGATCGCGACTTTGTTGCCACGACGCGCCTCCGTCACTCGGGGCCATTGAACGGCTTACGTCTCCTCGTGTCTGAGAGCGTGAAGCCTAGCTCTGACAACGCAGCCTTCGTGCTTTGCATTGATGGATTGTTCAAGGGCATACTCGCCGCAGGTACGTCGGTCGCGATGCCTTTGCTAAGCGCCTCGTCTAATTTTGTAACTAGTTCTCCCTCTGCTCTATCATCCTCTATTGCCAAAGCCTTACTAAACCTAATGGACTCTATTCTAATCGCTCTTTTCAGAGCAAACCACCACTTGTTTTTGACAATAGCCCCCGTCAACGCCCGCTTAACTAGTTCGGTAATCCGGTCTCTGTAGTCTTTGCGCGCTGGTAAGGACGCGTTTAGCTTCCAGTAGCCGGGTCCTCGTCTATGAAGCCTATCTAAGTCAAGTACACAGATCACGAATTTGTGGTCCGTGTAGTAGACTATCTTGAATTGTGGACAGCCTATGCTAGACCTATCAATTTCCCTACAAAATACTCTATCTAGATATGATCTGGATGACCCTATGCGATTTGTCCAATTCCACATTGGTACATTCGGGAAATTCAATCGGTACCTGTCAGACAGTTCAAAACGCCTGAGCAGGTTGGTGAGGCTCTTGACCCTCCTCCCCTATCCGCTAATCCCACATAGTCCCAACGTGCATCTAAGATCCCGTTCCAGTCGCCCACTAACACTAAAGAGCGGGACGTTCTAAGAAAGGTCTCCAGACGCCGGAAGAAATCAGGCCGCCCTGTTCCTGTCGGGGCATAGACGGCCACTAGTCTGAAAGCTTGCCCGTCTCAGCTGGTCACGTCCAGAACCACCAACTTACCTTCTGTGTCCAGGAAGCTGGCCCGTATGGCGAGATCCAAAACTCTCCGAAAAAGCACAGCAACTCCTTCCCCCCGATCCAGGACGGCTGTGAAATGCGTAACATCGAAGATCGGTGTGAAGGCCCGTGCTTCGGAGATTCTGGTCTCGCTGATGGCCACTACATCTATGTTTAGTGACCTGAGGTCGTTGAGCAGGTGGCCCTGCTTCCATGACGACCCCAAGCCACGCGCATTTATGCTGCCTATTCTGAGTGAGGTCATGTTGAAATGGAGTGGAAAAGATGGGAAAGACCACTTACCTTACTTCTCGTAGTGGAAGGATGGTATCTCCATCATTTTCACTGCTTGAGGCCTCCTCCGGAAGGATGTCCTTATAAATCCTCCTGGAGAGTGCTTATCGGAGATCTCCCATGTCTTTGGGGAATTTTTGTTTTAGAGTCGTGTACGTTTTCTGTGTGATGCGAGTGATTTTTATGTGTGGAGGTGGTGTGAATTTTGGGGTTGTTGTGTAGTCTTTTTCTGTGATGCTGGTGTTGTGTTGGATGTAGTGTAATAATTGGTTGTTTTTCAAATTTAATGCTGTGTAGTGTGTATCGTTTTGGTTGTTTTGTTTTGTTTGCGTTTGTTGTGTGTTTGTTTCTGTTTCGCATGTTGTTGACTTTTGTGGTGTAGGTGATGGTTGTGTTGGGGTTAATGATTGCGATGGTGTTGGTGTTTGTGGTGATGGGGTTTGTGATACTTGTGTGGATGGTGGCATATCTGTCCTGACTTTTTTGTTTGATAGTTTATTTGTTTCCCTATGTATTTTGTTATTGGAGGGGGAAGGAAGAGGATTTTATCTTTTTTGGTTTCTTTTTCTTTTTTTCTTTTTTCCTGATACCGTTTCCCACTCCTCGTCGTCACAATCTGTCTCCAGTTGCGATAGGCCGGGGAGTGGAAAATCCTCCACAGGCGTTGGTTTTGGTTGTGGCGTGGTGGATGGTGTAGGTGCTGGTGCTAGTTGTGGCGCGTTCGCTTGCTACTGTTGCTGTGAGTTGTTGCTGTTATAGTTGTTTCTGTTGTTACTGCTACAGTTGTTGCTGACGTTTCTGCTGCTGGTGGTGTTGATGGTTGCGTCACTGGAGTGGTGATGAGAGGTGGCCTCAACCTTTTAGCCTGAGAGCAGAAAGCCCTTAGGTGGGTTCCTTCACCACAAACAACACACCTAGGCCTTCTGCCCTCGACGATTACGTTGAGGTGGCTGCCGTCAGTGAGGTCTATTAACTCTGGGATCTCCCCAATGTGATTTTGGTCCGCTTGGATCAGGAGCTCCATCCCAGATCCGGACAAGTTCTCCTGCTTTTCTTTCGCTATTTCGATTATCTTGGTGTTGGCTTCGATGCCGGCGAGGACGGCAGCTATTAGCCAGGGAATTTCGATGGCCGGTGGAACGTGGGTCACCCTGATCTTCACGAGTTTCTGACCACAATAGCTTGGGATGGGTGTGAAGTCGACACTTCTTAATGGGGCCATGGAGTGTGGTGTCTCCTGTGGTGTCTCAAAGAACACGTCCACGGTTCCATATTTCTCTTTGATACAATGCGTTGCTTCAGTTCCTCTATGATAATATTTAGCTTTTCCTCCCTAGTTTTGTACTTTATTTCCAGTCTATTTTTTGTATCTATGTTTTGTAGTGTCCCATTCAGTAAGGACTCAAGCTTTCCAATGTCATTTATCATTACCTTGATTTGGCCACTCAGTCGTTTCTTCTACCAAGGTTCTGCTCTTTCTTGTTTGTTGTTTCCTGTCTTTTTGTATGTCAAGTAATCTCCTCACCGCATTTGCTGTTGCATTGAAGATATTGTTGCACTGGTGAAGGCTCCTCGCCTCAAGGTATGGAATGACTTTGTTTACCTTAGCTGTTGTTTCTTTTAACTTTTTCCTGTCTACAAATCTTAGGTTCATAGGTTTCCCACTATCATTGTTCAGTTCATCTACCACTAAGTTTAGGATATCAACCAAATCTTGTCCTCGCCCGTCAGCATTCATCTCCTCAATGGCCGCATCTCTGTTCCAGGTATTATTTATTTCAGCATTCAGATCATTGTCTACTTCGGATGGTTCCCCGTGCTTTCAACCTCTTCATTTTCATTTCCCACTGGCTCGTTTGCCTGGCATACTCCACTCTCCATTTCCAACCTAATCTCTCTGCTCAGTTCCTCCAGTTCCAGCTCGCTTATCCACCCATTAGTTCTTATTACCCGAGCCTGCCCGGCCAATTTTTGTTCATCAAATTTAAATAGACCAATCTCGTTCCAGATGTTATGCCTCCGTTTCCTATAGCCTTTCTCATGGGGGTTACTCTTCAGGTAACATTACATAACAGTTCTATTCAATTCTTTCGTCCAGTTGGTTCTGGTCCCTTTCCTTCTTCTACTTCCTCCGACACCAACAGTATTTGGTTGACAGCCAGGTCCCTGCTGCTGAGCCAGGGAGCACCTGCTAGGTGAGAGTCTGTCACATAACATTCCAGTCTCCAATTCACCGTTATTCGATCTGTTTAGTTTCGATATTTAAACACTCTTATCGAGGATTGTTGAATGTATGGTTACATAACCACCGGTGATTTCATCACCCCCGGTAATTTTAGTGTGGTCTTATCACGCTGTAGACGAACATAAATAAACAAACAAACAAATAGGTAAAAAACAAAACAAAAAATAATAAGCATAAGTTTCATTGTAATGTAATGTTTGAATATCTGACTTTTTCCTTCTCTGACTGTCTGATTGTTTTTCTTTTCTTTACGTTTTTCGTTGTTGCTGTGCTGTTTTGATTTTGATTGTTGGTCTTTTGATTTTTTGACCGCGTCATCAAATCAGTCTATTTATATCTTTTGATGCCTTCCTCTTTTAGTGGGGACACTACGATGCATGTCTTAGCAGGAGGTAGTGGGAGAGAATAACGGCGGTAGTGATAATGAGGCAGTGGTGGTGGTGCTGTGCTAGTAGTACTTAGCAGGAGGTAGCGGGAGAGAATAGCGGCGGTAGCGATAATGAGGCAGTGGTGGTTGTGATGTGAGCGTAGTACTATAGTGATGGTGTTGAAGTTGAAGTAGAAATAGAAGTTGAGGTAACTTGACTAGAGTTGTTGGCGTGGTAGTGGTGATGGTGGCGGTGGTGCTGTTGGTGGTGAAATTATTTGCCTGTCTGTCCACTTAGCCATTTAGCTATTTAGCCATTTTGCCATTTTTTTCTTTTTTTACTATAACATTTCTGATCCAAAATTAAATATTAAATATTGGGGCCCTATGCCGTGAAGTGATTGATGCGTTATGGCTTGCTGAGCGTGAAAACTGTACTCTTATACTTCATTCGTAATAAGAATTATTTTATCACAGTCGTTTTATTATTATTATTATTATTTAATGCTATGGTTGACGGAGGCTCGGCTCTGTAAGGTATTGTAAATTGTGAACGCTATAACAATTTTAAATTGTTTAAAACTTTAACGAACTTGTAGACAAAAACACCCTCCTCCTCGTGAGAGGGGTCTTTCTGCCCGTTATTTGGCCCTTCGGGGTTAAATAACTGCTTATTGGGGTTATGTGCCCAATATTTATTTTAAACAAAAAAAAACAACATGACTACGAAAAAGAATTTTCATAGGTCACTCCCACTCATTCCGTCTTCTTCTTCCTCAATCATCACTACAGCAGAGAGAAGACTGTCTCTCCCCCTCCCTTCTTTAAATGTGTCTCTCTCCCTCCCTTCTCTTTCGCAAGCGACGACAGAAAAGAAAAGTCTCGTACAAAGCGTGCAAGATTTCTCCACGACGACGACGACAACGACGAAACAGGTGTGCGGGAAATACGAAAACCCATTTCATTCGTCTGACGTCAGGAATAATAGCAGTAGCAGCCGTAATAACAACAGCAACAGTGACAATGAAAACAACAGTAGCAGCCGCAACAGCATCACCAGCAGCATAAACAACAACAGCATTAGCAGCAGCAACACCAACAACAGTCGTAGCACCTGCAGCAACAACACAAGTAACAGCAGCTCTGACGACAACAACAACAACAGCAGCAAAGAAAAACCAATCTCATTTGCAGGTATTGCGAAGAACCTGGAAACAATACTCATAACAAATGAGGAATTAGAGGAAGCGAAGAAGATGGTGACAAAGACTGGACACCGAGCAATCTGCAAGGCAGCCGAAACATTTTTCGAAACCCAACAGCACTGTACGGTCACGTACCGTACAGTAAGTACAACATCTCCGTAGGGTTGAAAGAGCCACAGAGGCTCAAATACAAAAAGGTTTGGGGTCTGTGTGGCAGCGGAAAACGCACATCACAGGAGGCAAAAAATATGCCACCGTAGACGTACTTTTGCCACACCCCAGGAGGCAAAGGCTCAATCCGTAGTGACCCTAAGGAGCGAGGAAATGGTGTTGGTGCCCTCCTACTGCGGGCAAAAAATTGTGAGGGTCAAACTGACCCACGTCCCCCCCGGGATGGCCCCTTCTTGGCTGGCCGCGTCTGTCCTCGTCGGAATCGAGGACAAAACAACTGTACTGCAAGTACAGAAAAAAGTAAGAGAAGATTGGGTCGGCATATCCATTGAGATGCTAATCCAAACCAACCAGGAGTGCATCGAAGCTATCCCGGATTTGATAGACTTCGATAACGGCACTCAACTGCCCATAAGTGTTGAGGGCAAACGCCCGAAATGCTTTCGCTGTGGATCTAAGACTCACCTCAGGGCCTTCTGCAACGAGAAGACCCTGAGAAAGGAGAAAACCCCCCTCCTTCCGAAACCGGCTCCACGGCTACCAGCAACAGGACAAGCGGCAACCAGGAACGATAGGTCCGTGGCACCCATACCCACGCCACGGAAATCAAAAACAGCAGCAGTAGTGGAAATATTAACAACAACAACAGCAATACCAAATGCAGCTGCAACAGAGACTCCAGTGCAAACATCACCAACAACAACAAGTGAAAGTGTGGAGCTGGTACCCCTTCCCGACCTCACAGAATCAGACATGGAGTGTGAGGTGGGAGAGGGATGGCAAAAGGTCGTAAGAAGGCACAAACGCAGAAGCAGCGCATCGTCGCTTTGAAAAGGGAAGAAAGAGATGAGAAAAGGGTAAAGTCTACTGCAAAGAGACTCACAGCAGCAACACCACCAACACCATCACCATCCACACTAGCACCACCATCACCACCGGCGACAACCCCACCGCCAACAACACCTTCAACACCACCACCACAAGCATCAACATCGCAAACACAGCAACAAAACACACACAACCAGCAACAACGACACGAAAATAGCAGAACCCCACCCCACCCCCAGAAAAACAAATGCACCGCAATAAATACACACAACAAGAAACTAATGACTTACATAATTGAACACACAAACATTTCACAACACGACTACATAATACCAGCACCAATCAAAACGCCAACTAACATAAGACTGCTAAAAATAGCACAGAAACAATACACAAACATTAAAACGAAATTCCCCAACGCAGTTGGTGATTTCAGGGACCTAGGAGGAACTATCAATCGAAGAGTATATTCGGACATACTCATAGAAGAGCCGACGACCGGCCGTAGGGACGATTCAACGGTCCCTTCACCAGACGATCAAGTGAAAGGGGATGTAAAAACCATCCCTCCTCTACGAAAATTACGGTAAGTGGTCTTTCCCATCTTTTCCACTCTATTTTAAACATGACCTCACTCAGAATAGGCAGCATAAATGCGCGTGGCTTGGGGTCGTCATGGAAGCAGGGTCACCTGCTCAACGACCTCAGGTCACTAAACATAGATGTAGTGGCCATCAGCGAGACCAGAATCTCCGAAGCACGGGCCTTCGCACCGATCTTCGGCGGCTACGATGTGTACGCATCTCCCAGCCGTCCTGGATCGGGGGTAGGAGTTGCTGCGCTTTTTCGGAGAGGTTTGGATCTCGCCATACGGGCCATCTTCCTGGACCCAGAGGGTAAGTTGGTGGTGCAGGACCTGACCAGCGGAGACGGACAAGCTTTCAGGCTAGTGGCCGTCTATGCCCCGACAGGAGCAGGGCGGCCTGATTTCTTCCGGCGTCTGGAGACCTTTGTTTGGAACGTCCCGCTCTTTAGTGTTAGTGGGCGACTGGAACAGGATCTTAGATGCACGCTGGGACTGTGTGGGATTAGCGGATCGGGGTGGAGGGTGCAAGAGCCTCACCAACCTGCTCAGGCGTTTTGAACTGTCTGACAGGTACCGATTGGATTTCCCGAATGTGCCAATGTGGACTTGGACAAATCGAATAGGGTCATCCAGATATCTAGATAGAGTATTTTGTAAGGAAATAGATAGGTCTAGCATAGGCTGTTCACAATTCAAGATAGTCAGCTACACGGACCAGAAATTTGTGATCTGTGTGCTTGACTTAGATAGGCTTGATAGACGAGGACCCGGCTACTGGAAGCTAAACGCGTCCTTACCAGCGCGCAAGGCCTACATAGACCGGTTTAGCGAACTAGTTAAACGAGCGTTGACGGGGGTCATCGTCAACAACAAGTGGTGGTTTGCTCTGAAAAGAGCGATTAGAATAGAATCGATTAGGTTTAGTAAGGCTTTAGCAATAGAGAAAAATAGAGCAGAGGGAGAACTAGTTAGAAAATTAGACGAGGCGCTTAGCAAAGGCATTGCGACCGACGTGCTTGCGGCGAAATTGGCCCTTGACCAATTCTTCAATGCAAAGCATGAAGGCTGCGTTGTCAGAGCAAGGGTGCGTGCTCTCAGACACGAGGGGACGAAAGCCGTTCAATGTGCCCGAGTGGAGGAGACGCGTCGTGGCAACAAAGCTACGATCAGGTCTTTGGTGGACAAAGACGGGCGCATGCTACTCGATCCCAGGCAAATGTGTGAAGCTTTTCAGCGACAATTTGCTCAGCTGTTCGGGGGCAGCGGTGGGCCGGTTCGAGGGATGGACTTTAGTGTCTACCTCGACGGACTGCCGCTGCTCTCGGCCACTGAGGCGAAGTGTTGCGAAAAGCCGATAACAGCCGCTGAAGTAATAGAGTCAATGACTGGCTGCACAAGGGGTAAATCGCCTGATTTGGATGGTCTGCCCTATGAGCTTTACGTACAGAAGCCAGACTTGTACGGAGGCCTCTTGGCGGACGTCTACTGCAACTGTCAACAGAACGGGAGAATTCCCAGTTCTGTGAGCCGAGGAGCGGTGGCACTGCTGAGAAAGGATCCGAACAAGGGGGATAACATAGATAATTTCAGGCCCATAACTCTGCTAAACACAGAGTTCAAGATTTTGGCCAAAGTGCTAGCAAAGAGATTGGCGCTTATCGTTGGTGTCTGGTGGGAGAGGCGCAGACATGCGCCATTCCCAACATATTCATCCACGACAACCTCCACCTCATGCGATACATCGTAGAGAGGGTAGCTAGGGAACCTGGCACGGGTGGGTCCTTGATCAATTTAGATCAGTCGAAAGCTTTCGATAGGGTCGACCATCGTTACCTAGCGGTAGTCCTGGGGGCAGCTGGCTTTGGGCCTGTCTTCAGAGGCTGGATCGCTGCCATGCACAGCGACATCTGCTCTGTGGTGAGAGTGAACGGTCACCTGTCGGAACCGTTCAACATCATGCGCTCGGTCCGCCAAGGATGTCCCCTCTCGTCCCTCTTGTACGTATTGACTCTCGAGCCATTACTGCACAAACTGGAGACGTTGAGGGGCATCCCGCGCGAACTAGGATGCGGAAGGACTGTGCCAGCATATGCGGACGATGTCACGGTAGTGGTGTCGAACGCCAAACACATCGAGGCGATCGGCACTACACTAAGAGAATACGAAGCGGTGACAGGAGCAATGATCAACCAGGAAAAGTCATTGGTCCTGCAGCTCGGCACCTGGAGGGGCAGGTCCATGTGCCGTCCAACAGCGTCGTCGGGCGCTGGACGGACGGACCGGTTAAATCGAGTGTGGTCGCCGTTTGCTAGACACGTATTTCCCCAGCTCGTTTCCTTGACGGAGCTGCAGTCCTGGGTCAAGCGAAGACCGAGCGGCAGCGCCTGGAGACTGGAATGTCTTCAGGCGCTCACAGCCCTCGACCAATCGGGCAATGTGATCGGTGGACACTCCACCTCGGCGTTCTATAGAGGATTAGTGGAGGGGAAGAGCGACGACGTACTTGGGGAAACTCTAGGCGTCGACGAAAATCAACTAGCCAATCTCTTCGGAAGAACTTTCGGGCCAGGGCCTATGGACAACTTACAGAAATCTCTGGCCTGGCAGTGCTAGCGAGGAGCCTTGCCAGTTCGGGATAAACTCTACAGGCATGGAGGTGCCGTCAGCCGGACATGTCCGAGATGCGCGCAGGGCGACGAAACCGTTCTGCACGCACTCGTCGAGTGTCCGAAAATTTCTGACTTGTGGGTTTATGTCGAACACCTGCTGTCACGTGTAGGACGGATCCAGCTATCAGCTGAGTCCATCGTGAGGATTGCCCTGCCCTCCTCCTTTAGCCGGGAAGGGCAGGAATTTTTTATCTGTCTGGTGGCCATGGCGAAAGATATAGTATGGTGGACACGTTTGAAAGGGCTGAAGACGAGCACTTACCTCTTCGGTGATGCTCTGATTGACTTTTTCAAATTTCATTTGAAAAGGAAAATCAGATTAGAGAGGGAAGTGCTCTCTTCCCAGGATTTTGTTGAAAGATGGGTGAGAGAAGCAAGAATGGCCCGAGTGAATGGGCCTACTCTGAGTATATATCTGTAAATTAAAGGTGGAAAACTGGGAGAGGGCACTTGCCTTGGTGGTCAGGGTCACTGTGGCCTTTTACTGGGCTTTCTCCACAAATGTCCCTCCGAAGTCTCCCCCTATTGGGGAATTTTTCATTGTTATTTTTTTGTTACATCCTCTGTTTTTGTTTTTTACACGCAGAAATGCCCATTTGTACCGTCCTGTATTTCCTTCACTGTCCTTAATGTCTACTTTATGTAAACCCTTGTGGTTAATAAATAAATCATTATTATTATTATTATTATTATTATTATTATTATTATTATTATTGTTATTATTATTATTATATATTTTAGTTATCTAACGGTACAGCGAGCTTTGCTGCATATTATAACTTAGTGGAAAATATGCTGAAATTATCAAAATGGAAACTGCCTTATCCGTCTTAAAACTGCTGTATAATGTATTCATTGAAAATATTGTTTTTCTTCAATTTTCTTTTATAATATATATTTTGCAAACAAACGGAATTACCAATTTAAAAGTGTTTACATCTACTTTATTCACAAGGACTATACTAAAAAGTGTTAGAATGATTTAATACCAGCATCTGAGAAAAGCAATTTCCTGTCTACTACTGAAATGCACGAGTTATCTTGTCATTGCATTATAAACTCAATGTCATGTATAATCAGAGTTGTTATGAAAACACATTTATTATCCATATATATATATATATATATATATATATATATATATATATATATATATATATATATATATATATATATATATATACAAACACATATTTAAGACCCACTTCAAAGATACACAATTTATGCCCATTAGAAGTCTAGATCATTATTATTACCACTGATCTTTGGATGTCAATGTTATGATAACATCTTTAAAATATCCAAAATTACCTAATGGCTTATGTTGATCTGATCTGAAAGAGAGTTCGAAGTTTTCGTCATAAACGTGGTTTATTAACAATCACCTGTCTCTTTTGGATACGGATTAATTTTCATTTCTGCTCATTAATATGCAATAAAAGGTAATACATATCGATACATAGTCTTACATTTTATAATATTTATGGTGGCAGACAGGTTTACCTATTCAAATTAATATGTTTATGGTAAAATATGATTAACAATATTATTTTGAAAGATGTGACTATTATGGTGTTTCCTATGCTATATTCATGTTCAGCTATGAGATTCTCTATCACATGATCCTAATTCCTGTGATAGAGAATCTAATTTACCTTCTATTAAAATATCACTGGTTTATACACACTTAACTTATTACGGGTTTTATCGGGTTCGTTTTTATAACACAAGGGAGATGAAACTATCATTAGATCCTCAAGCTTTTTAACGTAAAGTATAGAATCGATATGATTTATTTAATGGCCAATCACACTTAGCAACTTCTGTATACCACTGTCTTACATAGAAAATCAACATTATATTTTTTGTCATTTGATCTAGGTTAATTACTATTAAAAGCTGTTAAATAAACTGCGCAGTTTTTAACATAGTAACATTTTAGAAAATGTAATATACCTATATGAACATAGAAATTGAAATCCACGGGAAAATATTTAGAAAAGTATCACCGTGCGTGTTTTCTAAAACACAGACAAAAGCAGCCTATGGATTAATAGATATTAATTCATGCGCCAGGCAGGAAATGAGTAAATGGAAGTTATATCGGTGATATAAAAGTAAGGAAGCTCCAAGCATGTTTGTGCTTAGTTTATTTCCATGTGTCATATATCCTCCCTCCGATTCGATGTAATAAAACGCAATTCAGTGAACAATAACTATTCTAATCCTTACCACACGTTTCTTCTTCTTCATCATCATCATCTTCTTCTTCTTCTTCTTCTTCTTCTTCTTCTTCTTCTTCTTCTTCTTCTTCTTTTTTTTTTTTTTGTTACCCGGCTGGTTCTCCTCACTCTCCATATCTTGAATATGCAGTTACTCTTCTTCCACTTGGCCTTCATTCGGTGAATTGGCAGTATCGGTAGAGGGTCAGACACGCTTTCCAGCGTAGTTACGTCCCTTTATGATCTGAGTTCAAATCCCGCCGAGGTTAACTTTACCTTTCATCCTTACAGGGTCGATAAAATAAATTACTAGTAATGCACTGGGTAATTGCTGGCCTTCTGCCAAAAAGTAGAAACAATTATTTTCCATACTCTCAACTCTATTTGAATCCCCAACATCCTGAGCTTCGATATCATACATAGCCTCCTGGCTTCTTTAGGATTTCAATCTCAATCTCAGATAATCATCCGTTTTTGTATATGTCCCTTACCTGATCACAAATCTTCATTTCAGTTACTTCAAAGATTCCCATCATATGCCTTACTCGCACATCCTATGTCTATATCCTCTAATTGGCACACCGTTTTCATTCAGATGTCTGCTTCTGAAATCCAACTCCATACCAGCCTTCTTTATCTCCTTACTCCACTTTATTGTTATCGTTATTGGGCGGTGGATTGGCAGTATCAGTAGAGGATCTGACGCTATGTTTTGCAGCATAGAATTACGTCCATTTACGGTCTGAGTTCAAATCCTGCCGCGGTTAAATTTGCCTTTTCTCATTACGATGTCGATAAAGTAAAGTACCAGTAATGCACTGATATAATTGCTGACCATGTGCCAAAAGTAGAAACAATTATTATCATTATTATTCTTTTTATTGTTGCTGTTGTTGTTATTATTATAATTAGAGTAGTTTCGTGCACAAGTCTTATGAATGTGTTGAGGAAGATGTACACTATGCAAATTGATATTGATAAATATCGGTGAACTATGTGATGACAATGACAAAATGGCGGATGGTAAATAGAAATATGCACTAATTTCGAAATATTATTTATGTAGGATTTCTGAGTTGGGAGTATATATATATTTATATGTTTAGAGAGATAGAGAGAGAGAGAGAGAGAGATCCATAAATATATAAATATATATATACTCCCAACTCTCTCTCTCTGTGTATATATATATATATATATATATATATATATATATATATATATATATATATATATATATATATACTATATACATATATATATTTATATATACATAAATACACATTTACACACATACACACACACGCGCGCGCACGCACGCACACACACACACACACACACACACACACACACACACACACACACACACACATACACACACACACACACACACACACACACACACACATATATATATATATTACAACACGAATTGCATTCATCCCCTATATGTATCATGCATTGAAATGCACTTTCCGTGGAATTATTGAATTACTGACAAAAGAAATATACTGTTGTATTGTTTATTGTAGAATTCTAGGTCATATGCAACAATCATATTCTTTATGCCAATTCGTTTTGTTCGCTAAACGAAATCCAAACCAATATATAATTAACAATATTTATCGAAGTAAGACTATTCCCTTTGATATGTAACTATAGAACTATATTTAAAGATTGACAAAGCATATTAAATAAATAAAACAGTATTACCATTAAACGTCTTCTGCAATTGATATATTTCTCTAACTTTCAAAGAGAGAACTTATTTTATTACAGTAAAATATAGATTGAATCCATCTAAAATTAAAGTATATAAAAAAATATTGTCCTGGAAGATTTATTTATAGACAATTGATCAACAACTAATAAGTAGGAAATACATTTGCAACACTAAAATCTGGCAAACCAAGTTTTTATATCTCGTCAAATAATAGCTATATAGGACATTCTTGATTATGATATATTATATTTTACTTACACACACACACAATTACAGACACATTCATACAATCACGTGAGTATGCATTAAATAATAACATAGGCACCTATAATACACTGAAATTCTCATATGCATCCTCAGCATTTTTCACTTTCCCGACATTGTTCTTACAGAATGTATGTGAGGGAAGATAAATGCAGGAAGAACTGCTGTTATCGAATCACGTCTGTGGGTATTTTTTCCCTCGCGTTAGTTTCCAAACATCAACCAATTAGTGTAAGTAACCTTTCGTTTCCAAACTAGAAAACCCAAGACACTCAATTACGTGCCTTTCGAGAAAATAATGAGTTTAGAGGGAGGAAATAATGAACTAGATATTTTTTTCAAATTTATTTAACGTTTCTACCTGAGTTTCGGCAAAATTACATAGCAAAACTATCCGTAGAAACAATATTGATTGTTTAAGAGGTTACATACTTCCTTAAATTTTCGGAAAGGTTTCACAGATTTAATAATAATTTTAAGTCGAGTATCTTACTGTAAAATGATCAATAGTTCTCTATTGTGAAAGGTAAATATATTCTAGTTAACATACAAGGTGAAAGATCTTACAATTTGTAGCTCTAATAATTATTTGCGTAATTCAGACCATGTTTTGTAGTAGTTTAAAAAACCCATTTCATATCTAATAAATTATAGAATTTCATCACTGACTGATGATCTATTAATGTTTCCTCTTTTTAAATTGAGCTTTGATTCAAAGTAAAATATAATTCTATGATTTATAGAATTATTATGTTTTAGACATTGATTATTCATTTAGTATTGCATCGTACGTATGATACATACATATATATGCACACATACATACATATATACTTCCATACATACATACATACATACATACATACATACATACATACATACATACATACATACATACATACATACATACATACATACATACATACATACATACATACATACATTATACACACATATATACAATGAAGATTTCAATGGAGATACATAATTAAAAGCTGATTAGCATTGGAAAAGACATGATTGTCTCGAAAAACAAAGAACCTCACATTGAAAATCATACCAAAAAATTACATGTAGAACATATATAAAGCATGTCTGGTGACCGTAAGAATAAAACTTCTCATCACAAATGAGCAAGCAGTTGAGAAGAAAACAGTTCCTATTCTTAATCGACAAAATGCGATCTGCGGTGAAATATGAGTAAAATGAATGCAATCTAGTCGGAATAAATAAAATATGTGATTATGTTTCCACACACTTCATAGAAGAAGCTTCATTGACACAGCCAGTGTACACGAGAGAGATAACTTCATGTTACGTAGCAATGCAATCATAACACACAATATCGTTCGAATAAAAATATAAAAAGTTACAGGTGTGTGGGGGTAATAATATTACCTTACATGAAATAACAAATATATATATATAGTAATAATAATAAATTTGAAGACTAAAATCCAAAGAGGGCTCGATAAGGATAAATATATATCGAATATATAAGAATATATAAGGGTGAAAGCAGCGATTCTTTGCTTAAACTTTAATCTGTTATTTTGATAAATATATATATATATATATATATATATATATATATTTATTTATCAGCGAACGTGTAGGAAAGAAGTATCAGTTCATTTACTATACAAAATAAGATCCTCTATGAGGTCACTAAACCTGCTAGAAACAGCAGCTAACTATTCCCCATATCACACCACACCCTACTGTCTTAAATTTAGAAAACATATCCTATATGAGGTCACTAAACCTGCTAGAAACAACAGCTAACTCTCCTCCATATCACACCACTCCCTACTGTCTTAAATTTAGAAAATACACATTAGACAACCATGCAGAACAACTCCATCGCAGCTCTGTTGTTCGGCTGGCATCGTCTCAGCGCGTGTTGCGCAAGTACTCTGAAACAATAAATTTCAACACTTCTTTGCACAGATATAATATCCATAGGCGAAATTACAATTGTCACTCCTGGCGCAGCTGTTGCTTCGGCAGTCAAGGTCTGCAATTCATTCACCCAGTGCCTGGCAGACAAAAAAGGTGGTGCCATAAAATGTGTGGTGCAACCTAACTTTGGTAATTTACTGACCCCGAGCAACGCCGGGCTTTAATGCTAGTAATATATATATATATATATATATATATATATATATATATATATATATATATATATATATATATATATATATATATATATATATATATATATATATATATATATATATATATATATATATATATATATATATATATGTTTATTATATGTATGTTAATGTATATATATATATTTATATGTATATATACATATATGTATATAGACATACATTTATATATATATAAATATATATATAAATATATATATATATATATATATATATATATATATATATATATATATATATATATATATATATATATATATATATATATATATATATATATATACATATATATATATATTATATATATATATATATATATATATATATATATATATATATATATATATATATATATCATAATCTATAAAGCTCAGTGTGTGGTCACGTTTCTTTCTTATAGAAATCTACGATATAGAATTTCCTCAATTGAAATTCACAATTTAGTATTCAAAATAGCTTCATGTGGGTCATGGCATATATATTCATTTCAATTTCACCCACAATTACGCCAAAAATCGATAAAACTCAATATTTTACGATTTTCCTCTCTCATTTCAACTGTTTTTTTACTTTCAATTACCCTTCAAAATCTATACATCTTCATATTTCTGCTACTTTCTCTATCCAAGCTGAAACAACACGTAAAATGAAACTAAATTATTCTTTTCATTTTACATTGTTCATGTTGATGGTGATACTATCTGTTTTACTCTCTCATATCATCTGCGCCCCTCTATCTGCAACCCACACATTTTGCTACTTTCTCTTTGATACTAAATTTGGTTTATTCACCCTTAGCAGCTACGCGCATCTTTTAAAATGTGAGTTACAATGTTTTTCAATCGTTCCTCGGTCTAACTTTTAGTTGCTTCAAACTTACTGATTTATTTCTAAACGCATACAAACACAGACTCACTTCAAATGATAAAAAAACATTTAAAGCAACTAAACAACGTGCTTGATTTATAACCACACTAACTTTTAGTTGCTTCAAACTTAATGATTTATTTACAAACACATACAAACACACACTCACATAAGTTGATCAAAAAAAATTTAAAGCAATTAAACAACGTGCGGGATTTATAAGCACAAATACACACTTCATTAAAAAATAAACTAATAATTTGCGACAATTCTTTTCTTTAAATCGTAAAATTAAACGACATAATTATTTTCATTTTCGGCTGTTAATTTTCATGGGGATACTAAACAACTCTTGACCCAGAGGACGTCATCAACTATCCAATAGAGGTACTCAATTCCTTTGAGCCCCCCGGACTACCACCACACATTCTCAAACTTAATGTTGGTGGCCCTATAAAGCTCATTAGAAATGTGGTTCCACCGAAACAATGCAATGGCACACGTTTGATCGTTAAGTCCTTATCTCCCAATCTGATTGAGGCCACGATTATCATAGGGTGCGGTCGAGGCAACGTTGTTTCAACTCATACACTTTACAGACTAAACAACAAAAACATTAGCCACATTAACGTACAATTTCGTTTATTTCTAAATGTGAGTCTTCAAACTGATTTATTTATTTGCAAACACATACAAACACACACGCACATCAAATGAATAATTAAACTTTAAATCAATTTAACCACGTGCCGGATTTCTAACCACACATACACACTTCATTAACAAATAAAAATTCTATTTTGCGACAATTATTTTCTTTCAATCGTAAAATCAAACGACATAATTATTTTCATTTTCGGTTGTTAATCTTCATGGCGATAATACTACCCTTCTATTTCACATCATGTGAGTTAAATAATTTTTTAAAACACTATTCGCAGACTTCCTTAAACAACAAGATCAATTGCGTAGCTGGTATTCATTATGTAGCCGGTAAACTATGTAGCAAGTAAAAGGCTATGTAGTCAGTACGATGTTATATAGCATGAACAGTTTATATAACCGGTAAATGTTATGTCGCCGTTAGCATGTGTGTGTGTGTGTGTGTATTACCGTGAATACACACGTGTGTGTGTGCGTGTTTCAATGTAGATTTCGTTAACAATGACGAGAGTACAATCGCGCCAGAAACAATTCAATTTCTCATTCTTAACTGCTAGGGACGTTCACAAGTTCATTAAGTACTTTCGGTAAGGAATAAAAAAAATTAGGGATTGAACCAAAAACCACGACATAAACAGGCACCAACAAACGTTTTCTTTGTCCTGTCAAAAAGTGATGGATCCTATCCCTTTCACCTACGAACTCAGTTAGGTCAGGCGAAAGTCAAATAGACAAAGGATCACCTATGTAGGTACAAACCTTGCTGCAGTATGTCTATTTTTCTAGCTAATATATATATACATATATATATATATATATATATATATATATATATATATATATATATATATATATAAACCTTAAATTGATTATATATATATATATAAACTGTGTATAAAAATATAACATAAATTCATTTCACACAACTGAAACTGGATTTTAGTCTTCAAATTTATTATTATTACTATATATATATATATATATATATATATATATATATATATATATATATATTATATATATATATATATATTCGTATACAGATATTTTTGCATACACAGTAACAACATATAAACAAACGCATTTATTTGACGAGGCTCGATAAGGATAAATATATATCAAATATATAAGAACCCTAGAGCAAATCCCGAGCAACGCCGGGCCATTCTGCTAGTATATATACATATACATATATATATATATATAATATATATATATATATATATATATATAAATTAATATTTGATGAACATTTACATGTTATAGTTGCAATTGACTAATAAGATCGCTAGAGTGAAAAATCTTAATTCAACAACATAAGGTCTGCCTGTACGATCTAGAAAATAATAAATCAATACTCACAGACTCATATGGGCAAAAAGCCTTGGTACCTAGACACGTTTAAAATTCAAGATACAAACTTTTTCCGCAGATCTGACCGATCTGCGGAAAAAAGTTTGTATTTTGAATTTTAAACGTGTCTAGGTACCAAGGCTTTTTGCCCATATGAGTCTGTGAGTATTGATTTATTATTTTCTAGATCGTACAGGCAGACCTTATGTTGTTGAATTAAGATTTTTCACTCTAGCGATCTTATTAGTCAATTGCAACTATAACATGTAAATGTTCATCAAATATTAATTTATACTGCTCAGAAGCGATTCCTAGAGCTGAAATGATTGTAAATGACTTCTTTGAGTCTAAACTCTAAGCTATTTATTTATATATATATATATATATATATATATATATATATATATATATATATATATTATATATATATTTATATATATATATATATATATACAAGAATCAAAGCTACGTTCAAAGCATTTATTCACTTACAATTGTTTCATCCAAACCTAGGCTTGGATTCTTCGGACCATTTTACAATGTTTGTACACATAATTGACCTCCTTTCCAAAGCAACAGACATACAGATCCATATATATATATATTGATGTACAGTGGAGTGGCATATATATACTATTTTTGAACAGCAATTCAAATTCAAAATCAATATCAAAATTAAAATACTTTCGGCAGATAACACAGATAATGCAAGAGGATAGTTTCATAGTCAGGTCTAGAAGGTAGTGTAGGCGCTAGTTACACGTGGAGCATAATTTTGATTTTGATTTTGATTTTGAATTTGAATTGCTGTACAAAAATAGTATAGTATAATATATGCCACTCCACTGTACATCAATACATATATATGTATCTGTATGTCTCCTGCTTTGGAAAGGAGGTCAATTATGTGTACAAACATTAAAAAATGCTCCGAAGAAACCAAGCCTAGGTTTGGATGAAACAATTGTAAGTGAATAAATACTTTGAACATAGCTTTGATTCTTGTGAATTCTATATAACTGCTCTCTAGAACAACTGATGTTATTACATTGAGCTATTTATCTTACTGGTAATAAGGTAGTAATAAATTACTGACCTTCACTGTTTAGGGTTTAAAATATACATAACTATAAAAAGTTTTTAAATAGTATCCCTAATAATAATAATAATAATAATAATAATAATAATTATTAGTATTATTATTATTATTATTATTATTATTATTATTATTATTATTATTATTATTATTATTATTAATACTATTTCATTATTCTCTACATTCCTTACATCAAACTAAAATATGCTGACAATATTTTAATAATGTCTTCCTTGTGAAATTTTGCGGCCTTGTTTTGCTAAATTAATGAATATATATATATATATATATATATATATATATATATATATATATATATATATATAAATTAATAAAAACAATGAATACAAACAAAGAAACAGTTCCTTATATTAAATAATTCATCATTTTACGATCGTTTCTAGGATATATATGTGTGTGTTGGTATGTATATCATATAGATCTATGTAAGGTTTTACAAACTATCAGAGGGAATATACAAACCTACACATATATATGCTGTCTTCAGAAATAATGATATTTGTTTATTAAAAAAAAAAAACAACATTTAATACAATAGGTCTGTTTGGGAACAGGTTTTGAATTGACCAATAGAAAAGTAGTAAGTGGTCAAGTTGATAGAATAGTAGTAGTAGAAATTTAATTTAGGGTTAGAGGAATGCAGACTTCAGTTTCGAATGGAAAGAGCGTTTTGAATGAAAATATTACTTTGGGGATGAAAATAGGTCAAGCCGGTGAAAGATACACGAAAATTTGATGTTATTAAAGAATAATGCTAATGTTAAAATCTAAGGAGAATAACATTTTACTATAAATGTGTTAGTGAAAAATCTCAATCTTATGTAAAACATTATTCTTTAATAACATCAAATTTCCGTGTACCTTTCACCGGCTTGACCTATTTTCATCCCCAAAGTAATCTTTTCATTCAACATACTCTTTCTATTCAAAACTGAAGTCTGCATTCCTCTACCCCTAAATTAAATGTCTACTACTACTATTCTATCAACTTGACCACTTACTACTTTTCTATTGGTCAATTCAAAACCTGTTCCCAAACAGATCTATTATATTAAATCTTTGTTGTTGTTTTTTTTCAGTAAACAAATATCATTATTTCTGAAGACAGCATATACATGTGTAGGTATGTATATTCCCTCTGATAGTTTGTAAAACTTTTACATAGATCTATATGATATACATACCACACACACATATATATCCAAGAAACAATCGTAAAATGATGAATTTTTTTTAATATAAGGAACTGTTTCTTTGTTTTTATTCATTGTTTTTATTAATTTATCTTCACTCTGTTTTCCTGTGTTTTTCATCGAAAAAATGTTGAATACATCTTCTCTTTTCATGATATTTGGATTACATTGAGTTCTTCATACGGATTGGACACCACCGTATATTTTGGTAGATTTATCCATCTCTCTCTCTCTCTATATATATATACATATATTTATAATATATATATATATATTATATATATAATAATATATATATATATATTATATATATAATAATATATATATACATATATATATATATATATATATATATATATATATATATATATATATATATATATATATATATTTCGTTTCTGAATTTGTTTAGCAAGATTCTTTATCTGAAATCGTGTGTTGAAACCGATATTTTTATACAAAGTATAACAATATATATATATATATATATATATATATATATATACGTAGGTCCCGGGTTGAGTC
>OZ024740.1:180849297-180926797 GCA_964016885.1 Eledone cirrhosa
GGGGACTTTACCCTCAGAGGTTCTGTCCGGTCTTCCAATTTAAGGGAAGTGGCGATCTTCTTTCCGGCTATGTTTGTATCAGTCAAAGTAGTGTCATCAACTTTTTTGTTCTTTGCTGTGATGGCATTATCCGCAAGCTTGTTGTAGGTGTCGGGGATAACCGCATAAGCGTTTTTCGTTTTGTCTGAAGGGACGTGGAGGTACGGGGAACTTTTCATTTCCAGAAGTTTCTCCTTTAAGTCCGTTTGGAAAGGTATGTTGATTTTCCTGAATTTAATATTTTTGATCATTTGAAAGAGGTCTTCTTCACATGGTTCAAGTAGGCTGTTGGTGGGTGGAGCCTTATTAGATTTAAAACCGTACATCTCGTTATTGGTAGATGCTACATCAGGGTGGTCGAAAAAGAACGATCTCCATCTAATTCGTTTGATGAATTCATCAGTCCGTCTAATGAGGGTTTTTAGGTACTGTTTCCTTGGTGGGATAGGAATGTTCTACTATATATCTGTTGAATTACTATTCTTGGGGTTTTTATTTATTTATTTTTTTATTTATTTCTTTATTTATTTTATTTATTTATTCATTTATCTATTTATTTATTCATTTATTTATTTATTTACTTATTTATTTCAAAAAAGCACTCTGGCTAATTGACCACTCCCCATAGAAAAAACGGCCTGTGCCATGAAATGGTCCTGTGTATCTAAATACCCCCCCCCCCCATCCACCACCACCTAAATGTATAAATACCAGAACTTAATATGACATCCAGCTTCCTGAAGATTTCATCTGAATGAAACAGTACTAGTCCTGTAGAAGCTCCTTCTATGAAATAAAAAAAAAAAAAAAAAAATATATATATATATATATATATATATATATGTATATATATATATATATATATATAATTATATAAATATATATAACAAAGCCACGATCCGGTCTCTGGTGAACCACGACGGGCGCATGCTACTCGATCCCGGGCAAATGTGTGAAGCTTTTCAGCGACACTTCGCTCAGCTGTTCGGGGCAGCGGCGGGCCGGATCGAGGGATGGACTTTAGTGTCTACCTCGACCGACTGCCGCGGCTCTCGGCTACTGAGGCAGAGTTTTGCGAAAAGCCGATAACAGCCGCTGAAGTACGGGGGGGGGGGGGGGGTGAATGGCTGCATAAGGGGTAATTCGCCTGGTTTGCATGGTCTGCCCAATGAACTTTACGTACAGATGCCAGACTCGTTCGGAGGTGCCTTGGCGGATCTCTACTGCAACTGGCAACAGAACGGGATAATTTCCAGCTCTGTGAGCCGAGGAGTTGTGGCGCTGCTGAGAAAGGATCCAAACTAGGGGGATAACATATGTAATTGTAGGCCCATAACTCTGCTAAACACTGAGTTCAACATTAAGGTCAATGTGCTAGCAAAGAGGTTGGCGTTTGTCGTTGTTGGTCTGGTAGGAGAGGCGCAGATATGCGCCATTCCCGACAGATCCATCCACGACAACCTCCACCTCATGCGATGCATCGTAGTGAGGGTAGCTAGGGAACCTGGCACGGGTGGGTCCTTGATCAATTTAGATCAGTCGAAAGCTTTCGATAGGGTCGACCATCGTTACCTATCGGCAGTCCTGAGGGCGGCTATCTTTGGGCCCGTCTTCAGAGGCTGGATCGCTGCCATGCACAGTGACATCTGCTCTGTGGTGAGAGTGAACGGTCACCTTTCGTTCAACATCATGCGCTCGGTCCGCAAGGATGTCCCCTCTCGTCCCTCTTGTACGTATTGACTCTCGAGCCATTACTGCACAAACTGGAGACGTTGAGGGGGGGGGGGGTCCCGCCCTAACTAGGATACGGAAGATCCGTGTCAGCATATGCGAACTATGTCACCGTAGTGGTGTCGAACGCCAAACACATCGAGGCGATTGGCACTACACTAAGAGAATATGAAGCCGTGACAGGAGCAATGATCAAGCAGGAAAAGTCAGTGGGCCTGCAGCTCGGCACCTGGACAAGCAGGTCCATGCCGTCCAACAGCGTCGTCGGGCTCTGGACGGACGGACCGATTAAATTGCTCGAGGTCTGGTTCGGTCCGGATCTCCAGACGGACAAAAACTGGGACGAGGTGACGACCAGAGTGGCTTCTCTGACCAAGAAATGGGCCGAGAGGAAGCTATCCCTGAAAGGTCGAGCGGGGGTGGCTACTTGGGGAAACTCTAGGCGTCGACGAAAATCAACTAGCCAATCTCTTCGGAAGAAATTTCGGGCCGGGGCCTATGGACAACTTCCAGAAATCCCTGGCCTGGCAGTGCTACTGAGGAGCTTTGCCAGTTCGGGATAAACTCTACAGGCATGGAGGTGCCGTCAGCCGGGCATGTCCGAGATGCGCACAGGGCGATGAAACCGACCTGCACGCACTCGTCCAGTGTCCGAGCATTGCTGACTTGTGGGTTTATGTCGAACACCTGCTGTCACGTGTAGGACGGATCCAGCTATCAGCTGAGTCCATCGTAAGGATTGCCCCGCCCTCTTCCTTTAGCCGGGAAGGGCAGGCAGTTTTTATCTGTCTGGTGGCCATGGCGAAAGAGATAGTATGGTGGCCACGTTTGAAAGGGCTGAAGATCAGCACTTACCTCGTCGGTGATGCCCTGATTAACTTTTTCAAATTTCATTTGAAAAGGAAAATCAGGGTAGAAAGGGAAGTGCTCTCTTCCCAGAATTTTGTTGAAAGATGGGTGAGAGAGGCAAGAATGGCCCGAGTGAATGGGCCTACTCTGAGTATGTGTCTGTAAATTAAAGGTGGAAAACTGGGAGAGGGCATTTGCCCTGGTGGTCAAGGTCACTGTGGCTTTTTAATAGGCTCTCTCCATGAATGTCCCTCAGAAGTCTCTCCCCTATTGGGGAATTTTTCATTGTTCTATTATTACATCCTCTGTTTTTTGTCTTTTTACACGCAGAAATGCCCATTTGTACCGTCATGTATAGTCCTGTACTGTCCTTAATGTCTACTTTATGTAAACCCTTGTGGTTGATAAAGAAAGCATTATTATTATTGTTATTATTATTGTTGTTGAAACCACGCTTCTTATCGCCTCCAGTTTTTTTCAACGTTTTACCTCTTTTTCAACAGTTCTAAACCTTTTATTCAACTTTTAAAGTTGATAAAAGTTTAGAAGAAGTGACCCACCTCATACAGGGTTTCACTAGTAAATAATACGGCACCCCTTTACGGGGTGTCGTATTCGTATGTGTGTAAAAGTATTTTTATTTGAACAATTTAAACATGGATAACACAAGAAAGAGAGAGAACGCTGTCAGACAACACAAAGAGAGGGAGACTTTATCAGCATGTCAAGAAGACAGCGTTCCAGCGGAGGTAAATATCAACGAAAATATTACAAAGGAAAAGAAGATTGTTACAGATTTAAAATTAACAAATATTTCTAACACAAACAACACCAAAAATAACACCAACAACACCAACAATTACACCATCAATAACAACGACAACGACAAAAATAACAGCGGTAAAGTCGAGAACGACAATAACAAAAATAACAGTGCGTAAGATCGAGAACGACAATAACAAAAATAACAGCGGTAAGGTCGAGAACGACAATAACAATGACAATAACAACAGCCACAACAACAATAACAGTAGGAACAATATCAACAAAAACAACAATAATAACAACAGCCACAATAACAGTAACAGCAGCAACAGTATCAACAAAAACAACAACAACAACACCAACAACTGTACCAGCGAAAACAACAACAATGACACCGATACCTGTAATAGCGACCTCAGCACCACCAGTAAGACCAGTAGCGGCAGCTATAGTGGTGCTGCTGAAAAAAGGGACCACTTCTTTTGCAGGTGTCGCCCGAAATATCGAGACAGTGTTAGTCACAGAGGAGGAGATGGCAGTCATAAGGGCCATGGTGACAAGAAGCGCAAATAGAGTTTCCCTGAAACCTCCACCCGATTTGTTCAAGGACCAGCAGCTACGGACGGTGAATTACCGCACCGTCACAAAATCTCACATCGAATGGAGAGAGCCACGGAGGCTCAAATCCAAAAGGCCTTGGGGTGCGTCTGGGCACGCAAAACCCACATCACCCGAGGCAGAAAGTACGCCACAGTAGACGTACTTTTCGCCACCCCCCAGGAAGCAAAGTCTCACTCTTTGGAAACCCTAAAGAGTGCGGAGATAGTCTTGGTGCCCTCCTACAGCGGGCAGAAAATTGTGAGGGTCAAAGTGAACCAGGTCCCACTCGACGTGCCCATACCTTGGTTGGCCGCATCTGGAATTGAGAACAGGGCGACCATGCTGCAATTAGAAAAAATAGGGAGAGAGAACTGGTCAGGTATAGGCATGCAAATGCTTATTCAAAGTGACCAGGAATGTATCGAGGCTATCCTCGATATCATAGACATCGAGGAAGGACTCGAACTCCCTATAAGTGTAGAAGGAAGACGTCCAAAATGTTATCTCTGTGGGTCGAAGGGTCACCTCAGGGCCTTTGTCCGCAGAAGACAGCGTTGAGGGCCACTCTCCTTCCAATACCTGGTCCGCTACTACCAAGAGCAGGACAGGCAACAAACGAAGAAGCCCCTTCCACGGTGAGTAGGAGGGCAACGTCCGTAGCACCCGTACCAAGGCCACGGATAACTAAAGCAGCATCATCAGTAGCCGCAACACCAATAGCTACATTTGAAGTAGCTACACCAGCAACAAAATTGCCGAAAAGGGGTCCACTACCACCACCAACAGCCGTGGAGCACATACCCCTCCCAGACGCCACAGAATCCGACAAGGAGTTTGAGGCGGGAGTGAAGTGGCAAACGGTCTGCCGCAAAAAACAAAAAACAAAAAAAACCCTTAGATTCACCCTCCAAAAGCGAAGGCATACAAAGAGGGGGTAAAGGCAGCAAGGAAACTTGCAGCAACACCACCACCATCACCACCACAAACACCAACAACGCAAACACAACAAGACACACACACCAAACAGCAACAAGAAGAAAACAGCAACAAAATCACCCCTCCTCCCAAAAAGTACACAGCCATAAACATGGCAAAAAAAGAATTCGTACAATATATAAAGCAGCACACAGACATCACACCAAACAAACTACTACACCCCTCCAACACCAAGAACTCTCCCGACAAACATAAGCATCATCGAAATCTCAATAGTACAGTACAAACCTTAAAAACAAAAATTCTCCAACGCAGTTGGAGACTCCAGAGGGGCGGTTACCAAGACGATATACACTGACATACTCTTGGAAACACCCATGACCAGTGAAAGGGACGGTTCTACTGTCGCTTCACCACACGAACAAGGTAAGTGACCCTTACTCACCAGCCACGTTTCTCATCCAACATGGTTGTACTCAGAATAGGCAGTATAAATGCACGTGGCCTGGGGTCATCTTGAAAGCAGGGTCACCTGCTCAATGACCTCATGTCACTAAACATAGATGTCGTGGCCATCAGTGAAACCAGAATCTCCGAAGCACGGGCCTTCGCACCGATCTTCGGCAGCTACGATGTATACGCATGTCCCAGCCGTCCAGGATCGGGGGGAAGGGGTTGCCGTCCTTTTTCGGAGAGACTTGGATCTCGCGATACGGGCCATCTTCCTGGACCCAGAAGGTAAGTCGATGGTGCTGGACGTGACCGGCAGCGAAGGCAATGCCTTCAGGCTAGTAGCCGTCTGCGCCCCGACAGGGGCAGGACGGCCAGATTTATTCAGACGTCTAGAGATCTTTCTTGGAACGTCCTGCTCTTTAGTGTTAGTGGGCGACTGGAACGGTATCTTAGATGTATGCTGGGATTGTGTGGGGCTAGTGGATAGGGGAGGAGTGTGCAAGAGCCACACCAACTTGCTCAGACGTTTTAAACTGTCTGACAGGTATCGACTGGATCACCTGAATATGCCAATGTGGATATGAACAAACCGCATCGGGTCATTCAGATCGTATCTCGATAGGGTATTCTGCAGAGAACCAGATAAGGCTAGTATAAGTTTTCCACAATTAATATAGTCGACTACACAGACCACAAATTTGTGATCTGTGAGTTCGATATAGACAGACTTCATAGACAAGGGCCTGGTTACTGGAAGCTGAACGCGTCTTTCCGGGCGCGCAAGGCCTACAGAGACCGGATTAGCGTATAATTAAGCGGGCGTTGGCGGGAGCGGCCGTCAACAACAGGTGGTGATGGTTTGCCCTGAAAAGGGCAATTAAAGTAGAGTCGATTAGGTTTAGCAAAGGAGTAGTGATAGAGGAAAATAGAGGAGAGGGAGAGCTAGTCAGAAAGCTAGAAGAGGCGTTTAGGACAGGCATCGCAACCGACGTGCTTGCTGCGAGATTGGCACTCGACCAATTCTTGAACGCAAAACACGAAGGCTGCGTCCAATGTGCCCGGGTGGCAGAGGCGCAACGTGGTAACAAAGCCACAATTCGTTCTTTGTCTGACCAAAACGGGTGCGTGATGTTCGAACCCGAGCGGATGTGTGAAGCTTTTCAGCAGCACTTTGCTGAACTGTTCGGGAGCAGCGGCGGCCCGGATCGGGGCATGGAATTCAGTACATACCTCGACGGACTGCCTCGGCTCTCGACAACCGCAGCACAGTGTTGCGAAATGCCAATAACAGCCGGTGGAATACGGGAAGAGATGGCTAACTGCACAAGGGGTAAATCGCCAGGTTTAGATGGTCTGCCCAACGAGTTTTATGCATTTATGCCAGAACTATTCGGTGACCTCTTGGCAGGCGTCTACTGCAACTGGCAGCAGAACGGGAGCATTCCCAGTTTTGTGAGACGGGGAGCAGTGGCGCTGCTGAGAAAAGACCCGAACAAAGGGGATGTTATCAATAATTTCAGGCCCATAACCTTGTTAAACGCAGAGTTCAAATTTTTGGCCGAGGTCTTAGCAACGAAGTTGGCGCTTGTCGTCAAGGGTCTGGTGGGAGAGGCGCAGATATGCGCCATTCCGGAGAGATCCATACACGACAACCTCCACCTCATGAGATACATCATAAAGAGGGTGGTTAAGGAACCTGGTAAGGGTGGGGCCCGGTTCAACTTGGATCAATCCAAAGCATTCGATAGGGTCGACCATCGGTACCTGGTGGCGGTCCTCGAGGCAGCCGGTTTCGGGCCCGTTTTCAGGGGTTGGATCGCAGCAATGTACAGCGACATCTGCTCAGTTGTGAGGGTGAACGGTCACCATTCGCAGCCGTTCAGCATCATGCGCTCAGTCCGCCAGGTTTGTCCCCTCTCGTCCCTATTGTACGTCTTGGCTCTCGAGCCGTTACTGCACAAACTGGGGGCGATGTGGGGTGTCCCACGCGAACTAGGATGCGGGAAATCCGAGTCGGCTTACGTTGACGACGTCACCGTGGTGGTATCGAGCACCAGACACGTCCATATGCTCGGCACCGCTCTAAAGGCATACGAAGCGGTGAAAGGAGCAAAGATAAACCAGGAAAGGTCGGTGGGCTTGCAGCTCGGCACCTGAAGTGGCAAGTCCATGCCGTCCGACAGAATCGTGGGGCTTTGGACGGACGGACCAGTTAAATTGCTCGGGGTCGGTTTGGGACCGGACCTCCAGATGGAGAAAAACTGGAACGAGGTGACGAGCAGGGTGGCCTCCCTCACCCAGAAATGGACTGAGAGGAAGCTGTCCCTGAAAGGCCAGGCGGAAGTGGCGAAGGCGTACATCGCATCCGTCATCTGCTACCGCCTCACCGTCGTCCCTTGTTCCAGCCCAACTCTCACCAAAATGGAGCGCCTCCTCTTCCGCTTTTTGTGGAAGGTACGCGCTCTCATGGTCAGCCGATCCATCTGCTGTCAACACCCGTTGCGTGGAGGATTGGGCATGCCATGGCTGATGATGCGCAAACATGCGCTGAGGTTGCGACATCTCTGGTGCTTCTTTGATTGTGAACGGGTGTGGTCGCCGTTCGCCAGTCACGTTTTCCCACAGAGCTGCAGTCCTGGGTCAGAAAAAGACCGAGGAATAGCGCTTGGAAGCTGGAATGTCTCCAGGCGCTCACTGCCCTCTCCCAGTTGGGCACCAGTATCGGTGGAACATCCACCTCGGCGTTCTATAGCGGACTAGTGGAGGGGAAGAGCGACGACATTCTCGGAGAGATCCTGGGCGTCGAAGAAGATCAGCTGTTTGCTCTCTTCCGGAGAACTTTCAGCCCGGGGCCTATGGATAAATTCCAAAAATCCCTGGCCTGGCAGTGCTACCGGGGAGCGCTGCCGGTTCGAGATTAGCTCTACAGGCATAGAAGTACCGTCAGCCGAGCCTGTCCGAGATGCGCGCAGAGCGACGAAACCATTGTGCACGCACTCGTTCAGTGCCCGAGCATTGCTGACTTGTGGAGATATGTCGAACAGTTGCTGTCGCGTATAGGACTGATCCGTTTGTCGACTGAGTCCATTGTCCAGATCGTCTCGCCGTCTTCCTTCGAGGAGGAGAGGCGGGCGGTTCTCATCTGCCTGGTGGCCATGGCGAAAGAGATTGTGTTGTCGACAAACTTAAAAGTGTTAAAGACAAACACTTTGCTCTTCGGCGAATCCCTAATTAACTTTTTCAAGTTTCATTTGAAGTGGAAAATCAGGGTGGAGAGGCAAGTGGTGCTTTCTAGCAAGTTTGTTGAAAGGTGGGTGAATGTAGCGAGAATGGTCCGTGTGAACGGGACCACTATGAATATACGTCTGTGTTATGAGGGATGGAAAAATTGAGAGAGGGCGCTTGCCCTGGTGGTCAGAGTGGTGGTGGTATTTTGTGTGGTTTTCGCCACGAGTAACCCTCGGAGGTTTCCCCCCTGTTGGGGAATTTTTCATTGTTTCAATTTTCATTTTTATTGTTTATATATATATATATGTTTTATGTCCTTTCTTTTTTTCTTTTCTTATATAAATAATAAATATATTTACACGCACAAAACCCACATCGTACCGTCCTGTACCGTCCCGTGCCATCTGTAATATTTTTCTTGATGTCAGCCCTTGTGGCCAATAAAGAAATCATTATTATTATTATTATTATTATTATTGGCGACCTACGTAGTAAATCGTATCATCGTGAGCTCCGCAAAGGTTTGTTATTTTCAGTTATTTAAAATTGCCATTTATGGAAAATGTTTATTGTTAACTGTATATAAGTGCTCATACATTGATTTCTGAAAAGGAAAATTTAAACTTTTTATAATTATCAAACAAAAATTTTTTCTTTGAAAAATCATGGATGTCTCAGAGTCAATCCTACCTCACAATCTAACACCTCACACCGTCACCACCATTGTAAATGTAAGCGGTAGCAATATTTTAAATTTGTCTCAGGCAAACGTTCATTTCCCGCCATTACCAATGAAAGCAGGTGTTAAAGCCGCCACCACCACCACCAACACAGCGACAACAGAAACAAAAGAAAAGAATAAATTAACTCATGATATCGAAATGAATTCAACCAAAATGAACTCTTCCACACCGAACACCACTGACGCCGCCACCACCACAACTGAAACTAAAATTAACAATAGCAAAAATAACGATAACAACAACAGCAACAAGGAAATTAAGAAAACTACCCTGAGTTTTGCCAGAGTAGCAAAAACGTGCGAAGCGATCCAGGTAACTCAGGAGGAATTAGAAGAAGCCAAAGGAATGGTAAAGAAAGATGGGTACAGGGTCAGCCTCAGCCACACACCCCCACCTCCTATGCACCGTGTCTTATCGGACAATTAACATAAAATCGCGCGAGTGGAACGGGCATCCGTGTACCAAATCCAAAAAGCTTTGGGCCATGTGTGGGCAAAAAAAAACCCACATCAGACGTGGGCAGAAGTATGGAAAAGAGGACGTGTTCTTTGAAACACTACAGGAGGCCAGAGAACACTCCATGGCCCCATTAAGAAGTGACGACTTCACACTCATCCAAAGCTATATTGGCCAGAGACTTGTGAATATCAGGGTGACCCACGCTCCACCGGCCATCGAAATTCCCTGGCTAATGGCTGCCGTCCTCGCCGGCATCGAGGCCAACACCTAAATAATAGAAATAACAAAAGAAAAGCAGGAGAACTGGTCCGGATCTGGGATGGAGCTCCTGATCCAAGCGGACCATAAAAGCATTGCGGAGACATCAGAGGTAATAGACCTCACTGACGGCAGCCACCTCACCGTAATCGTCGAGGGCAGAATACCTAGGTATGTTGTTTGTGGTGAAGGGACCCACCTAAGGGCTTTCTGCCCTCAGGCTAAAAGGTTGAAGCCAACTCTCTTACCCACCCCAGTGACTCAACCATCAACACCACCAACAGCAGAAATGGCAGCAACAATTCTAGCAGCAACAACAGAAGCAACTGTAACAGCAACAACCCCAGCAACAGTAGCAAAACCACCACCACCACCACCCAACGCCCCAGAACTACACGACACCAAAACACAAATTCCACAAAGACATCGGAGACTTCCGACAAACACTCTCGAGGAGGATGTATAAGGACATCCTTCCGGAGGAGGCCACATTCAGTGCCACAAAAGGATGGATAAACCATCCTTCCTCTACGAGAAGTAAGGTAAGTGGTCTTTCCCATCTTTTCCACTCCATTTCAATATGACCTCACTCAGAATAGGCAGCATAAATGCGCGTGGCTTGGGGTCATCATGGAAGCACGGCCACCTGCTCAACGATTTCAGGTCACTAAACGTAGATGTAGTGGCCATCATCGAGACCAGAATCTACGTAGCACGGGCCTTCGCACCGATCTTCGGCAGCTACGATGTGTACGCATCTCCCAGCCGTCCGGGCTCGGGAGGGGCGGAGGAGTTGCTGTGCTTTTTCAGAGAGGTTTGGATCTCGCCACACGGGCCATCTTCCTGGACCCAGAAGGTAAGTTGGTGGTGCTTGACGTGACCAGCGGAGACGGGCAAGCTTTCAGGCTAGTGGCCGTCTATGCCCCGACAGGAGCAGGGCGGCCTGATTTCTTCCGGCGTCTGGAGACCGCTCTTTAGTGTTAGTGGGCGACTGGAACGGGATCTTAGATGCACGCTTGGACTGAGTGAGATTAGCGGATAGGGGAGGAGGGTGCAAGAGCCTCACCAACCTGCTCAGGCGTTTTGAACTGTCTGACAGGTACCGATTGGATTTCCCGAATGTGCCAATATGGACTCGCATAGGGTCATCCAGATCATATCTAGATAGAGTATTTTGTAGAGAAATAGATAGGTCTAGCATAGGCTGTCCACAATTCAAGATAGTCTGCTACACGGACCACAAATTCGTGATCTGTGTGCCTTAGATAGGCTTCATAGAAGAGGACCCGGCTACTGGAAGCTAAACGCGTCCTTACCAGCGCGCAAGGCCTACAGAGAACAGATTAGTGAACTAGTAAGCGGGCGTTGACGGGAGCCATCGTCAACAACAAGTGGTCGTTTGCTCTGAAAAGAGCAATTAGACTAGAGTCCATTAGGTTTAGTAAGGCTTTAGCAATAGAGAAAAATAGAGCAGCGGGAGAATTAGTTAGAAAATTAGACGAGGCGCTTAGCAAAGGCATCGCGACCGACGTACTTGCGGCGAAATTGGCCCTTGACCAATTATTCAATGCAAAGCACGAAGGCTGCGTTGTCAGAGCTAGGGTGCGTGCTCTCAGACACGAGGGAACGAAAGCCGTTCAGTAGGCCCAAGTGGCGGAGGTGCGTCGTGGCAACAAAGCCACGATCCGGTCTTCGGTGGACCACGATGGGCGCATGCTACTCGATTTCGGGCAAATGTGTGAAGCTTTTCAGGGACACTTCGCTCAGTTGTTCGGGGGCAGCGCCGGGCCGGATCGAGGGATGGACATTAGTGTCTACCTCGAAGGACTGCCGCGGCTCTCGGCCACTGAGGCGGAGTGTTGCGAAAAGCTGATAACAGACGCTGAAGTACAGGAGGCAATGACTAGCTGCACAAGGTATATATCGCCTGGTTTGGATTGTCTGCCCTATGAACTTTACGTACAGATGCCAGACTTGTTCGAAGGCTTCTTGGCGGACATCTACTGCAAATGGCAACAGAACGGGAGAATTCCCAGCTCTGTGAGCCGAGGAGCTGTGGCGCTGCTGAGAAAGGATCCGAACAAGGGGGATAACATAGATAATTTTAGGCCCATATCTCTGCTATACACAGAGTTCAAGATTTTGGCCAATGTGCTATCAAAGATGATGGCGCTTGTCGTTGGTGGTCTGGTGGGAGAGGCGCAGATATGCGCCATTCACGACAGATCCATCCACGACAACCTCCACCTCATGCGATACATCGTAGAGAGGGTAGCTAGGGAACATGGCACGGGTGGGTCCTTGATCAATTTAGATCAGTCGAAAGCTTTCGATAGGGTCGACCATCGTTACCTAGCGGCAGTCCTGAGGGCGGCTGTCTTTGGGCCCGTATTCAGAGGCTGGATCGCTGCCATGCACAGCGACATCTCTTCTGTGGTGAGAGTGAACGGTCACCTTTCGTAACCATTCAACATCATGCGCTCGGTCCGCCAAGGATGTGCCTCTCGTCCCTCTTGTACGTATTGACTCTCGAGCCATTACTGCACAAACTGGAGACGTTGAGGGGGGGGGGGGGGGTCCCGCGCGAACTAGGATGCGGAAGATCCGTGTCAGCATATGCCGAAGATGTCTCCGTAGTGGTGTCGAACGCCAAACACATAGAGGCGATCGGCACTACACTAAGAGAATACGAAGCGGTGACAGGAGCAATGATCAACCAGGAAAAGTCAGAGGGCCTGCAGCTCGGCACCTGGAGAGGAAGGTCCATACCGTCCAACAGCGTCGTCGGGTGCTGGACGGACGGTGACGAGCAGGTTGGCTTCTCTCACCCAGAAATGAGCCGAGAGGAAGCTATCCCTGAAAGGTCGAGCGGAGGTGGCTAACGCGTATATCGCGTCCGTCATCTACTACCGCCTGACCGACGTACCTTGTCCTAAGCCCCGCCTGACTGCGCTGGAGCGTTTGCGCTTTCGCTTTTTGTTTAAAGGACGCGCTCCGATGGTCAGGCGGTCCATCTGCTGTCAACACCCGCTACGGGGAGGGCTGGGTATGCCGTGGCTGATGATGCGCAGACACGCGCTCAGGCTAAGACATCTCCACCTCTTCCTCGACGGTGATCAGGTGTGGTATCCGTTTGCTAGACGCGTCTTTTCCCAGCTCGTCTCCTTGACAGAGCTGCAGTCCTGGGTCAAGCGAAGACCGAGAGGGAGCGCTTGGAGACTGGAATGTTTTCAGGCGCTCACAGCCCTCGACCAATCGGGCAATGTGATCGGTGGAAACTCCACCTTGCCGTTCTATAGAGGATTAGTGGAGGGGAAGAGTGACGACGTACTTGGGGAAACTCTAGGCGTCGACGAAAATCAACTAGCCAATCTCTTCGGAAGAACTTTCGGGCCGGGGCCTATGGACAACTTCCAGAAATCCCTGGCCTGGCAGTGCTACTGAGGAGCTTTGCCAGTTCGGGATAAACTCTACAGGCATGGAGTTGCCGTCAGCCGGGCATGTACGAGATGCGCTCAGGGAGACGAAATCGTCCTGCACGCATTCGTCCATTGTCCGAGCATTGCTGACTTGTGGGTTTATGTCGAACACCTGCTGTCGTGTGTGGGACGGATCCAGCTATCAGCTGAGTCCATCGTGAGGATTGCCCCGCCCTCTTCCTTTAGCCGGGAAGGGCAGGCTGTTTTTATCTGTCTGGTGGCCATGGCGAAAGAGATAGAATGGTGGACTCGTTTGAAAGGGCTGAAGACGAGCACTTACCTCTTCGGTGATGCCCTGATTAACTTTTTCAAATTTCATTTGAAAAGGAAAATCAGGGTAGTGCTCTCTTCCCAGCATTTTGTTGAAAGATGGGTGAGAGAGGCAAGAATGGCCCGAGTGAATGGGCCTACTCTGAGTATGTGTCTGTAAATTAAAGATGGAAAACTGGGAGAGGGCATTTGCCCTGGTGGTCAGGGTCACTGTGGCTTTTTAATAGGCTCTCTCGACGAATGTCCCTCGGAAGTCTCTCCCCTATTGGGGAATTTTTCATTGTTCTATTATTACATCCTCTGTTTCTTGTCTTTTTACACGCAGAAATGCCCAATTGTACCGTCCTCTATAGTCCTATACTGTCCTTATTGTCTACTTCATGTAAACCCTTGTGGTTAATAAAGAAAGCATTATTATTATTATTTTTATTATTAATATTATTATTATTATTCTCTACATTCCTTACATCAAACTAAAATATGCTGACAATCTGTTAATAATGTCTTCCTTATGAAATGTGTGGCCTTGTTTGGCTTAACTAATGAATATTTCCAGCTCTGCGCGCCTAACATCTGCATGAACCCAGCCACCTAGCTGCTTTCTACTGCATATTGCACATTGAGCACCCGACTTTACGCTTTGAATTCTAACTAATTCACCAATCTCTCCTCTCCTATCCTCTCTCCTATCTCCATCTCTCTCTTTAAGATTGGTTACTCTTGAACTGTGTGTATATATATATATATACAGTATATGTATATATATATATATACATGTGTGTGTGTGTGTATGTATATATGTATATATAACCAGAACAGGGTAGATATAATGATAAGGAAAAGGGAAAAGAAGATTGGTACAATATTGGACTCTAGCTGCACACAGATGGAAATGATGTTTTAAAAGTTAGCGAAAGGGAGAATATTTATACCGAAATAAGGAGGAAACTGCAGATAATCTACTCTTTTCATACCAATAGTTTTGTACCTATGACCGTTAGCGCAATTTCGTAGTTTACTACCTACTTCAGCACAAATCCTGATAAACTGTGCTTCATAAATCCAGAAAGTGCATGGAAAATACAATCCAAAATCGTTATAGTAAACTATGTAAAATATTGCAGAAATGTAGCACGTAATAGCTGCTTATACACACGTATAGATATATCAACATATGTATGTATGCACATATAACTCAAAACATGATGTTTCACACATGGGTAAACATTCATATAATTACCTACATAATATTGTTTACGATGCAATGAAATTAGATTTTGCTTTGTAACTATATATGATATATATATGTATATATATATATATACATATATATATATAAAACGAAGGAAATGCGGTAAGGAACCAGATGGACCATAACGCACCAGAGTACTCAATACTTAGGGTAGTAGTGTGGGTAATAGGAAAAGGTATGACCCCGACTGCAGAGCTCAAGCCGTTTCGACGGCTATTTCAGTCAAGAAATAGCAGTCCAAACGGCTTCAGCTCAGCCGTTGGGGTCATACCTTTTCCTATATATATATATGTATATATATATATATATATATTGGTAAACGGAATAGAAAATGCTGACAAATTGTTCACAGTTGAAAAATGGTTTAATTAGGAATAAAAGAGTATTAGTGATTGTATGGGTTAGTATTCAGTTGTGGTTTTAAGTTTTTAAGTTTTTACCGGTTGCGCATTTCTAAATGCTTTTCAAAAATAATTTTGAGATAGAGTGTCCCTGCTGTTTGCTCTGATCAGAGCAAACAGCAGGGACACTCTATCTCAAAATTATTTTTGAAAAGCATTTAGAAATGCGCAACCGGTAAAAACTTAAAAACTTAAAACCACAACTGAATACTAACCCATACAATCACTAATACTCTTTTATTCCTAATTAAACCATTTTTCAACTGTGAACAATTTGTCAGCATTTTCTATTCCGTTTACCAATATATAATAACTTGTGTGTTACACCTCTATTCTTTTAACTATATATATATATATATATATATATACATGTATGTGTGTGTATATGTGGGTGTTGATGTGTGTTTGTTTGAGTCTATATATATATTGTTTGAGTCCGTATATATAAATATATCGGAGCGCCCGGCCGATTAACTCACTCGATATGCAAATTAGGCTGCTCAGCCGTTAATATGCATAAGGAAAGCATATACTTTCAGACGTTCAATCATCTGACGGGAAGGTATACGAGGCTGACGATAGCTAATAAGCTTGAAACTAGTACTTCGTTCCTTTGTCAGTGTTGAACAAAAGGGCAACGATGGTTGCTAAACACTGTACGGCTTAATTCGGGATTTTTGTTTACAAACACACCGAGCATTATAATAAATGTTCGGTAAATATCCATACGTACATATATATATGTGTGCATGTATGTATATATATACATAGTACTGTACGTCTGTATAGATATATGTATGTACGTATACATACTTACATATATATATATATATATATATATATATATATAAATCCTGTATTCTATATATCATAATGAATATACCAAGTCTTTTAAATTTAATTCATCTATAATCTCAGTAGTTTATACTATATAGATAGGAGTCGTATAAACTTATGTAAACAATGAAACAAGCTGTTACAATTCATAATACAGATGGTATTAAAACTGAAATCCATGTCATCAGGAATTCTGAAAGAAGAGGGTAACTTATCACATCAACAAGAATATAAGTACACAATGAACAATAGTTCAGATCATAAGCATGCTTATGAGTGGCAAATAGAGAGTAGGATTGTTAGGCGTGAAATGTACATAGTCATATAATAATCTTTGTACACAAGTTTGTCATCTGTACGTATACCAGTAGAAGCATGTTATTAAAGATAAAGGGAGAACGACAGTATATTATAGAATATCAACTCTATTCTGTTGCTTAAAAATCCTTGAATTCAGCATGATTGTTTAATAAAAGTAGGCTTACATTTATTACATTGTATTAATCCCACATAATTTCATAGAAGTAGGAGGATGAATTCGATGTAAACAGGTTTCCGTCAATGTGTGTTGTTATAATGGCGTAAGATGAACAATTCAAAATATACCAGTTTTATAACTCTGGTGGTGGTGTAACCTCTCTTAATCATTCTGGCAAATTAATGTCCGGTATGGTAAAGTAATTCACTTACTGATTTAGAGGAATCCTTCTATGGCTTCAAATGTTGCTATGCTTCTCCCTACACATCTTTTTTTTTTTTTTTTTTTAGTGACTTATATGCAACACATAAATCCTAATCTGATAAGATAAAACAAAAAAAAAATAAAGAATACGCTTCCGGTGGTGCGTATATTAGTCATAAATTCTGGGGTATTATTTTCCCTTAGATGGCGGTGAATTGGCAGTATCGGTAGAGAGTCGGACGCCATGCTTTGACGCATAGAGTTACGGCGCTTGCCATTCTGAGTTCAAATCCCGCCGAGGTTAACTTTGCCTTTCATCCTTACGGGGTCGATAAAATAAAGTACCAGTAATACACTGGGAAATTGCTGGCCTTGTGCCAAAAGTAGAAACAATTATTTTCCCTTAGAGCACCATTAAATATTATTATTCATCCCTAAATGATGCACAGAGAAAATTTATGTTTTAAATACTTGACTCATGCAGATGATACTTTATAATAACTGCATCAATGTCTATATACCATAAAAGACGACGTTCATTGCATTTGACTAATTATTAAAATTTGATAATCACATAGAAAGCTTTTATTATTGCATAGTTTAATACATTGCTATGGAACCTTATTATAGGCGAAATAGCAGAAGTGCTAATGGACTACTATTGTATCAGCATTCTATTCGATAATTTCTTAACAGTGTATTCCACAATTTCCGAAGACAGCTTGAAATGTTCATGACGCTTTATCGGCTGGTCGTATTTATTACACATCTACCAGGAAGCTGGGGCTAAGCACAATTCCTGAACACGTCTTTTGGATTTCAGAATAGTTACATATATATATATATATTTTATTTTATAAGTTATAGCAAGAACCTTATCAATTATTGATTATATGACATTTGTACATGCGATCTTGAAAATACTAATGTATTATCACCATAATTCTATTAGCTACTCTACACCGGAAAGAAGATAACTTATTTACATAACAGAGATTTGTAATATATACTGTCCTATTTAAGAACGGAATTTCAAAATGTGGTTCCAATGGAAATGTTCCACGAAACAAATCATTCATACTGTTTCCCTGATAACGGTGCCTATTGTGATGGAATTGTAATTTTAATTATTTTGAATTAAATAGTAATCTACATGGAAATATAATATATTTGCAAGATAGCAAAACATGTGAATGCGTTAATGTCATAGAGAAATTATCATTTTTCTTCATATATTGTAAACGTAATTATTGATAATTAACATGACTAATTTTCATACACTTTCAACTAGATGAGCATCGACGTTTGCTTATTATATGAAAAGTACAAACTAGTTTTTGCAAGTTGTTAATGTGAAAGTAGAATATTGATTTCTCTGGGGCTGACATTGTTACTTCACATCCGACGTATTTACCTGTCTACAGTGGAACATTAACAAAAGATAACTTGCTATGAAGAACGGCAAACATTTATTTCTCTTGAGATTAAGCTAGTTTGTTATTAGTTATGTATTCATCAGCTTCTTAGAAGGCAAGTTAAATAATATTCAAAACATCCAATACATTCAGTATCATATTTTGCTTAGCAATAGTCTATTAACTCATCACTAGGTAATAGTCTATTAACTCATCACTAAGGAAGCTATCACGGCGGATATTCTACATGGAGGGTATATTAGGATGGCAATTAGTAGGACCATGCTTGCGTGACGAGACAAAGATTAAACCTGCTGTACTCCTTCAGCAAAGTAGTCTTCTTCTTCTCCAACATCTTCCTGAGATGATCGTATACACAGACCCCCTCAACCACTCCTTCCAGCGGGTCCTATCAATAGTAGCTATCTCAAATTGATCCGGCTTGATCCTCAAGTAAGACCATCTGAGCTTATGGATGTTATCCAATTATCGCCTGGACCACCTACCGGTCGATTGTTTTCGTAGAATCTGCCCAGCGATACTTTCCTGAGATATACCCACCACATGTCCATATTATGGGAGCTGGGATCTTCCAAGTCGGAGAAGTAATGGCTCTACGTGGAATTACTCCTTGATATCTGAGCTACGCACTCGATCGAGTAACCTTATTCCCACAAGCCTCCGGAGTTTCCTCATTTCGGCATGCACTTGATAGCTGTGCAGCTGAGTGCGGCACAACAGGTATGAAAAATTAGTGCTGAGAAAACTGAGTCATACTCTCTACGGAGGCCTACCTACTCAGTACATTCTACATGTGAATGGTGCTCAATTAAAACAGACAGAGAGGTTTGAGTATCTATTGGTCCTTTTCGTGAGTGCTTGTTGTCCTGAGGTTTAATTAAATGCAAGAATCATAGGAGCTGGAGCTGTAATGTACCAGGCACATTATTTGGCCATAAGAAGAAGAGACGTATGTGTAAAAACTAAATTCGCTCTCTTTTGTTCGATATTCATGCCAAACCTTTCCTATTGTCGTGATCGAAATAATATGATCGCACAAACAAGCAGTCAAATCATAGGTAAATGCTCAAATCAACACCACCTGATGTTTGTATCATCATCTGTATTTCTGGTAATTTATAGTGTTTTCTTTATTCTAACTGTTCAAGAAAGTCCTGTATCAATTAAATTGTATGTGTTACTGCAATTAATTTTTGTTTGGTACTGTACGTAAGCAATATTATCATTTTCTAAAGCAACTAATTCAGATAATGCATTGGACGTTTATATATTGGCAAATACGATTCTGAAAGTAAATATCTCAACGACATTGATCAATTATGAAAGAATTTACAGTTACTTTTTGTTTGATAGGTGTTGTATATCGATGTTATAATAGAACACCGTCTTTTACGTTTACAAGTATATATATATATATATATATATATATATATATATATAGGGCGGGTAAAATTCCCGAGATCCATGGACGAGTTCTCTCCAACGGTCTCTGTCCCCCATCGTCGCTGCCATGTCCTCCATCTCCATGAGACCAGTGTCTGTCCTTAGGGCATCATCATATGTCAACCTCGGTTTTCCTCTTCCAGTGTGTCCACTGAGTGCAATGTCAACTATGGATATCAGTGAGCATGTCCAGGTAACATCAGTCTCCTCTGTGCTACTTTCGAGCTGACATTTCGGAGGCTCCCGTACACCTCTGAGTTCTTCCTCCTGTACAGCTCTGATTAATATTCAGCACCCATCCACTATCTGAGTGAGTTTCTTGGTCAGTGTGCAAGTCTCAGACGCGTACAGCAGCACAGACTCCAATACAGCAACGAAGATACGGATCTTCACGTCTTTACGATGGTCCGACTCCCACACCGATCTCAAAATGTGGCACGCCGCCCAAGCTTTGCTCTTCCTCTCGACCACATCGTCTTTTGAATTCCTCAACCAATTGTAGCGGCTTTCCACCTAGATTGACACACACATACACACACACACGCACACACACACACACACACATATATATATATATATATATATATATATATATATATGTGTGTGTGTGAAGGCGTGTGGCTGAGTGGTTAGAGAATTGGATTCACAATTTGGACCGGGCGATGCGTTATGTCCTTGAGAAAGACACTTTATTTCACGTTGCTCCTTCTACCTGGAGTTGCGACCGATAGATAGTACTAGCAACTGGAAAGACCAACGGAAACATTGTTTCCTCGGTCCGATTTGACGAAAGTCGATTGACCCCCCCCCCCCCACACACACACACACACACAAAAACAAAATATATATATATATATATAATTGGAAATTTAGTAAAATCGAATCTCTGGCGGTTTGCAAGCAAATTCGGCCTACTTATATGAAATGATGAGTTAGCAAAGCACTCGATAAGTTAGGTCCTTAGAGTAATAACATACGTTTAAATAGCTTAACAAATCGAACATTGTGGTAGGCAAAATCTAACACAATAATTTACCAAAGTAACGATAGAACTAACAGGTTGAGAAAAATACACCTGGACGAATCAAACGATTTTACGTTTAGAGTGTTTCTTTGAATCCGAAATCTAATATCAGACTTACGTGACTGGCAAGCTCGTGGTATTCATGATCGAACGGAGGATTCAGTTTTTCAACAGGCTATTCGTTCTACCCTGAACAGGGGTGATAGACTAAATGTTGCTGCTAGAAGCAGCGTATCATATCTATAGCTGTCACGTGTTAATTCGTGCAAGGAAAATAAACCCCGGTTTTTGGCGGGTCATTCAAAATGTTAGACAAAGGAAATATTTTAATTTCCGCTAATCGTAATGATAAGCTCTCGACTAGATGTTATAAAACAAACACAAATAATTAACCATGTGTATATACATATACATATGCATATATTCATACACACATGAACATATACATACATATATATATATATATGTATATGTTGTTCATGTATTATGAATATATGCATGTGTATATGTATATGCACGTTTCTGAAATAGTGATAATCAATAAAAACGAAACATTGAACATGTATGGCTTAGTAATTTGTTCACATCTCTTACCTATATAGAATGTCACTGTATTTCCCCGTATTTATTTTTCATGATTAAAAACTGAAAGGACGGAAATATTTACACTTCAACAGTTGTAGAGTTTAATATCTCTGAAAAAAGGTATCCAATATTATTTACATGATTAAACACTGGCAAAACACATTCCCAGTGTGTGTTTTATTGCATGATTTCCAAACATTATCGAAATGAACGGAAAATCATTGGTTACTATACCTAGAAATTGTAGATAGCACAAAGATGTTATTAATGAACGGGAATTATCAAGTCAAAGCATAAACGTAGCTGTATTGTATTTTAAATTCATTAGGATTATGTACTTGAGAAATAAGCCTTCGACGATTTGCTACTGTTCATGAGGGACGTTAGGAAATCTCTCTCTCTCTCTCTCTCCCTCTCTCTCTCTCTCTCTCACACACACACACACACACACACACACACACACACACACACACACACTATCTCTCTCTCTCACACACACACACTCTATCTCTCTCTCTGTTTTATGCAACCTATGTGGCAAATGCATTTCTCAGAGATCTACAGAAACTAACCTACGCTAGGTAGTCATTTTGTTGCTCAGAATTACGCTTCCTGTGGTATCCCTATCTTAATATTATGTTTGGTCTACTACTACAATGGTTCTTAGTGTGGGCCTCTGCAAAGCCGTACCAACGCTATATATTTTAAGGACTACACAATTGCAACCTGTGTTACAGTATAATTCCTTATTTGATACTAAATTTTACCACTTAGTTGTAATCCACATACCTTGACTTATTTCGCATTACTTTTAAAATGTCCTATTAAAAACTTCCGACTGCACATAGTTGATGATATAAAAACCCATCTTACGCTCCTTGTCAAACAACTTCTCATCTTCATGTACGTACATTTTTTTAACAGATATGTATTCCAAATCCTGGAGAGCTTCAAATGTGCTATAGTTCTCTTTACATGATAATAATTGATGACTCAAACCGAATTTAACTGTCTTCAGCTGGAATACCATGTTCAATACATTAACGAAAATTGAAACGAAAGCAAACATTTACTGAGTGGAATACAATATATTTATTGAGATCAATTAATCCAGTTGTTTTAGAGAAAATGGGGATTGCCACATGTTTTTATTGAAATGAACTACTATTTAGAATGAATGCAAGGATTGGTTATGCATATGGAAGACGAATTTGTTAGCATGGTTGGTAATTAAAGTACCAACAACTTTAAAATTTCATAACAAAAGTATTTTTTGAAAATATTATTTCTAATATGCAATACCTTAGAATGTTTATTTCATTCGTAAATGGGATTATATAGTTCGTGTATATTTCGACTGGAAATAAAGAGACTACTCATCGGAATAATTATTGAGACATAAGAACTGAAGAAGCAATTTAAGACTGTAATCTCCTATTAGAACTACGGCAACACTACTAGCTTCCCTTAATTTAATTAGCTGTATAACTATGATATCAATTTTAAAATTTACACATACAGTACTGATTAATTTACTCCAAACACGTAAATACTAACTATCCGCAATGCTTCAGATTAACATGTCAATATGCATTCATGCCCACATTAGTATTATTGTCTGAATATTGATTTTAAATACTAGATTAAGGGCGTGTTATCTATAATGATACTGATCACTACAAATCATATTTATATAAACATTATTTGCTTTAGTTTGAATATCTTGATCAAAGCCTAAATGGAAGCACGCATAGTATTTTTGATGGATTCTTCAGTTGAGGCAAGAAATGAATCCGGTGATCTGACCTGATGATTTTAACAAAATTTCTTCTGCTAAACGCACCGAACATTAAACACTGGTATGCCACCTGATGACACTGTAATTTAAAGTAATATGAGCAGTCCCCCTTACGAGCTCCCACAATTTTCACTTACAAAATTTCACTCTCAGAGCATTGACCGTTTGGATGTTATGATACATTTCCTCAAATAGATGTGCAATGGAATCAAACTCAAAACCATAAAGTTGGGATGCATTATTCTTCAGCCATACTCTAAAGAATTGTAAAAACAATTAACTACACGTATGTAATAAAGTATCATAAATGTAATACAACTTAAATATCACTAAAATTAGTACTTATGTTTTTCTAAGCATGTTTGCATGTTTAAAGTGAGTGTCCTATATAGTGTTTAGAAATAGCAACCTAATCTTAATCATATACAGACCTGTCAACTCTCCCCGTCGGACAGAGAGATCAAGAGATCTCCCAACCAATTTTGGGGTGGGTGGTAGTTGTCTTCTCTTGTGAAAATGGGTATAGCTTTCATAATCTCCCCATTTTTCTTCATTTTTCCCCGTCGTTTTCGGGCAGTTTCTTTTCATGGTACTCCCTATTTGGGCGTTTAAAAGTTGGTAGGTCTGCATATACTAGGGTAGTTTATTATATTTAGCTTTGATCCGAATGAGTAAATAAGGCGCGTTATAATCTTCGAATAATTATCTGTTGTACATTTAAATTAGTATGGTGTATATAGGTGCAAACAGTAAATATCATCGAATTCGAACTGAGAAATTTAAAATTGTAAAATATATAGCCTGTTCTTCTTGTTATAAGGAGAATGCTCACGTACAAAGTACACATCGGGGCTAATGTATTTTGCAAAATACCTACACACGTATATTTTGATAATGCTTTCAACAATATAAAAGGCAGAAAATTGAAAATCTACGTGGAAGATTTGAAGAAAATTAATTTCACCAATTCTTATTTCAGATATACGTTTGGGAATGCCTAAAAGTATTTAAATAAACCATATTCTTAATTGGTAATATCTAGAGACTAAAATACAATCAGAATGTGTTGTTGAAATTTATTCTTAGTGGTTTCTTATACTTATTTCTTCTGTGCAGATGTCTTCTATTTAAGTATTTGCAAGAAATTGAATATGTTACCACTCTCTAGTGACGAGATATTTCAAAGAATAAAGTAATAAGTGTCTATTGTCTTATAAGTAATTATTTTTCATTGATAATTACATTTTATGGATTGCTCTATTTTATCTTACATACTCTTGGTAATAATCATCCTATCATTATTTAGCATTGACTGTTATATTTCTATTTTGGGTTGCAGTAATTTAATAAATGAGGATCACATGATTTTTCATCATATCATGCACAATGATTATCAGTGTAAACTCTTGGAATATTGAGCGCTGGGTCTGAGTTCAAGTTCCTTGATATCCATTATCACTAGACACAGCCAGCTAAGACTTGTACATTGCCTCATGAATATATTGAAGATTCTATATTCTGTCAATTAGCCAGGAATGTCTCTATTCATAGAAATCGGATCATTACACTGAATAAAGAATTTATCTTAGATATAGTAATTTCAATCTAAATATATATCGTCGGGTTGCGAATATATCGATGCTCTAAATTTTCGAGAAACATTCAAACACGGCAATTTACTTTCCTCTATAAATTTGTCAAGAATGAGTTTCTTTATGGCTCAGTATGTTAGCGAGACACCATTAAAAGTACCGCAAGGCAACATAATTTTTATATATAATTTCATTCCATCAAAGTTATTTTAATAATATTTCCACTCTTGAATAGTTGCTTTAAAACATAAACATAAATATACTGCTACACTTAAATACACACATAATCACATAATTAAATAAAACTTAGAGCAATATAAGATTACTACGATAGCTATACAATATATCGTTCCATATATGAGCATGCTAAACTAAAATGTATGTTTTAATAGATAATTATGTTATATAGGTAAGTGACTTTGTATTTGATATATGAATTCAAATATTTAGGTTATTTTATAAATTCAGAATCCATACATAATTGCCAATTATGAGATGTGAATATGCGTCATCAGTATATATATATATATATATATATATATATATATATATATATATATATATATATATATATATATATATATATATATATATATATATTTACACACGCATATATATATATATATATATATATATATATATATATATATATACATTAGATTCATTTCTAACCTTTGCTAAAAATTTAGGGGAAAGGCAAAGTAAATTATATCAAAATACGTACATTGCATAAACGGTATTGATATCGACCCCGTAAATATGAGAAGCAAAGTTGGCATTGATTGTGTTTGAACTCAGGATATACAAAATCCTACCTATACACCGCAAGCATTTTTGCAAGGGGGAAGTCCATTTACTCGAAGCCAGTGCATTACTGGTACTTTACTTTATCGATCTAGTGATGATAATATGCAAAGCTAATCTCGGCGGAATTTGAACTCAGAACGTAAAGGAACGTAACTATATGTCACAAATCATGTAAATCGACGCTCTAATGAATCTGCCAATCCACCAATCCCTGTTTGGTGCAAAGCCAACCATTTTCAGGAATGGGAAAGTCGATTAATTCGATACCAGTTCATTGCTGGTACTTTATTTTATCAATCATGTAAGCATGAAAGGCATAGCTAGCCTTGGCGAGATTTGAACTTAGAACGTAACGGGTCGTAACTATATGCCACAAATCATATAGTACGAGACTCTTCCGATGCTGCCTCTCTCCCTTGCTCTGTCTAGTTAATTAATTAGATCACTTCATAATCATGAGATACTGTAAACATCATTCCACGGGAATGAAATTCTGGACACTGGAATACTTTAGAATTCTATAAATTTGAAAGAGTTTATAAATATAAGGAACAGCTATTTCAGAGAGTGTACGCTTAGTCTTAGGGAAGAAAGCAGAAATCAATTTGAATACAATTGTCTTGGAAGGAATTTAGTAAAACCTGCTGCCACCATTGATGCATACACTTTCGACACGAATAATACTTGAAAAGAGGATTAAAACTAAATGAGTAAAATATGTAACACTGCCTAAGAATTGGAGAAATCGTGGCTGAAACAGAAGATTTCTCATATTCGGTAAAGGATGAAAGCTTTCTAACAGCAAACCACAGAAAACAAGTAATTAGGTATTATACAGAATTTCAACTACAATTTATTTAGGGATGAAGAAGAAACAGTTAACCTTATTGCCTCTGGCTACCCACTCGTAGCCAAGAAGACATAGGTCTATAGGTATCTTGGTATTGCAGTTTATATACTATGCCAGTTTTCAGTCTTATGAAATACCAATAGAAAAGACGCGATATAGACATGTCTTTATAAAACAATGTGATATTACAACACACAAATTTGGAGGGACAATAAGGACAGCAAATTCATATGAAGATGATATCCAAATAAAGAGACATGTAAATATAGGTTATTCTGATATGGGAGTGAAAACGTAAAATATTTGTACTTTGGGAAATATCGAAGGACATGCAAAAGATAAATAGCGGTTTATACAAATATACAAATCTTTTAGAAAATAGTACTACTGCGAGATATATGAAATTCCAACAGAAATACGATGATACAGACAAACAAGAAAAGGTGGCAGGGAATGACAAATCAAGTATTCTTAGGAATATGCCAATACACAGAGACAGGAAATTCAAAAACACTCTTCCGGATAATATAATGCATCAATACGAATAACAAATGCATCAATCCACCGAGACGCCAAAATATCAACCAAGAAAATGGATAAAGGTCAGCGAGGAAACGTTGAAGAAAAAGTCTACAAAGCTGCTGTTACAAAGCATGATTCACCGAGACCCATACTCCAGCATGCAATTATTGGTCTACCAAACACACTTACAACAAAGATTGGGTCTTACAAAAAATCAGTTTGAGATTCGCTCAAACTGACATCGCTGAATAGACATCGCTCAAAATGGACGTAATGTTAACTTCGCTCAAAATAACTTCGCTGAACTTGACTTTGCTCAAACGACTGGAAACGATTCAAATATATAGATCTAGAAAGAGAAATATCTGGAACATTTACCCACACTTTAGCAAATGTACTGGGGGGCAAAGATTCCCTCTCAACGCTCACCTTCATTTGCAAGTGAAACTTGAAAGGGTTGCGGAGGGATTTCCCGAAGAGAAAAGTATCTGTCTCCAGGCCTTTCAACATGTTCCACCGATTCGTGATTTTTTATGGGCCCATAGAATAGCCTTAGTGCCCTTAATTCTTAGAGCACGCGCCTTTGCCCTATCAATGCAACCTTCGTATTTCACGTTGAAGAAATGATCTAATGACATTCTCACCCTTAGCACGTCAGTTGGGATGTCACATCTAATCGTCTAGTGTAATTTAAGTACCAGCTCTCAGTTCTTTATATTTTTCTAACACTACTTATTTACTAAAACCTACTAAAATCACTCTAATCTCTCTATTGAGAACATCACGTCATCTATTGTTGACGAACCCCTCTCAATAATAGTAATAAAAATAATGACAATAATAGTATCAATAGCAGATAAAAACAATATCAACTATGACTATACATAAAATACTACTTTCATCACTAACTTTTCATCTGCCATTCGCACTAGTACTTCAACTGCCAATCACCATCAACACCTACCCACATCACTACCACAGTACTGCATTAAATCATCAATATTCCCTCTCCATAGGATAGTAAGATATGCATTTTTTACAATATATAGGTCGTTATAGATTATTTTCTTTTGATATCGACAACTTTGATGTATGTATATGCTAAAAAGACACAAACAGACATGCTATTTCTTTTGTCACAAGATTCTATTTAATGCTCTTAAAATGTTTTAATCCGGATATTTGACTTCATCCGTTTTCTTTTGTTATAGAATTGGACGTCGTATATTTTTTATGTTTATGTGTTTTCTCATATTGCATCAGCTAACTTCCATTTTAGAAATCAATTTCCAGATTCAAGTGTCTCCACAATCACATTCCCAATCTGAATGCTTTTTTAGGTGAGTGATTTTGGTCCTCTTTTATAAATATTTATTATACTTTTGTAGTTTTCGTTTTTTATCTTCAGGTTATCGATAATCTGGCAGATTTATGATCAAAAGCATTTTCATCTATGAACTTCCTCTTTACTTTTCTGACAGTATACATCCTTGGGCACATTATCCAGTATGAACTTCCTCTTATTACAAAGTGCAATTGTGATATCAGAGCGGTTTCACAGATAATTCTATTAGATCAAGTAAGCAGGTAGTTACATCCTAGTTAATATTCTATTGTCATCGCTGTGAACAAATCTGCATCGTCGCTGGAATCATACATTGTCATAACACTGTAATTGATAGTTGATAATTCAGGTACAAAGCTAACAGTTTTGTGGAAAAGGTGTTAATGTGGTTATATGAAACTCTCTACATTACTGTTACTATAATTTATCGAGCTCACACGGATGAATGGCAACATTGGCCTGCCTGTCATTTGAACTCGTATCGTAGAAAAACATGACAAAATGCCACAAGTAATTGTCTCCTACTGTAGATGCACCATCCTCCATTGTTAATTAATGAAATGCGTGTAATCAGCTCAAAACATTCGCTGGAAATAAGGTGTTGTTGCCATTGTTAAAAAAACAAAAAGGAGCTGATTCATAATTCTCTTCTGAGTTACGTATGATCTTATTGCATATGCACACACACACACACACACACACACACACACACACACATATATATATATATATATATATATATATATATATATATATATATATTTACATATATATGTGTGTGTGTGTCTTTTTGTGTGTGTTTGTGTGTGATATGTGGGCTTAGAAGGTGTATATATATATAGGCTTCAGCCCTATTTTTTAGTGTGGGCGCATGGGTGTTATTTGGTGTAATTGGTGGCTGACAATGCGTGTTTGTATTCACCGACATTCATATGCAAGTGTAACTGAGCGCAAGCAATTGAGGATTCCTGTGTGTGTGTGTGTGTGGGTGGGGGGGGGGCGCTTACGTCGTGTAGGCGCGTTTTGACATGTTTATTGGTCAGTCAAAAACTCGCTTTGGTGTAACCAGGAAGCAGATGTTTGTGGGGTGTGTCACGATTGGACGACCAGGTGCTGATTTACCGTGTTAGTCAAGGCAGTTCATATTTTTGTCATAATCGAAATTCATATATGAAATATGATTATAATTAATTACGATAATCAGTGGAATATATAATTTAGACATATAAATGTATATATATATATATAAAATAATATAAAATAAATAAGTCAAATGTTTAAAATTTGGCATCGTTTATTACTGTTATATATATTTCGGTGACAGCCATCTTTGACTGTGACCTCTTCAGGCAGTCCGAATTAGTGTGGTAAAGACGAGTACACATGTTGTTGAGGTGTTTAACTTTGTCAATACTCTGATATGCCCAGTTCCTGGTTGGGTTGTTGTTTCACTGAGGAACTGGAATCATATGTTGGTATACAACCAACATATACTCAAAATATTTATATATATATATATATATATATATATATATATATATGTGTGTGTGTGTGTGTGTGTGTGTGTGTGTATATATATATACACACACACACACACATATATATATATATATAAATATACATATATATATACACACACATATATATATACACACATATACACATACATGTACATATATACATACATACACATGCGTATGCGCACATACATACACACTTATATGTACAGGCGTGCACACATACATGCATGTGCATCCATACGTAGATAAATACAGACATATGCACATGAGTGTGCGTGCCCATATTCACCTATAAACTGACATACATCAGCCTATATATGTGTGGATTCGCGGGGACGCACACATCGGTGAGCGCTCTCGCATACACCCATGTACATACACTCTCCTGTGCATAGAGTGCTTGATTTGGTACCAACACCAGTGTTTCAGCGTACTACCTACACTATATATATATATATATATATATATATATATATATATAACTATTTTGTGATTTTGATGTATACTTAAATCATATCACGTGTAATTATACAAAAAGTACTATGCTACAATGCCTGTTGACACAAATATTCGTAAATGTTATTTATAAATCTAAATTATATATTCCACTGATAAGCTGTAATTAATTATAATCATATTTCATATATGAATTTCGAGTATGACTGAATCGTGCTGTCAAAACAATCACCAATATTCTGTAATGAATTATTGAACTACTTTCAGAAAACTTCATGTAATCTATAACCCTGCATCCTTTATCTACACATGCTGGATATCATCATATAACTTCGTATATACACTAACATACACTTCGGGACAAAATGTGTGTTTGTGTTTCCAACCTGCAGCATATATGCCCGCTGTCTGTGTTGAGTAGGACATCATCTCCAAATTGTGTGAGGAACACTATCCTTTGTGGTTTCCATATCACGGTGACATTAGGGTTATAATATTTTATCACATGTAGGTCTATACATTTAAATAACAGACTAACACTTTTGCCTAACAACGAACATAGCTACCTACTCAAAGACGCACAGCGAGGAGAGAAACATAAAACACACATACACAGATAAATACACACATATACATTTAAAACACATCAAACGCACCCTCCCACAAACACACACACATACAGATACATATATATATATGTATGTGTGTGCGTGTGTGTATACACGTACAGGCACACAATCATATATATATATATGTATGTGCATATATATATATATATATATATATATATATATATATATATATATATATATATAAGAACGCGTAGGACCCCGACGGCTGAGCTCAAGCCGTTTCGACGGCTAATGCTGGACTAAATTAGCCGTCGAAACGGCTTGAGCTCAGCCGTCGGAGTCCTACTCGTTCCTATTACCCACTCTACTACCCTAAGTATTGAGTACTTTGGTATTGAGTACTTTGTGGAAATCTCGCAGCAAATTTTATCCTCTCTTGCTATCCTCGTCATGAGGTTCAAACATCCTTCTTCCCAGAACCAAATATATTACAACACAATCAGATTGACCTACGTTGGAAAATATCACACAAGGATTTCATTTCATGTATTGCATTAAATAGAGTGTACATAGGTGTACATAGTGTACATAGGTGAGACAGCTCGTAGTGCAGGGGAACGGATAAATGAACACTGGCGAGACCTTCAAGATAATAAAGAATCATCTGTACTCTACCAACATGCTAAAATAGAACACAGGGATAAATTAGAGAACATAGAAATAAAAATAGAATCTACACACAGAAAAGACGCAATGTTTAGACAAATTACAGAGGCAATAAACATAAAAGAATTACAACCAAAATTAAATAGAAAATATGAGTGGAACAGCAACATCACAACTTACAATTAAGGACAAAATGAAAACACACACACACATAGAACAAACAGCCAACCAGTGACATGTAAATAAACAAATAAATAAATGAACATAAACACACACAGACACCTGGATGTGGCGCATGCGCAGACTGAGCACACAACACACACACAGAAACAAAATGGCGTAGGACAGAACAAAGGAGAGGCACAGAAACAAAGAACGGAATCCCCAGTCACTGAAGAGGTCACAGAGTGTGTGACGAAAGAACTATGACTATATATAAAAAACTATCTGGTTGTGGAACCAACCAACCAACCAGAAATTTATAAATTTATAAATTTATAAATATATAATAAATTGAAGTGAAATCGACTGGTGCGTGTGTTTATTATTGGCAACATGACCCTCCCAAAGTATAACCATATCGGTTTCAACACACGATTTCAGATAAAGAATCTTGCTAAACAAATTAAATAGAGTGTTATACAGAAATTCAAACTCACTCTAACGTTTTAATACTGTTATATTCAATCTCTTCATCCTAATCATACCGACTGTAAACGGTGAAAAATGGCAAATTTTTCGTTGAACACTTAATTAAAAGATTTACATATAGATGCATTATTTACTACACCACTTATGACAGTTTAGAAGACCTAAGTTAAAAATGTGTTTGCTTACTTCCCCGTTGTGTTGATAAGAGACAGTAGTCAAATGAGGTGTTCTCGGTATTATGCACACAAACACACACACGCACACACACATATATATATTTATATATATAGACTTATATATACATACATTCATACATAAACAGATATAATCATACATACACAGATATACTCACACACACACACATATATATATATGTGTGTATGTGTGTATATATATAATGAATATATGTTTTTAAGTCCATGTGTATTACGCCAGCACTTTCATTTTCGAATCAGAATATATTTGATCATTGTGGTGGGAGAAAGAAATTTATTGCTAGAAGCATATTTACAATATAATGCATAACAAATACTTTTTTTTCTTTCATTTTTTCTGTTGGTCTGTATCTAATCAGTACAATATACTGAGTAGTAAAATGTCTCGCTGGGAATGTCATATTTATAAACCTTGGCTATATATAAGACAGACAGACAGACATATAGCGGCAAAATAACAAAAGACATTAATATATTGGTAGCACAAAATAATATGTACGGATTATCATAAACCAACCATTCACCCACCTCACCCATCTCAAGCTTTTTAACATCCCAAATCCTATTTCGGTTGTTAATAAGCAACAAAGGAAATAAATAACTGAAAGGTGAAATGCAAAGAAAGGAAATAATATAATGAGTATACTTTAACAATCTACCTCTGAACTAAATATATGGCATAACGGTTTTCATTAGTTTCATGAAAAGATACAAAATTTCGACAGTCCTATAGAATTCAGTGTAATGATAGAGAGCATTTTTTCTGTCAGGAAAATGTATAATGGTATTTTACATGTGCACTTTGCAACCACACGTATATTCATATTTATTGGCACACACACACACACACACACACACACACACACACACACACACACACACACACACACACACACACACACACATATATATATGTATATACATATGTATAGAGAGACATATATATAAAAGTCATATATCAATCACTCAGTCTCTTGCTTTCTCTCTCATCGCCATAAATATATATAATTATATATATGTGTATGTGTGTGTGTGTCTATATATATATATATATATATATATATATATATATATATATATATATATATATATATATATATATATATATATATATATATATATATATATATCTACTTGTGTATATATATGACATGCGTATGCCGGTATGTAAATATTGAAGATGATCAATATGTAGCTTGGGATTATGTATGTGAATAGGTGCATATACTATAGGAACATATCCTTTGATATGAATGTTATTAAAGGAAAATGATTTTATACGTATTTTCTTATTTTCATTGTTGAGGTTATAGCTTATGGGAATGTTTACAAAGAAAGGAAAAAATATAATAAAAATATTTTCCACAGTGATTCGTCTGGGCAAGTATTGTACATAAATGTATTGTATATTATTATTTGTGATCGAGTAATAAGTATGTAGAGATTAGTGTGAACATATATCCACTATAATATTTAACACATACCACATACACATATTCATATCACTTAACGCGCATACCTCCGCCCACTGCATATACGTACACACAACAACATAAATACACACACACACGTACACACACATACACACACGCATATATATATATATATATATATATATATATATATATATATATATATATATATATATATATATATGTGTGTGTATGCATATATGTATAAATATATATATATATATATATATATTTGTATATATGTATATATATATATATATATATATATATATATATATATAGTTTTGCGAGGTTTCACGAGGGAAATTAGCTAAGCAGTGTAGAAAGGCTCTGAGAAAGACCCACTTAAAAATTAAGGTGGTAGAAAAGTCAGGAACCACCATAAAATCCCTGATCAGCCAAACCTACCCTTTTAAGAAAACCCACTGTACCAATAGGAAATGTATCATATGTAACGTAAACCCCGGATAAACTGTAAAACTAGAAACGTAGTCTATAGCATAAGATGTACAGAGGCTACTTGCAGAAACATGACAACAACATACATAGGTGAGACAGCCCGTAGAATAGGTGAAAGGATAGACCAACACTGGGGGGAACTAAAAGGACGAAAAAACGGGTCAGTACTATACGAACATGCTAGACAACAACATGACGGTAACATAGACAACATAGAAATTAGAATAATATCTAAATATAGAAATGACCCAGCAGATAGGCAAATCAGAGAGGCCAGTGAAATAGAACTTAGAAGACCAAGACTAAACAGAAAGAATGAATGGAATAACAACACCCAAACAAACAACACTGACGTAAGAGAAGTATAAATAAGTAAATTAAATTAAATAAATAAATAAATAAATAAATACATACATACACAAGCACATAAACACACACTAGTCACCCAATCCTGAACACACATCACACATAAAACAAAACACTATACACACACGCAAACGCATGCGCAAAGAAGACAAAATAAAATAAACAAACAAGCAAATAAATAAATAAATATATAGACAGACTGAATAAAAATGGCGTAGACATACAATACAGCGGGAGGAAATAATAGCACCACTGACGATGTTGCAGATGTGCAACGAAATATTTATGATGAACTATATATATGTGTGTGTATCCATATTGTATCTGTATTATTTTTGACCGTCGGTCAGTCAATGGCAACATTGAGGACCGAGTAGGTTACCGATATAAAAGACACAGAAGCGAAAAGCGAAAACCAACAAACAGTGAGTGTGTTCTGTTATTAATTCTGGCAATATTACACAGATATGACCCTCCCCAAGTATAACAATATATATATATATATATATATATATATATATATATATATATATATATATATATATATATATATATATATAGTAATAATAATAAATTTGAAGACTAAAATCTAAAGAGGGCTCGATAAGGGTAAATATATACCAGATATATAAGAACCGTAGAGAAAATATTTATTAAAATAACAGATTAAAGTTTAAGCAAAAAATCGCTGCTTTCAACCTTAACGGGATCTTCTGAAACTAACAAAGTCAATCTGTCAACGCAGAAGTGAATATTTCAAAAAACGTTGCAACCGGAGTAAGACGGGAAGACGATACTTTGGTTCGTGGAAACGTTCCCTGGCAAAGAACGGGAAAAAACGAATATAATCCGTCATTAATAGGAGCGGTGAAAAACAATTACACGCGAAGACAAAACTACGTTTATGGTATAAAAGAAGTCGTAGACTAATATTCAATTAGGTGGTTCATAGAGATATGCTCTGGCAATGAACGGATAAAACGAAGATAATACATCATTTGTGGAGCGATAAGAACAATTCCACGCAAAGACACAACCACGTAAATGGTATACCTGAAATCGTAGACTAAAATTCTGACTAGGAAACCGAATGATTGTCGGCTTCAGAATTAAGAATAAAGTAAATAAAATACAGATGTAAATGAAATTAAATAAATACATACACGCATCCATATAAGTACATACACAAGCATACGGGTAAACACTCGCCATAGGTATACAAATACACGCATGCACACGAAAAAAAAAAAAACGCATGCACATACAGAACACACGCAACGCCTGTACCCGCACGCATACGAATGTATACACGAAATACACATACAAATATATGTAAAAAAATATATATATATATGTGTGTGTATGTGCGTGTATACATATCATCAAATAAACGTATATGAATAAATAAATACGTATATAACAAGCGCACACACATACCTACATGTAAATACACTTATGTTCAGAGACATACGTCAACCAAAACACGAAGTACACATATACACACATCCCACATACGTATGAACCCGCATACTCACTCAGACGCAAAACTCACGTATACACATAACCAAAAGCATATGTATCAGAAAAAATAATATATACGCCATAACATATACAATGAAATATACGTACGAGAAAGTATACGTACCTTCCCAAAACATACAGGTAATATATATTTACCTATACAAATAAGTAATGGTATAAACATAACATATACTTAGCTACCACATCAAGACGTAAAATATCCGCGTATAATATCCGGCGCAGAGGTCACATGGTCTTTTATTTCCGTTATACGATCTAGCCCTAGCTAGGATCTCCCAGTGTAACTTATATTGGGTGTGGTTGTCTTTTAGAGTCCAGATATAAGCTGAAAATGACGTCATATTCCTTCTTAAATGGTAACGAAAAGAATGGGTATGCATCTAAAGAGGCTGCTTGAATCTATTGGCGGTTAACCCTATGTAGGCCCTAGGGGACGTGGGTGTTTCAACCTTACATTTGTAGACACTGTTATTAGAGAGACATTTCCCGGATAGGGGGCAGTCAACCCGATTCCTATAATTACAGTTAGAACTAACTACAGGATTGCACGTGTTCCTACGGTTAGGTAGTTTATCTACATTTAAAGCTGTGATTTTATGTGCAAGGTTAGGAGTCGTAGAGTGAGACATTTTAATGGTATTTCGATTAAAAATATTACTATATTTATGTGTAGGGGGAAAATGCTTCATAATAGGGGAGATAAAGATCTTAGCTAATGGTGTGGCCACTTCCATATTATATGGTGGGTTATACCATATAATGCGTCGGAATCTATTTCTTCTTGGTCTATTCTCGTACTCTGTATATGCTACCTTCTCGACAAATCCACTCCGAGCAAGAGCTTCATTGTAATATGTGGAATGGTCGTTGAAAATATGCTCCTTACATAGACAGACCGGGAAGCCTCAAAGAAACGTTTCTTACCAGGTGCTTGGTTATGCTGGCAGGATGGTTAGAATACTTACTTATGTAATTAAGCGTATCATTCGGCTTTCCATACGGGCAATGCATGTCTATGACTTCTTTTATATCGTAGACGTGGTTTTGTCTTTGCGTTATTATATTCGTTTAATATTGCGTGTAATTGACGTATTATATTCGTTTTTTCCCGTTCTTTGCCAGGGAACGTTTCCGCAAACCAAAGTATCGTTTTCCTGTCTTCCTCCGGTTGCAACGTTTTTTGAAATATTCACTTCTGCGTTCACAGATTGACTTTGTTAGTTTCAGAAGATCCCGTTAAGGGTGAAAGCAGCGATTATTTGCTTAAACTTTAATCTGATATTTTAATAAATATATATATATATATACATAGAGAAAGAGAGAGAGAGAGAGAGCGAATATGTGCTTGTGTGAGAGTGGTGGATATACAGAAAAATATAGATATATCGTATAGGCTTATATGTCAGTATATCTTAAACATAGGCACACGCACATATGCCTGTTTCTCTTCTCATGTTCTAATAGGACCGCTGCTGAAATTCGTTTTGGAATAACAATTATTTTAATTACGCATGGTTGTCAACCTTTACAGAACCACACAAATCAACATTTTGAGTCTTATTGTGTATTTGTATCTTAGACATTTATATTATTTAAAGATATATGCTTTCCAATTCACCTCACTATTGTATATACATATATATACATATACATATATAATCCACATACCCACACACACTCACGCATTATATAGATAGGTGCTTGGCTCGGTGGGTTGAGCATCGTGCTTACAATCGTGAGGTTGTGTGTTCGATTCTGGGACTGCACATTATTTCAAGTTGCTCCTGTTCCCTACCTTGTAGAAATGATTTGCGAAGCAACTGGTGCTAAACTGAAGCTACCTTTACCTCTGTACAACATCGGAGGCGTGAAGAGGGGGTTTGGTATGTATGGTTGACTGCCGGTCTCATACAAACAAACTTGCCCGGAGGTGAACTTTCTATGTTAAAACCCCATTGACTGGAAGGTGTTTTACCCTTACCCTATATATATATATATATAAATATATATATATATATATATATGACAATAGATTTCTTTTACACGGATAAAAATAATATGGAATGCTTATTTACAACATTAGATGATTTTTTTTCCGGTTTCACAAGTTTCATGATTTTCAACGGCCTGGAGAGATGGAGATACGCCGACTTCTTTCTCGCATCTAATTAATATTAGGCATTTATTTCAGTTTTATACAATAAATGTGGTTCAGATATGCTTGAAGTACAATGTGATAGGTGTAGAAAAATTCCGTGAATTGAAATTGGCATTTAGGCAATTTCAGTCCACAAATTAGGAGATGTTTGGTTCTTTCAAGTGACCGTATAATATTATAAGCTGAGGGTCATCACGTGATTACTGATCAGGCATTGAATTTGAATTTGGTGAAACATACGCGCAACAGATAATAGTGAATGTGGGAAATCGAAATTAATGCCTGCTGTATTCAATAGCCAATTATATTGTTTTTGTGGCAATCCCAAAAGTTCAAAAGTACAGGAATTTGCTTTGTATCGGATCAGAAAAAGGAACAATTTCGTGCGTGACATCAACATGTAATCGGAATCTATGAGATTAAAAAGAAAATCATTACCTTTAAAAAATATCAAAAACAATTAAACATATATCCTATCAGTTGGTTAGTATAATCCTTTTTTTTCTTTGACATCCCTTAATCTAAATGGTGCTACGCCCCGTGGGATGCACTGAGTAACGTCCAACTCTATTGATGAGGCTTAAATTGTGTGCTTTTATAAATAATATATACTGTTTAATATAATGTGCTTTCTTTGATGCATGTGATAATTAAACGAAAGCAAAACGCAAGCTAAGCTCTATTTCGTTAATAATCTATTGAGGTATATTTAGATTTATTGAAGGCTTCATTCACGAAATCACGTTTTATTTCGTATATTATTTATAATATCTGTTATCGTTACGAAACTATATTCTTTTTCATTAATTTTGATAATTTCCTCATTTTCGTTAGATATCGATGTTTTATGCGATACATTATCAGAAACCATTTGCTGTCAGTAAAGGACATTTATGATATTTGTTGCAGAATACCTGGGCTCTCAGTCCAAATCATTTTCACTTTCTTTTTCTCACTGTCTTTAAATAAATTAGCATCAAAATCGGTTGACTTTTATATTTGTTCAACTCTCGTTATCGCTTATTTCAGAGGTAGATTTAATTTGTCTTACAGTTTGACATCACCTGCTATGACATGCATCCCTTTAGCGGAATTGACATTATTGTAAATATTTGGGGCAGAACACATATCTGAAGAAAACATCTCCCTTCTTCACTCCGTCCAGACTCAGATGGACTGAAAACGATTATCTATGCAGTCATACTTCCTGATTAAGCGATTTTCTATTCTGGATACTCAATAGAGTGATTATGAATACTCAATAGTCAGAATTCATGTGTGAATACATATAAAAACAACAAGAGTTTACATGCTAGAGTTCATATGCCCTCAGATTATATACTACACTTTTATATAACTGAGTAGGTGCGTTGGAAAACACAAATATACTATACTTGAATTAAATATAGAAAATATGGATTGAAGCCCTTTTGTCACGTGTTTACTCACACAGAGCTCCTTTTCAGCTAAATACCAGAAGCCATTACTCAATATAGGCATCAACACTCTCAGCATCAATTTCCAAAATGAATTAATTTTTGTAATGGTTAAAACATATTTTATATCAAACTTTTTCATAGATTTTCTTTTGTTTTGTTGTTTGCATTATTTTTTTACTTAGTTATTTTTGTTCTTGTTTTTGCACCCCAGGTCATATTGGCCGATCGCACTTTAAGATATACCCTGGTGGACCGCCTTTCCTTAGGAGTCCGTTCCTTTTATGGAATGGTAGAGAATGTTATGGCTGTAATTGTGATTGATCGAGAGACGAAAAGAGTTTTCCTAATTGAATCGATAGTTTCGTGAAGACTTAATGGAAATTATTTTTACATAGTTACCTCATGGACGCGCTCACTCATACATACAGCATAGACGCATCTATGTGCGGCAATTTAATCCTGTTGTAAATGTATGCAATGGTTTATATGATTATCGAAGGTTGATGAATCATTAAGAAGGATGTAAGTTTAAATTACCAATAGAAGTATTGTAATGATTAATGTATGCATCCTTAATAGAAATGTGGCTGCTATCCTGAGATCAGATTTGCAACATACAGAGCAATCTTTCAAAATATCGTCAGTGCGCATAAATCGAGATAGAGCACGTTGAATACCTCTTTATATACAAGCACATATGAATGTCAGCTTAGAAACACACACAAACATACAAGCATACACACACAGAAACACAAATACATGCAGATTGTAAAAGGTGAAATTAACCTTAAATGCCAAAAACCGGGTTAATGCACGCATTAAAAAGCAGAAAGAGAAAATTGTAAGCATATAGTAAACCTTGCGACGGAATTATAAATGAAACAAGATTACGGAAGTGAATTAATGGCAGTTAACTGATTTAAGAATATTAGTGATATAATTATATGTGTATTTCCTCAGTGAGACATACTGAATTTCCTCTGTAATATACCAAAACCTGTCTTACAATGACGCTGGAATTTATAAGGATACATTAACACATCAACTATGGTTGTGTCGATATAACCTTGCACACCATTAAACCTCTAGTTTTGACTGAGTACCTGTATAGGAAATGTCATTAACACCACAACCGTGTGCTTATATTCAATACTTTCGATATAGTCATATATATCTAGTAGGATAAATAATTGTTTCTACTTTAGGCACAAGGCCAGCAATCACCCAGTACATTACTGGTACCCCGTAAGGATGAAAGGCAAAGTTAAGCTCGGCGGGATTTGAACTCAGACTGTAAAGGGACGTAACTATGCGAGAAAGCATGGCGTCCAACCCTCTACTCATACTGCCAATTCACCCCAAATAATACTAGGTAAGTCGTTTATTAGCATCTTTCAGAAATTAGGACCTAATATCATGGAAAGTATTTGTAGATTCAAAACTAAAAAACATAGAAGCTACAAGTAGCAACACATTAAAATATGAAGCATACAGAATATAAAATAAAATTATACATTGTATCAACACCTTTTCTAACCCTTCACTAAATTTAAGAACTTTTGCATCAATGCTCGTAGCAGAATCATCGGCATGTACTGAGATGTAATGATTTTGATAGATTTGCAGCCTGCTAAAAGAATAAGCTGGCGAATAATGAAACCTGGAATGAGCCGCAAATGTGAAACGTAATATTGCAAATATTATCCTTAACATTCTCCTATTATCCTTATAATTCTCAGGTTAGGAGCGTGAATTCTTAAAGCTAGCTGCTTTTGCAGCTCTATCAATATATCTATCTATCTATCTATCTATCTACCTATCTATCTATCTATCTCTAGAATCTAGCTGTCGTCTGTTCTACAGTGTGGATGTCATTCACTTCGCACAGAAGTTTTGTTCAAATTTATTGAGGAAATTTTGTGAGTTCAAACTTAATTTTGATACAATTGTGTAGCTTGACCCTCCGTCTGAACTGTCAGGCGATGGGTCAGCTCATCTTTACCCCTCCTAGAGGTGAAAAACCTGTTTTAAAAAAATTTTGTGTAAAAGAATTTCAATCGTCTAACAGAAATGTTAAACGCAGCGAACGAAAATAGTGGTGGGGGGACAGCGGTAAGAGTTGCAAGCTCGCACGCTTTAGTCCCCCCTTCCTTCCCAACTAACGTCATAGAGAAGGAAGGAAAATATTAAAATAAAAACAGACGAATCTGCGGAGAAAAAAAATGACGAAAACACAAATCTGGACATGGATTCCAACAACGAAAAAAAAAAATTTGAAAAATTGCATGACAATACTAATAACACAAACAAAGACACAACAAACACAAAAATAACATTTGAAAATAACACCATATCAGAAAGCAAAGTAGACGACAAGATTTCATTTGCACAGAAAACAAAGAAATCTTTGACTTATATAGCGGAAAACATTTCAGATGTGGTACGAAGGATCACGGACGCCAAACAATACATAAGTGAAGGAGAGAATGGTATTTTATCGGTAAAAATGCCTCAAGAATTCACGAAAGACATTGAAAGCCGAACGGTCAAGTTTCGGACTATCAACAACAGTACAAAAAAACCTGAACAGCCTTCTCAAGCAGATATCAAAACAGTACTCACAGAAGTACTTATTGAAACCACTTTCATAAGAAAAAACAGACTGTATGGAAGCCTAGCAATTATCATGAAGAACGAATCGGCGGCAAAAAAATGTGCTTTGTCACCGATTCGTTCGAAAAATTTCACCTTTTATCCATCTTATATGGGGAAAAGAACTCAACGCATATGGCTGGATGCAATGATGCCAGATGTGGACTACTGCTGGCTCATAGCTGGCTTCATCGATCCAGTGAATGACAACGTGATTTCCATTGGGAAAACCACAGGAAATGCGTTCAGTGGAACAGGTATAGAGCTGGTAGTGCAAATGAAGCCTGAACGCATCGCCCAAATACCCGACAGAATCCTATTAGAGGACCACAGGTATATAAACATTAGCGTGGAGGGGAGAAGGCCGTCCTGCCATATCTGTGCAGGCAGAGGGCACCTGAAGGCCGCTTGTCCCCAACTCAACAAAAAGAAGACCCTGCTACCAACACCAGCTCCACCACCACCACCACAACAGATAAACAAACAACAAAACTCAGTCCCACCCAACCCGTCCCTCAGTAAAACCACAACACCACCACAACACAAACAGTCACAACACATTACCCCAAAACAAAATACAGGCCCACCCAACCTCTCACTCAATAAAACAACACAACCACCGCAGACACAACACACAACACAGTCTAACATAGTGACATCCATCTCCCCCACAAAGAAAACCAACACGGAAACATTACCAGCAAACATACCTCTTCCCTCCAACACTGAAGATAACCCAACGAATTCGGAGGAAGAAACGGAGTCCTTCAGACAGATTAAAAGGAAAAAAAGAAAACATGTGCAAAACACACAAGGCCAAACAACCCCCACCCAAATCTCAACACAATCCAACAAAACAGAAAACACCCCTCCAGCAACAAACAAAACCAAACCTGCCCCTCCCCTCTGAGAAACACTCACACCATCCGAAAAAAAGACATTACACTATACTTACATCAACAGAAACAATAATAAATTAAATGAACTCATATACAATAATCCTTCGGTACAAACCGAAGGTGTAAACTTTGTTTCGTCAGAAAACTACCCACATTTAAAAATAATAATGATCCCAATAAACCTCTACCAAAAACTAAAAAAGGATTTTAAGGAGGACGTAGGACCACCCTCTGTCAAACCCATAAACCGCGTCCTACTAAAAAGCTTTCCCCCTCCCCTTCCCCTCCCCAACACAACTCCAAACACCCCAACCCCACCACACACTGACGACCCCACACCACCACAAGACACCCCTTCACCCAACACCCCCGACCCCATGGAAGTCGTGCAACCCGAACCCCGGGAAGCGGAAAGGTAGGTCTCTACACTCTCCTTTGGCTCTGCCGACCACATGGATGTGTTAAGAGTAGGATGTTTGAATGCACGTGGCCTGGGCTCAACTTGGAAGCAAGCAAAGCTTCTAAATGACCTCAGGTCATGTAGTATAAATGTAATGGTTATCTGTGAGACTCGAATCAGCGTCGTGCGGCAGCTGGCCCCCACCTTCGATGACTTTGAGGTGCATGCATCTCTCTGTCAACCTGGAGGTGGGGGTGGGGTTGTTGTACTGCTGCAAAAACACCTGGGTCTTGCCGTACAGGTTGTGCACTCGGCCCCGGAGGGTCGCTTGTTGGTGCTAGACGTTGGCAGTAGTGAAAGTGCGGCCTTGAGACTGGTCGCCGTCTACTCCACTTTCGGAGCTGAACGGCCCGACTTCTTCCAGCGTTTGGAGACTTTTCTGGGAACGTCGCGTTCCCTGCTTCTAGCGGGGATTGGAATGACATCCTGGATGCACGTTGGGACTATGCAGGAGCATGTCCTAATAGAGGGGGGTGTAACAGCCTCAAGGGGTTACTCGACCGTTTTAACTTGGTCGATAGATATCGACTAGATTTTCCAACTGTGCCTACCTGGACTTGGAGAAACCACAGTGGTCAATCTAGATCGTACTTAGATAGATTCTTAGTTAGAAGTAAGGATAGGGACATATTAAGCTGTCTAGAAATGCGCACGGTTGGCTACACGGATCACAAATTAGTGACCTGCGTGGTCAATCTCGACAAAACACATAGACAGGGTCCCGGTTACTGGAAACTTAATTTGTCTTTACCGGCAAAAGAGACTTACAGAAACCGGATTAGCAGATTAGTTAAGGAGAGGTTGACGGGTGCAATCGTCAACAACCGATGGTGGGCATCTCTCAAAAGAGAGATTAGAACAGAATCAATAAGTTATAGCAAGATGTTAGCTGCCGATAGGAATAGAAACGAGAAAGAATTAACAGGTAAATTAGAAGAGGCAATCAAGAGCGAAGATGTGGCCAGAGTGCTGGCATCGAGGACGGCCTTGAACCAGTTTTTCGATGCAAAGCACGAAGGCTGCGTCATTCGAAGTAAAATACGTGCTCTAGGTAATGAGGGGGCCAAAGCCGTTGGATGGGCCCGCGTGACAGAAGCTAAGAGTGGAAATCGATCCACCATCCGGTCGTTGCAAGACGAAGATGGACGGGTGATCCGGTAGCCTAAGCAGATATGCGAGGCCTTTCAAAGGCACTTTGCCCGATTTTTCGGGGGAGGCGAGGGTCCGGGCGGGGGCGTGGATTTCGGTCCATACCTCGACGGCCTGCCGCGTCTCTCGAACGAAGAGGCAGAGTCCTGCGAGGGACCAACCTCGGCTGATGAGATCGGAGATGCGCTGAGCCAATGCAGCAGACGCAAATCTCCAGGTCTCGATGGTATACCTTACTAACTTTATTTAGCAATGCCGGTCTTCTTCTCCGAACTCCTCGAAGCAGTCTACTACAATTGGCAGCAGAACGGGAGAATTCCTTGTTCTGTAGCCAAGGGCGTAGTCACGCTGGTGAGGAAGGACGAGAACAAGGGGGATAGTATAAATAATTTTCGGCCCATAACCCTGCTAAACACAGAGTTAAAGATTTTGGCCAAGGTGTTAGCAAAGAGGTTGGCGCTTGTCGTGGGTGGACTGGTGGGAGATGCGCAGACATGTGCTATCCCATCCAGGTCCATTCACAATAACCTCCACCTCATGCGATACATCATAGAGATGGTTGGCAACAAACCCGGCTTAGGTGTGGCCCTGATCAACTTGGATCGGTCTAAGGCCTTCGATAGGGTCGACCATGGTTACCTGGATGCGGTGCTAGCGGCGGCTGGGTTCGGTCCTGTTTTCAGAGGCTGGATCACTGCCCTACATAGCAACCACATCTGTTCTAGGATCAAGGTGAACGGCTACCTTTCGATGCCGTTCGAAATCACACGATCCATTCGACAGGGGTGCCCACTCTCCTCCGTTCTGTACGTATTGACTCTCGAGCCTTTACTGAGGAAGTTGGAGTTGTTGCAGGGTATCCCCCTGGAACCAGGATTGAGCAAAGCGGTGTCGGCCTACGCCGATGACGTAACAGTAATGGTATCGACCGACTCGGAGATCGAGTCGATCGGTACCTTACTGGAGGAGTACGAAAGGTTGTCAGGAGCGAAACTGAACCGGGAAAAATCCATCGAGCTGCAACTCGGAACGTGGAGAGGCAGACCGATGCCTCCTGACGGTGTCGTAGGACACTGGACGGAGGGCCCGGTAAAGTTGCTTGGGGTCTGGTTTGGACCGGACCTCCAGGTGGAAAAGAACTGGAACGAGGTTACGAACAAGGTGTTTGCACTAACCCAGAAATGGGCCAAGTGTAAGCTGTCCCTAAAAGGCCGGGCGGAGGTGGCGAACATTTACATAGCGTCCGTCACTTACTACCGCCTGACTGTCGTGCCTTGCCCTAAGGAAACACTCACCACCATGGAACGCATGCTCTTCCAATTTCTTTGGAAGAAGCGCCCTCCTATGGTGAGAAGATCCATCTGCTGCCAACAACCTTCGAAAGGAGGGCTGGGGATGCCGTGGTTGATGATGTGTAGGCACGCATTAAGGCTACGGCACCTACAGGTATTCCTCACTGGTCAACCGGTGTGGGCTCCGTTCGTGAAACGAGCCTTTCCGAGACTCGTCTCGCTCACCGAGCTACAGTCCTGGGTCAAGCAAAGATCCGGAAAACTGGGAGACTGGCACACTGAGTGTGCTCAGGCGCTCAGGGCTCTCTGGCAAGCGGGCCAGGCCATCGGTGGAGAATCCACCTCATCATTCTATAGAGGGCTGGTGGCTAGCAGGGGCGATGACACCCTTGGAGAGTCGCTGGACATGGAAGAAGACGAACTGGCCAGCCTGTTCGGTAGGACTTTCGGCCCAGGACCAATGGACAACTCCCAGAAGTCACTGGCCTGGCAGTGCTACCGGGGGGCTCTACCCGTTCGAGAGAGGCTCTACAGACACGGGCGCCCGGGCAGGGATCCCTCAAAAAAGATTTGCCCTAGATGCGTGCGTCACGAAGAAACCGTTGCGCACGCATTGGTGCAATGTCCGGGCGTGGCTGATCTGTGGGGCTACGCCGAACGACTGCTGTCGCGGGTGGCGCCGATTAAATTGACCGCCGAGTCCGTGATGACAATCAAACCGCCTCCCCTCTTCACAAAGGAAGCAAAGGCGGTTTTTCTGTGCGTAATAGCCATGTTGAAAGAGGTTGTTTGGTGGACACGATTGAAAGGTCTGAGGTCAGGCAACTTCCTCTCTGGCCATAGTCTGGTCTACTTCTTCCGATATCACTTCGGAAGAAGGATAAGAATTGAGAGAGAGGTGCTTGGCCACAGGCAGTTTTATGAAAGGTGGGTGTAAATGGCTCGTGTAAATGGGCCTTCTCTGTATACCATCCTGTAGGTAAAGAAGTAAAGGAGAGGGGAGCACCTTCTCCATGTGCTCCCCGGGCAAAGGATTGCACACTTTTTCGGGGGTGTGTGCAACCCCCATCACGTCCCCTCCCTTTTGAGGTTATTTTCGATTATTTTTATGTTACACCCTTTTTACTCGATTATATGTAAACTCCCCCTTTGTATTTGTCCCTTCTTTTTATGCCTTTATGGTAAATAAAGAAATCTATCTATCTATCTATCTCTCTATCAGACGTGTGTAACTTCGCGGAGAAGTTTCCGTTAATTTATGTAAGAAAAAAACGTGAGTTTTTAGTTAAATTTTATATCATTGTGTAACTTGACCACCCGTCTGGACCTTCAGGTGGTGGGTCAACTCATTTTCGCCCCTACAGGGGCGAAATATCCATTTAAAAAAATGTTCTCCATCGAATCTTGGAAAAAATATTGTAAAATTTTGATTACGTTATGAACGCTGCATCCAACGATAATGGTGGTGGAGAGGCGGTAAGACTACAAAGCTCGCAGTCAACAACGTCTTCTTCACTAGATACTATAGAGATGGAAAGACAAAATGAAAATAAAAAAACGAATTCATATCCAAACAACACAAATGACACCAAACAGTTCAATGACAACAAAAATAACAGCAAAACCAATAATGATGATAAAAGCAACAATGATAACAACAACAAATAAAAAAATAAAGACAACACCAATAACACCAGCATCAAAGACAACAACAACACCAAGGAAAATACGGATGATACCAACATCGGTGACAACAAGAATAACAACAACAATAACAACAATAATGACAACACCACCAATACGGATTCCACAAAGAAACCAGAAATCTCCTTTGCAGAGAAAGTTCAAAAGAAGGAAGAATTGATATATCTCGACATAACCAATGCTGAACAACAATATGTCACTTTCGAAAAAAATGGTGCTTTCAGCATCAATTCTCCGGTAGAAATTCGCAAGGGAACTGCTCTCAAAACGATAATTTTTAGGACAGTTTCCAAGTCTACCCGAAAACCAGTCCAATTGTCACAGAAAGAATATGGACTGGTTTTCAAAAGTTCAATGAATGATATTGCATTCATTCAAAGAAGCAAACCTTTTGGGAGTATTTCGGTACTCATGAAGGATCAATTGACGGCCCAAAATTACTCTGTGTCGCCAATTGTATGTAACCTGTACACCTTTTTCCCTACATACATGGGAAAAAGGATACAAAAGATCAGAATCACGAGTGTCACACCAAAGGTGAAGATATGGTGGATACTGTGCGGCTTCATCAATTTTGATGAAGACAGAATACTGTCAGTAGGAAAGTCCCCCAGAGATGTATCAATGGGACTAGCATTGAATTTCTGGTGCAAATGAGCCCAGAGGAATAGCTATGATCCCACAGCGTGTACTCCTGGACGGACTAACCTACATAAACTTTTCGGTTGAGGGTAGGCGGCCTTCATTTTACCATTGCTTTAGCAGAGGTCACCTGAGGGATTCCTGTCCTAAATTAATGAACCAAAAAAAGGCTCTTCTGCCGACACCCATCAAAACAACACAACCACCAACACCACCACAACAACAACACCACCAACACACAAAAATAACCACAACAAACACAGTCCCACCCAACCCCACTCCACCTAAAACCACTGCAAAATCACATACAGACACACCAGCTCCCCAAGACATACCCCTCCCCAATCACACAGACGATACAACAGATGAGGCTATCTCGCCATCACACAGTGAAGACGAGGGAGAACCCCATCGCTCGAAAAGAAAGAAAAGACATCACAAAAGCAAAAAACCAGCAAACACTACCACAAACATACAATCACCAACACAAATAACAAAAGTATCACAAACAAAACCCCCACCTCCTGAAAACAAAATACCTACAACAAAACGAAAGCACACACAAGAACTACAGACAAAAAGAAACACAACACAAGAAAATTACACTAACACTTACATAAACACTGAAAACAAAACACTAATGGAGACCATCACGAACGACCCTTCGAACGACCCTAAAAATAGCAAAAACTGAACCTAAAACTGATTAGGGTCCCTATACATACTTATAGGTCCCTAAAAGAAACATTTGAGAAGGATGTGGGTAATTCCTGCGTGAAACCACTCAACCTCGTCCTTCTCAAATGCCTCCCCACCTCAGACACCCCCATCCCACCAGACCCCACACCACCAAACATCTGCGTCCCCACCCCGCCGGAAACCACCACCCATCCAGACAACCCTTCCAACACCCCCATGGAAATCGTGCGGCCTGGTCCCCAGGAGGCGAAGGGTGAGTGATCTCTTTTCCTCTTTTAACTTTTCAGCACCAACATGGCCGATATAAGAGTTGGCTGTATGAACGTACGCGGCCTGGGGATGCCCTGGAAACAGGGCAAACTCTTAAACGAACTCAGGTCGCACAGTATGGATGTGGTAGACATTTGCGAGTCCAGGATCGACGGCGAGCGACAGCTGGCCCCAATCTTCGATGACTTTGAGATCTACGCATCTCTCTGTCAATCGGGGGGTGGGGGCGGAGTTGCCGTTTTGCTGCGGAAACACCTGGGCCTCGTAACACAGACGGTACATCTGGACCCGGAGGGTCGACTGGTGGTCCTAGACGTTGACGGTAGTGAAGGTGGAGCCTTCAGGCTGGTGGCTGCATATGCACCATCCGGGACACCGCGGCCAGACTTCTTCAAACGTCTAGAGACTTTTATGGGAACGTCCCGCTCCTTGCTTTTAGTGGGGGACTGGAATGGAATCCTAGATGCACGGTGGGACTATGTGGGAGCATGTCCCGATAAAGGGGGGTGTAACAGCCTCAAACAGTTAATCGACCGATTTGACCTGGCTGAGAGATATTGACTAGATTTTCCGACTGCGCCACTGTGGACGTGGAGTAATCGTAGCGGAACATCGAGATCGTACCTAGATAGGGTTCTAGTTAGAAATAAGGATAGGGACATGTTAAGCTGTCCACAACTGTTCATGGTTGCCTATTCAGATCACAAACTAGTGACCTGCATGGCCAACCTTGATAGAACCCATAGACAAGGACCCGGCTACTGGAAGCTGAACTTGTTGTTACCGACAAGCAAAGCCTACAGTAGACGGATTAGCACTTTAGTTAAACAGCACTTGACAGGGGCCATTGTCAACAACAGATGGTGGTACTCTCTCAAGAGGGCAGTTAGATTAGACTCGATAGTTTTTAGTAAAGAATTAGCGTTAGATAGAAATAGAACCGAGAAGGAACTGGTAGATAAAGTAGAAGAGGCAATTAGAAGTGGCAACGTAGCCAGCGTGCGAGCAACGAGAACGGCCTTGGACCAGTTCTTCGACGCAAAGCACGAGGGCTGCGTTGTCAGAAGCAAAATACGTGCTCTGGGAAACGAGGGAGCCAAAGCTGTTAGCTGGGCACGAGTGACGAAGGCAAAAAGTGGCAACAAGTCCACGATTCGGTCTTTGAAGGACCAAAACGGACGCGTGACACGTGAGCCGAAGCAGATGTGTGCGGCTTTTCAGCGGCACTTTGCTCGGCTGTTCGGGGGGAGCGGCGCGCCGGGAGAGGCTATGGATTTCGGTCCATACCTCGACGGCCTACCGCGACTCTCGCACACGAGGCAAAGTTCTGCGAAAAGCCGATTTCAGCCACTGAGATAGGGGACGCGCTGAGCCAATGCGGCAAACGCAAATCTCCAGGTCTCGACGGTCTACCCTACGAATTTTACGTAGCAATGCCGGACTTATTCTCCAGTCTCCTGGAAGCGGTCTACTGCAACTGGCAACAGAACGGGAGAATTCCCAGTTCTGTGACCGAGAGCGTAATCACGTTAGTCAGGAAGGACGAGAACAAGGGGGATGACATAGGCAATTATTATTATTATTGGGTCTGAACGGACTTCTTTTTGCTCGCTCTCGTAAGTTTATTTATTTACCTGTCAAATCTTATTTATTGAATGTTTTGTTGTTGTGTAAGGCATGCACGCCCTTGCACTTTGCTCTGTAGAAGGGGAATGTATAATATTTGGGCCTATTGGCCTATTGATAAGATGGTAATGAGGAATTGCAAGAGGAGAAACGCTAGTCTTGCCATGGGATGGACAGACTACAAAAAGGCATTTGACATGGTGCCTCATTCTTGGATCACCAAAAGCCTAGAGATCTTCAAGGTGGCAGATAATATCAGACAGTTGTTGGGCAAAAGTATGAAGTCCTGGAAAACAGAGTTAACATCAGCTGGAGAATCCTTGGGAGGCGTGAAGATCAAGAGAGGTATCTTCCAGGGAGATAGTCTGTCCCCTCTGTTGTTTGTCCTTGCCCTGATGCCCCTGTCCATTATACTGTGAAAAGTGAGAGCAGGATACAAGTTGGGAAAGGGAGAGCTTACCATCAATCACCTCCTCTTCATGGACGATCTTAAGCTCTTCAGGAAGAGTGAGAAGGAGTTGGATGTGCTTGTTGACACTGTCCGTATTTTCAGAAATGATATATGTATGCAATTTGGTATTAGTAAGTGTGGAGTCCTTGTGATCAAGAGGGGGTAAATTGAGCAGAAACAACGGAATTCAGGTACCAACAGGTGAGATGAAAAAGGAAATTGACACTGAAGAGGGATACAAGTATTTGGGTGTTGTGGAGGCTGAAGAACAAAAAAAATGAAGGATTTGATAAGATCTGTATACATTCGGAGAGTAAGGAGCGTATTAAAATCACATCTGAACAGTAGGAATGCCATAAGTGCAGTAAATTCCCGAGCTGTGTCTATTATTATGTACAGTGTGGGAATTCTGAGATGGAATGTTGCTGAACAAAAAGAAATGGATAGGAAGACTAGGAAGCTATTGACTATCTACAACATGTTCCACAAGAGGAATGATGTCGATAGACTCTACTTAAGGAGATCTGAAGGTGGAATATGTCTTATCAGCAGAGAGGACTGTGTTCAGATGGAGAAAAAGAACCTACACAAATACGTAACTGATAGTAGGGAGCCAATGCTCAGAATTGTACTGAAGCAGAGGACAATAGACCAGGGGATGTCCAAGGAGGAAATAACAACTAGGAGAAAGAGCAATCTTCTTGAAAAATCCCTTCATAGTACCTTCTTTGAGAAAACTGAATGCAGAGATCCACAGACATGGAACTGGTTGAAAAGAGGAGACCTTGAAAAGGCTACAGAAGGAATGATAATGGCTACGCAAGAGCAGACCCTCAAGACGAAGTGGTTGAAACACCATATTTAAAAGGAGGAGGCTAGCCCACTGTGCAGGATCTTTGGGGAGAGAGAGGAGACTGTGGCTCAGATTGTATCCGAGTGTAAACACCTAGCCCAGACTCACTATAATGGCTGGAGACATGATGTGATGGGCAGGGTGATCCACTGGCACCTATGCAAAGTAAACAATTTATCACATTCTGAGAAGTGGTATGAGCATAAACCAGAGTCGGTGATTGAAAACGATCAGGTGAAGGTGCTGTGGTATTTTAGGATACAGACGGACAAGAAACTGGTGGTTTTGGACAAGGAAAAAAGATCGTGCCTGATTGTGGATGTGGCCTGCCCATTCGAAACGAGAGTGCAAGAGAAGGAGAGGGAGAACATTAACCGATGCCAGGACTTAAAGTGGGAGATAAAAAGGATTTGGAACAGCCATGAAATCAAAGTGGTCCCGATTGTCATAGGCGCACTAGGTACTATCTGAAAAGATTTCCAGGGATGGTTAAAGAAGATTGGCCCAACCACGCCTTTTGGAACGCTTCAAAAGCATGCTTGCTTGGAACAGCAAGAACCCTCCGATACGTCCTGAATATCTGGGGCTTTAGGTGGTGGCTTGATATTCATTTCAACAAACTTTCCAGTTAACTAACATCAATGAGTTAGACTCAAAGAATAATAATAATAATAATAATAATAATAATAATAATAATAATAATAATAATAATAATGATTTCTTTATTAACCACAAGGGTTTACATAAAGTAGACATTAAGGACAGTGCAGGACAATGCAGGACGGTACAAATGGGCATTTCTGCGTGTAAAAAAACAAAAACAGAGGAAGTAACAAAAATAACAATGAAAATAACAATGAAAAATTCCCCAATAGGGGGGAGACTTCGGAGGGACATTTGTGGAGAAAGCCCAGTAAAAAGCCACAATGACCCTGACCACCAAGGCAAGTGCCCTCTCCCAGTTTTCCACCTTTAGTTTACAGATATATACTCAGAGTCGGCCCATTCACTCGGGCCATTCTTGCTTCTCTCACCCATCTTTCAACAAAATGCTGGGAAGAGAGCACTTCCTTCTCTACTCTGATTTTCCTTTTCAAATGAAATTTGAAAAAGTCAATCAGAGCATCACCGAAGAGGTAAGTGCTCGTCTTCAGCCCTTTCAAACGTGTCCACCATACTATCTCTTTCGCCATGGCCACCAGACAGATAAAAACTGCCTGCCCTTGCCGGCTAAAGGAGGAGGGCGGGGAAATCCTCACGATAGACTCAGATGATAGCTGGATCCGTCCTAAACGCGACAGCAGGTGTTCGACATAAACCCACAAGTCAGCAATTTTCGGACACTGGACGAGTGCGTGCAGGACGGTTTCGTCGCCCTGCGCGCATCTCGGACATGCCCGGCTGACGGCACCTCCATGCCTGTAGAGTTTATCCCGAACTGGCAAGGCTCCTCGGTAGCACTGCCAGGCCAGAGATTTCTGGAAGTTGTCCATAGGCCCCGGCCCGAAAGTTCTTCCGAAGAGATTGGCTAGTTTATTTTCGTCGACGCCTAGAGTTTCCCCAAGTACGTCGTCGCTCTTCCCCTCCACTAATCCTCTATAGAACGCCGAGGTGGAGTTTCCACCGATCACATTGCCCGATTGGCCGAGGGCTGTGAGCGCCTGAAGACATTCCAGTCTCCAGGCGCTCCCTCTCGGTCTTCGCTTGACCCAGGACTGCAGCTCCGTCAAGGAAACGAGCTGGGGAAACACGCGCCTAGCACACGGCGACCACACCTGATCACCGTCGAGGAAGAGGTGGAGATGTCGTAGCCTGAGCGCGTGCCTGCGCATCATCAGCCACGGCATGCCCAGCCCTCCACGTAGCGGGTGTTGACAACAGATGGACCACCTGACCATCGGAGCGCGTCCCTTCCACAAAAAGCGAAAGAGCAAACGCTCCAGCGCAGTCAGGCGAGGCTTAGGACAAGGTACGACGGTCAGACGGTAGCAGATGACGGACGCGATGTACGCGTTAGCCACCTCCGCTCGACCTTTCAGGGATAGCTTCCTCTCCGCCCATTTCTGGGTGAGAGAAGCCATCCTGCTCGTCACCTCGTCCCAGTTTTTGTCCGTCTGGAGGTCCGGACCGAACCAGACCCCTAGCTATTTAACCGGTCCGTCCGTCCAGCGTCCGACGACGCTGTTGGACGGCATGGACCTGCCTCTCCAGGTGCCGAGCTGCAGGCCCACTGACTTTTCCTGGTTGATCATTGCTCCTGTCACCGCTTCGTATTCTCTTAGTGTAGTGCCGATCGCCTCGATGTGTTTGGCGCTCGACACCACTACGATGACATCGTCCGCATATGCTGACAATGATCTTCCGCATCCTAGTTCGCGCGGGACCCCCCTCAACGTCTTCAGTTTGTGCAGTAATGGCTCGAGAGTCAATACGTACAAGAGGGACGAGAGGGGACATCCTTGGCGGACCGAGCGCATGATGTTGAACGGTTCCGACAGGTGACCGTTCACTCTCACCACAGAGCAGATGTCGCTGTGCATGGCAGCGATCCAGCCTCTGAAGACGGGCCCAAAGCCAGCCGCCCTCAGGACTGCCGCTAGGTAACGATGGTCGACCCTATCGAAAGCTTTCGACTGATCTAAATTGATCAAGGACCCACCCGTGCCAGGTTCCCTAGCTACCCTCTCTACGATGTATCGCATGAGGTGGAGGTTGTCGTGGATGGATCTCTCGGGAATGGCGCATGTCTGCGCCTCTCCCACCAGACCACCAACGACAAGCGCCAACCTCTTTGCTAGCACCTTGGCCAAAATCTTAAACTCTGTGTTTAGCAGAGTTATGGGCCTGAAATTATCTATGTTATCCCCCTTGTTCGGATCCTTTCTCAGCAGTGCCACCGCTCCTCGGCTCACAGAACTGGGAATTCTCCCGTTCTGTTGCCAGTTGCAGTAGACGTCCGCCAAGAGGCCTCCGAACAAGTCTGGCATCTGTACGTAAAGTTCATAGAGCAGACCATCCAAACCAGGCGATTTACCCCTTGTGCAGCCAGTCATTGCCTCCCTTACTTCAGCGGCTGTTATCGGCTTTTCGCAACACTTCGCCTCAGTGGCCGAGAGCCGCGGCAGTCCGTCGAGGTAGACACTAAAGTCCATCCCTCTACCCGGCCCACCGCTGCCCCCGAACAGCTGAGCGAAGTGTCGCTGAAAAGCTTCACACATTTGCCCGGGATCGAGTAGCATGCGCCCGTCGTGGTCCACCAAAGACCGGATCGTGGCTTTGTTGCCACGACGCGCCTCCGCCACTCGGGCCCATTGAACGGCTTTCGTCCCCTCGTGTCTGAGAGCACGCACCCTTGCTCTGACAACGCAGCCTTCGTGCTTTGCATTGAAGAATTGGTCAAGGGCCAATTTCGCCGCAAGCACGTCGGTCGCAATGCCTTTGCTAAGCGCCTCGTCTAATTTTCTAACTAGTTCTCCCTCTGCTCTATTTTTCTCTATTGCTAAAGCCTTGCTAAACCTAATCGATTCTATTCTAATCGCTCTTTTCAGAGCAAACCACCACTTGTTGTTGACGATGGCCCCCGTCAACGCCCGCTTAACTAGTTCGCTAATCCGGTCTCTGTAGGCCTTGCGCGCTGGTAAGGACGCGTTTAGCTTCCAGTAGCCGGGTCCTCGTCTATGAAGCCTATCTAAGTCAAGCACACAGATCACGAATTTGTGGTCCGTGTAGCTGACTATCTTGAATTGTGGACAGCCTATGCTAGACCTATCTATTTCCCTACAAAATACTCTATCTAGATATGATCTGGATGACCCTATGCGGTTTGTCCAAGTCCACATTGGCACATTCGGGAAATCCAATCGGTACCTGTCAGACAGTTCAAAACGCCTGAGCAGGTTGGTGAGGCTCTTGCACCCTCCACCCCTATCCGCTAATCCCACACAGTCCCAGCGTGCATCTAAGATCCCGTTCCAGTCGCCCACTAACACTAAAGAGCGGGACGTTCCAAGAAAGGTCTCCAGACGCCGGAAGAAATCAGGCCGCCCTGCTCCTGTCGGGGCATAGACGGCCACTAGCCTGAAAGCTTGCCCGTCTCCGCTGGTCACGTCCAGCACCACCAGCTTACCCTCTGGGTCCAGGAAGATGGCCCGTATGGCGAGATCCAAACCTCTCCGAAAAAGCACAGCAACTCCTCCACCCGATCCAGGACGGCTGGGAGATGCGTACACATCGTAGCCGCCGAAGATGGGTGCGAAGGCCCGTGCTTCGGAGATTCTGGTCTCGCTGATGGCCACTACATCTATGTTTAGTGACCTGAGGTCGTTGAGCAGGTGACCCTGCTTCCATGACGACCCCAAGCCACGCGCATTTATGCTGCCTATTCTGAGTGAGGTCATGTTTAAAATAGAGTGGAAAAGATGGGAAAGACCACTTACCGTACTTTTGGTAGAGGAGGGATGGTTTTTACATCCCTTTTCACTTGATCGTCTGGTGAAGGGACCGTTGAATCGTCCCTTCGGCTGGTCGTCGGCTCTTCTAAGAGAATGTCTGAGTATACTCTTCGATTGATGGTTCCTCCTAGGTCCCTGAAATCACCAACTGCGTTGGGGAATTTCGTTTTAATGTTTGTGTATTGTTTCTGTGCTATTTTTAGCAGTCTTATGTTAGTTGGCGTTTTGATTGGTGCTGGTATTATGTAGTCCTGTTGTGAAATGTCTGTGTGTTCAATTATGTAAGTCATTAGTTTCTTGTTGTGTGTATTTATTGCCGTGCATTTGTTTTTCTGGGGGTGGGGTGTGGTTCTGCTATTTTCTTGTCGTTGTTGCTGGGTGTGTGTGTTTTGTTGTTGTGTTTGCGATGTTGGTGCTTGTGGTGGTGGTGTTGAAGGTGTTGTTGACGGTGGGGTTGTCGCCGGTGGTGATGGTGGTGCTAGTGTGGGTGGTGATGGTGTTGGTGTTGTTGCTGCTGTGGGTCTCTTTGCAGTAGACTTTACTCTTTTCTCATTTCTTTCCTCCCTTTTCAAAGGCGACGATGCGCTGCTTCTGCGTTTGTGCTTTCTTACGACCTTTTGCCATCCCTCTCCCACCTCACACTCCATGTCTGATTCTGTGAGGTCGGGGAGGGGTACCAGCTCCACTCTTTCACTTGTTGTTGTTGGTGATGTTTGCACTGGAGTCTCTGTTGCAGCTGCATTTGGTATTGCTGTTGTTGTTGTTAATATTTCCACTGCTGCTGCTGTTTTTGATTTCCGTGGAGTGGGTATGGGTGCCACGGACCTATCGTTCCTGGTTGCCGGTAGCCGTGGAGCCGGATTCGGAAGGAGGGTTTTTTTTTCCTTTCTCAGGGTCTTCTCGTTGCAGAAGGCCCTGAGGTGAGTCTTCGATCCACAGCGAAAGCATTTCGGGCGTTTGCCCTCAACACTTATGGGCAGTTGAGTGCCGTTATCGAAGTCTATCACATCCGGGATAGCTTCGATGCACTCCTGGTTGGTTTGGATTAGCATCTCAATGGAGGAGCCGACCCAATCTTCTCTTACTTTTTTCTGTACTTGCAGTACAGTTATTTTGTCCTCGATTCCGACGAGGACAGACGCGGCCAGCCAAGAAGGGGTCATTCCGGGGGGGACGTGGGTCAGTTTGACCCTCACAATTTTTTGCCCGCAGTAGGAGGGCACCAACACCATTTCCTCGCTCCTTAGGGTCACTACTGATTGGGCCTTTGCCTCCTGGGTGTGGCAAAAAGTACGTCTACGGTGGCATATTTTTTGCCTCGGGTGATGTGCGTTTTCCGCTGCCACACAGACCCCAAGGCTTTTTGTATTTGGGCCTCTGTGGCTCTTTCCACCCTACGGGATTTTGTACTTACTGTACGGTACGTGACCGTACAGTGCTCTTGGGTTTCGAAAAATTTTTCCGCTGCCTTGCAGATTGCTCGGTGTCCGTTCTTTGTCACCATCTTCTTCGCTTCCTCTAATTCCTCATTTGTTATGAGGATTGTTTCCAAGTTTTTCGCAATACCTGCAAATGAGATTGGTTTTTCTCTGCTGTTGTTGTTGTCGTCAGAGCTGCTGGTACTTTTGTTGTTGCTGCAGGTACTACGACTACTGCCTCCGCCGCTGTTGCTGTGGTTGTTGTTGGTGTTGCTCCTGCTAATGCTGTTGTTGTTTATGCTGCTGGTGATGCTGTTGCGGCTGCTACTGTTGTTTTCATTGTCACTGTTGTTGTTGTTATTACGGCTGCTACTGCTATTATTCCTGACGTCAGACGAATGAACTGGGTTTTCGTATTTCCCGCACACCTGTTTCGTCGCTGTCGTCGTCGTCGTAGAGAAACCTTGCACGCTTTGCACGAGACTTTTCTTTTCTTTCGTCACTTGCGAAAGAGAAGGGAGGGAGAGAGACACATTTAAAGAAGGGAGGGAGAGAGACAATCTTCTCTCTGCTGTAGTGATGATTGAGGAAGAAGAAGACGGAATGAGTGGGAGTGACGTATGAAATTTCTTTTTCGTAGCCATGTTGTTTTCTTGTTTAAAATGAAATTTTGGGTACAAAACCCCAATAACTGGTTATTTAACCCCGAAGGGCCAAATAACGGACAGAAAGACCCCTCTCACGAGGAGGAGGGTGTCTTTATCAACAATTTGGTTAAAGTTTTAAACAATTTACAATTGTTTTAACGGTTAAAAATTACTATACCTTACAGAGCCGAGCCTCCGTCAACCATGGCATTCAATAATAATAATAATAATAATGTTTTCTTTATTAACCACAAGGGTTCACATAAAGTAGACATTAAGGACAGTACAGGACAATACAGGACGGTACAAATGGGCATTTCTGCGTGTAAAAAAACAGAGGTTGAAATAAAATAACAAAGAAAAATTCCCCAATAGGGGGGAGACTTCCAAGGGACATTTGTGGAGAAAGCCCATTAAAAGACCACAGTGGCCCTGACCACCAGGGCAAGTGCCCTCTCCCAGTTTTCCACCTTTAATTTACAGACACATACTCAGAGAAGGCCCATTCATTCGGGCCATACTTGCTTCTCTCACCCATCTTTCAACAAAATGCTGGGAAGAGAGCACTTCCCTCTCTACTCTGATTTTCCTTTTCAAATGAAATTTGAAAAAGTCAATCAGAGCATCACCGAAAAGGTAAGTGCTCGTCTTCAACCCTTTCAAACGTGTCCACCATACTATCTCTTTCGCCATGGCCACCAGACAGATAAAAACTGCCTGCCCTTCCCGGCTAAAGGAGGAGGGCGGGGCAATCCTCACGATGGACTCAGATGATAGCCGGATCCGTCCTAAACGCGACAGCAGGTGTTCGACATAAACCCACAAGTCAGCAATTTTCGGACACTGGACGAGTGCGTGCAGGACGGTTTCGTCGCCCTGCGCACATCTCGGACATGCCCGGCTGACGGCACCTCCATGCCTGTAGAGTTTATCCCGAACTGGCAAGGCTCCTCGGTAGCACTGCCAGGCCAGAGATTTCTGGAAGTTGTCCATAGGCCCTGGCCCGAAAGTTCTTCCGAAGAGATTGGCTAGTTGATTTTCGTCGACGCCTAGAATTTCCCCAAGTACGTCGTCGCTCTTCTCCTCCACTAATCCTCTATAGAACGCCGAGGTGGAGTTTCCACCGATCACATTACCCGATTGGTCGAGGGCTGTGAGCGCCTGAAGACATTCCAGTCTCCAGGCGCTCCCTCTCGGTCTTCGCTTGACCCAGGACTGCAGCTCCGTCAAGGAAACGAGCTGGGGAAATACGTGTCTAGCAAACGGCGACCACACCTGATCACCGTCGAGGAAGAGGTGGAGATGAATGGGACACTAACAAACATAGGCACTAAAAATAGACTGGAAATAAAGTACAAAACTAGGAGGAAAAAGCTAAATATTATCATAGAGGAACTGAAGCAACGCATTGTAGCAAAGAGTGCAAAAATCAGGCGATACGAGAACAGAGTCAGTCAGTATAAACAGAACCGCATGTTCGACAACAACCAGAAGATGCTGTTTGGACAGCTTGAGGGGAAAGAAAGAGGCAACGACTTGATCCCTGAGGCGGAACAAACTAAAACATTCTGGAGAGGAATATGGGAGCAGGATGTTAGACATAATGACCAGGCAGGGTGGATTGAGACAGTACAGAGGGAGATCGGTGAGCAGGCACACCAACAAACTGATTTGAGTATCATAGTTGAAACTCTTAAGGGGCAGGCCAAAAAACTAACCAACTGGAAATCACCAGGCCCAGATGGTGTGCAGGGTTATTGGATTAAAAATATAACATCCCTCCACCCGAAACTGACAACCATGTTCAATGACTGCTTGATGTTAGGTGAAGTACCAGAGTGGTTGACAAAAGGTACCACAGTTCTGATAATGAAAGACCGAATCAAGGGTAATGATGTTACCAACTATAAACCTATCACATGTCTGTCCGTAATGTGGAAACTGTTGACGAGCATTGTGTCTGAGGAAATCTACCATCACCTCCACACAAACAACTTGTTACCGGACGAACAGAAAGGATGCCGAAAGAAGTCACGTGGTACAAAGGACCAGTTACTTATTGATAAGATGGTAATGGGGAATTGCAGGAGGAGACACACTGATCTTGCCATGGGATGGATAGACTACAGAAAGGCATTTGACATGGTGCCTCATTCTTGGATCACCAAAAGCCTGGAGATCTTCAAGGTGGCAGATAACATCAGACAGTTGCTGGGCAAGAGTATGAGGACCTGGGAAACAGAGTTGACATCAGCTGGAGAATCCTTGGGAAGCGTAAAGATCAAGAGAGGTATCTTCCAGGGAGATAGCCTGTCCCCTCTGTTGTTTGTCCTTGCCCTGATGCCCCTGACCAGTGTACTGCGAAAAGTGAGAGCAGGATACGGGTTGGGAAAGGGAGGGCTTACCATCAATCACCTCCTCTTCATGGCCGATCTTAAGCTCTTCGGGAAGAGTGAGAAGGAGTTGGATGTGCTTGTTGACACTGTCCGTATTTTCAGCAGTGACATATGTATGCAGTTTGGTATTAGTAAGTGTGGAGTCATTGTGATAAGGAGGGGTAGGTTGAGCAGAAGTAAAGGAATCCAGATACCAACAGGTGAGATGATAAAGGAAATTGACTCTGAGGAAGGATACAAGTATTTGGGCGTTCTGGAGGCTGATGGCATAAAGAACAAAAAAATGAAGGAATTGTTAAGAACTGAATACATTCGGAGAGTAAGGAGCGTATTGAAGTCACATCTGAACAGCAGAAATGCCATAAGCGCAGTAAATTCCCGAGCTGTGTCTATTATTAGGTACAGTGCAGGAATTCTGAGATGGAATGTTGCTGAACAAAAAGAAATGGATAGGAAGACTAGGAAGCTATTGACTATCTACAACATGTTCCACAAGAGGAGTGATGTCGATAGACTCTACCTAAGGAGATCTGAGGGTGGAAGAGGTCTTATCAGCACAGAGGACTGTGTTCAGATGGAGAAAAACAAGCTACACAAATACGTGACTGATAGTAAGGAGCCAATGCTCAGAACTGTACTGAAGGAGGGGACAATAGGCCAGGGGATGTCCAAGGAGGAAATAACATCAAGGAGAAAGAGCAGCCTTCGGGAAAAATCCCTTCATAGTACCTTCTTTGAGAAAACTGAATTTAGAGATCCACATACATGGAACTGGTTGAGAAGAGGAGACCTTAAAAAGGCTACAGAAGGAATGTTAAAGGTTGCGCAGGAGCAGGCCCTCAAAACGAAGTGGTTGAAACACCATATTTACAAGGAGGAGGCTAGCCCACTGTGCAGGATCTGTGGAGGGAGAGAAGAGACTGTGGCTCACATTGTATCCGAGTGTAAACACCTAGCCCAGACCCACTATAAGGGCTGGAGACATGATGTGATGGGCAGGGTGATCCACTGGCACCTGTGCAAAGTAAACAATCTACCACATTCTGAGAAATGGTATGAACATAAGCCAGAGGCGGTGATGGAGAACGATCAGGTGAAGGTGCTCTGGGATTTTAGGATACAGACGGACAAGAATCTGGAACACAATAGACCTGACCTGGTGGTTGGGGACAAAGAAAAAAGATCGTGTCTGATTGTGGATGTGGCCTGCCCATTCGACACGAGAGTGCAAGAGAAGGAGAGGGAGAAAATTAACCGATACCAGGACTTAAAGTGGGAGGTAAAAAGGATTTGGAACTGCCATGAAGTCAAAGTCATCCCGATTGTCATAGGCGCACTGGGGACTATCTCCAAAAGTTTCCAGGGATGGTTAAAAAAAATCGGCCCCTTCACGCTTTTAGGAACGCTTCAAAAGGCATGCTTGCTGGGAACAGCAAGAACCCTCCGATACGTCCTGAATATCTGAGGCTGCAGGTAATGGCTTGATATTCATTCCAACGGACTTTCCAGTTAACTAACATCAATGACTGTGATTCAAGGAATAATAATAATAATCAATTCACCGCCCTAAAAATAATATTGATAATAATGATAATATGTACATGTATATATATATATATATATATATATATATATATATATATACATATATATATATATATATATATATATATATAAAAAAATAGGATTTCGCTTCAAGCATAGCCTTATACAATATGTATAATTATTTCGTATCTCCAAAGAAATACGGTTTTAGGAAGCAGTAGATATGCAAACACTGGGGGGTTTACGCCCTCTGGTGATGTCCAGCAGAAACAAGGGGGACAACCGTCTATGCATTTCAGGCTTAACTGGCCTTCGTCAGGACGGTCCCTCCCACCGCTGGCGACTGCTGGACTAGAAGACAAGCGAGAATATATACTTTTCTCGCCTGTGTAAATGAGGTGATTAATCTCATTTGCATATGAAGCTGCATAAGTTGGCTCAACTTATAATTAAAAAAAAATAGGATTTCGCTTCAAGCATAGCTTTATACACTACGTATAAATATTTCGTGTCTCCAAAGAAACAGGGTTTTAGGAAGCTGTAGCTATGCAAACACCGGGGCGCTAACGACCTCTGGTGATGTCTAGCAAAAAGGGGGACTACCGTCTATGAATTTCAGGCTTAACTGGCCTTCGTTAGGACGGTCCCTCCCACCGCTTGCGACCGCTGGACTAGAAGACAGGCGAGAAAACCTTGCTTCTGCTGGACATCACCAGAGGGCGTTAGCCCCCCGGTGTTTGCATAGCTACGGCTTCCTACGGCTTTGGAGATACGAAATATTTATACATATTGTATACATTTATACATTAGCTATGCTTGAAGCGAAATCCTATTTCTTTGTTATTATAAGTTGAGCCAATGTATGCAGCTTCATATGCAAATGAGATTAATCACCTCATTTACACAGACAAGAAAAGTATATATTCTCGCTTGTCTTCTAATCCAGTAGTTGCAAGCGGTGGAAGGGACTGTCCTGACGAAGACCAGTTAAGCCTGAAATGCATAGACGGTTGTCCCCCTTGTTGGCGTCGGAAGAGGCGGAGGATGGTGTGGTGGAGAGGTAGGGTGGAAAGGTGGTAGGTGATGGTGAAGGGGAGACGGTGGGGTGGGGGTGAGGTGAGGTTGTTGATCAGTGGACAGCATAGCACGAGTGAGGGCAGTGTGGACGATGGGGGGGGGTAACCTCTGCGGATGAAATGGCTGACGAGGGGAAAGGGCATGGGACTCAAAGTCAGCATCACGGCTGCAGAGGCGGCGGATCCTGAGGAGTTGGGATTTGGGAATAGAGTGTTTAGTGTGGGTAAGGTGGGAGGAGGTGAACTCGAGGTAGGAGTCGGGGGAGGTAGGTTTGAAGAAGGCGTATGTGCTGAGGGAGTGGTGGGAGGGGTTGATGGCGACGGAGATGTCTATGAAGTGGACGTGGGTGGTGGAGATAGAGGTGGTGAAATGGAGGGAGGGATGGAAGGAGCAGAAGAAGGAGAGATATAGGGTGAATGGGAGGGGGTGTGGGCCGGGTGGGAGAGTGAAGGAGACGAACAGGCGAATGGCGTGGTTGGGCTTGGAGATGTGGGAATGGAGGGTGGTGACGAGGGGGGCGAGGATGGAGTCAAGAAAGGCGGAGATGAGTTCGGTGGGGCAGTTGCAATCGGAGATGATGGGGCGGCCGGGGTTGTCGGGTTTGTGGAGTTTGGGGAGGAAGTAGATAGTAGGGGTGCGGGGGTGCGGATGAGGAGGTGGGAAGCGGTGGGGGGGAGGAGGGAGGAGGAGACAAGGTGTTTGATGGTGGAGGAAACTTGTTGTTGGTAGAGGGGGGTGAGGTCGGAGGGTAGATGGCGGTACAAGAGGGGATTACGGAGCTGCCTGAGGGCTTCGGCCGTGTAGAGGTCAGCCGCCACACCACCACGGCGTCTCCCTTGTCCGCCTGTTTGATGACGATGTCATCTCGGATACGGAGGGAGCGGAGAGCAAGGAGTTAGACCCGTGAGTTTTTATGCCGTTTGGACCGGGGGCAGAAGTCGAAGCGAGTTACTGCGCTACGGCAGGCGTCGACGAACGCGTCCAGTGTGCTAAATTGCCCTGGGGCCGGCGTCCAAGACGATGGTCGTCGGCCCAGGGCGAGAAACGGGTCTGGGGCGTTCGGAGCCGGAGGCGTTTGATTAAAATGAGTCTGTAGCAGCGTGCGTCGCACGATCGCTCGACTTCCGTTCTGGTGCGGAACTCGTCGCTGTGCGGAGTGTGGGGTATGACGCGAAGGCCTCTAGTGAGGAGTGAACGCTCAGGTGCGGATAGGGGGAGGTCAGGGGGTGTGGTGACAACAAGTGGTGGGGTTTGCGTGTGTGAGAGGAGGGATGGGGGTGAGTGTGGGTATGGGGGATTCATAGGGGGTGGTGGTAGAAAGGAGTGAATGTAGCTTAAGGGCTTTGGTGGAGGTGAGGAAGGAGAACAGGTCATGGTTGAGGTTTGGGATGAAGAGGAGGATAGGGTGGGCGAGGAAGGGGTGGCATGCGGAGTTAAGGCGGAGGAGGGTGGTGGTCAGTTGGTAGTCAAGGTTGCGGATGGTGGAACAGAAGGAGCGGAGGGAGTTGCGCATTAGGAGGCGCGAGGATCGGGTGAGGATATGTTGGGTGGAGGGGGAAGAGAAGGTGGAGGTGAAGAAGTGTAGTGGGAAGCCGAGGGGGATGAGGTGGAGGTGGAGGCAGCGGCTGAGGAAATGGATGTGGCTGGAGTGCCGGGTTTTGGCGAAGTGAAGGTAGGAGAGTTGGCGGGCAGAGGGGAGATAGCACGGTGAGGAAAAGTTTGAGGCGGTTGTGGAGTTGGTGGAGAAAGGATCCCAGGCTGGGCATGGTGGGCGTATATATATATATATATATATATATATATATATATATAATATTAATAAATGGAACAATCTTTATAGATTTATTTTATTATACATATTTCAAGGGTACCAGTATTTTGGTACGCTTTCGTCAGACAAAATACAATATTTGGTTTAAAGATAGTGATATATCGACATATGAACTTAATGTTATGAGTTCAATGTAGATAGTGAATAAATATTCAAAACTCAAGATCAATATGCTAATGAGGATAACGTAAACACTGAAAAGGGCCGTTAAGTTTAGAGGCTAGATATATTTTAAATAATTATCTAAATTATAAAAAAAGAGGTTTGCTCTTAAAATTGAAGAAAAAATATTTAAAGCAACTTTCGGAATATTAATATGCATATATACATCCAGACATATTTACATCGGTAGAGAAAGAATGAAATAATTATATTTATTTTTATTTATTTTAATTCTATAGTTTGGAAGTATTTATAATATTAGTCTGAGAACTATAAATTAATGTATTAAAATGAGAACTATTAATTTAATGATACCTTATTTTTATATATACTATTGAACGATACCTTATATTTATATATACTATTGAACGATACCTTATATTTATATATACTATTGGATCTATTTTGCGGGTGTTTCAATATTAAGATTAGTGAAGTTATAAATATAGTGTATCGTAGTATAAGAGATTAATTGTATAACGTTATTAACACATTTATTTAGTACATAAATAGTTATGCGTTAATATAGATTGTGTTTACTTAGGATAAGCCGAGCGAAGATATATGTGCATTTTCTACATATTGCTTAAGGATGTGAAAATGATTGTATTTTTATAGAGAAGATGTATAATATTATGTATAATCTATTATTGTATTAGGTTAGAAATAAAAATTTAAAAATTTTATTATTTATGTAAAGTTTGAATATCTCGTAGAGGTAAAATGTAAACAAGCTTTTATCAAAGGAAAAGATAACTCTAATGTTTTAATTTAAAGAGTTTCCGTTATCTGAAGATAGATAGTTTGATCTAATGTTTAACCTAATGATTAATTATGATTTATATTATAATTACAATATAAGTAAACATTTACATATGATTTCAGAGCACCATATAGTAAATATGTTCTAAGATATTAATAAAAAGATAAAATTGTCTATGTATAGATTTTGATAACAATAAGTATATCTATGTATAAATTTCATAATATTAAGTATGTGTATGTATAAATTAAAAAACTTATAAAAACCTTTAGAAAAAGCTTCAAAATCTTTAAAAAACCCTTTATAAACACCTTTAACAACACATTTAACAACACCTTTAAAAATACCTTTAAAAACAACCCAAGATATATATATTGTACCTAGGCAACTTATAAAGGCCATGTGCAGTATTTTCTATGAATTATAAATATTTTTAAATATTCTGTAAAATCGATGCAAGCAAGAATTAAATATTTCCCTTTTTTTGTTAATAATATTACAAGGATTAGTAATTATATGAAAGATTTCTTGAATACAGAGATGACAAATTCTTGAACAAGTCATATTCTGGTAAACAGGTGCTTTCGATATCCTTCGCTAAGAGATCGAATAGTCAGTATTATTGTCTTTTAAAGACCAAATTAAATGTGACTGAGGTTGAGAATTTTTTGTCCGATCATATAATGTATGTTTATGATTATACCAAGTGTACTTAAATTTTGTAGAAGTAGCCCCTATATAATTATATAATCTATCTCTAGTTTTTATGGTGCATCTGTATACTAAATTTGTATCTAGGCAATTATTCTGTAGAGGGCAAGATATTTTATTTCTGCAATTACATTTTCTAAAATTGTTGTTTAGAGAAACGGTATGATTAGTATGGCAGTATCGATAGAGGGTTGGACGCCATGCTTTCTAGCATAGTTACGTTCCTTTACGGTGTGAGTTCAAATCCCGTCGAGGTTAACTTTGCCTTTCATCCTTACGGGGTCGATATAATAAAGTACAGTAATGTACTGGGTAATTGCTTGCCTTGTGCCTAATGTAGAAACAATTATTATATGTAATGTTGTTATTGCTATTCGTATTTAATTGGGTTGAATTTGATTTTAAATTCCTATTATTAATTCTATTAATATTTTGGGCTATATCCATCGTAGAAGAGTTTGATTGCATGTCTGTTAAACATAGAATTATATTTATGGGAGTTAGGAAAACATTTATCTAGAGCCTTAAAAAATTGGTAGTGCTAAAGGTGTCTTAATTCCTAAAGAAATTGGAGGAGAATACTGGATAATATATCTAGTTCTAGCTTTTTTGTTTGATTTATTATTTTGGTTAATTTGTTTATTATTAATATTATATTAAATTTTAGGAGGTTGGTGTATAGTATTCTTATCTACGTAGTTAATTTTATTATTGCATCCGGCTCTGTGTAGAGCGTCGTTGTAATATTCTGCTTTGTTATCAAATATATTTTTATTAGCTGAAATTCTAGATATTCTTTGTTGGACACTATTAACTATAGCTTTTTTAATATTTCTAGGGTGGTTACAGTAGAAGCTGACGTAGTTTAGATTTTCATTAATCTTATGAAACGGGTAATATAGGTTTAATGTAACGTCTAAATATATGTAATGTAACGGTAAATATAGGTTTAATGTAACGTCTAAGAAATTAACAATTTTATTATCATATTCTACGTCAAATTTAAGGTCATAATTATTAAAAAAACTATGATAATTTTCTTTTTTATGCTGATTTTACTATTGTTATGTTTATCAACTATAAATAACGCATCATCGAGATATAAACCTCCGGCAATCTCCGGCAGTTTCCTATGTAGTGCATTAAGAATGAATATTCCAACCAAGTCTGTTATCTGAGATGAATCAGACGAGCCCATTATGTTATCGAAATTGTTCTGTCTATCAGCTCTAGTCTAGCGATCATTGTTAAATTCAATAACATTTTTGCGTGCAGTTAAAATAATGTTTATTTCTTCGCTAGATAATTCAGTATATTTTGATGGGTAAACAAGTGCTTTATTTAGTAAATTAGGAGTTATTGAAGAATTTAGTTAGCAATATCCATTTGTATAAATTTTGTGTTATTTTTAGATTTAATGTCTACGAATCAATCTATCACTTCATTTGTACCGTTCGAAAGTTTGAGATATGATTTAAACAATTTAGATAATTATTTAATATATATCTAGCCTCTAAACTTAACGGTCCTTTTCAGTTTTAACGTTATCCTCATTAGCATATTTATCCTGAGTTTTGAATATTTATTCACTATCCACATTGAACTCATAACATTAACTTCATATGTCGATATGTCACTATCTTTATACCAAATATTGTATTTTGTCTGACGAAAATGTACCAAAATACTGGTACCCTTGAAATATGTATAATAAAATAAATATGGTTTTATAAAGATATTTTCCATCTATTAAAATTATTGATATTATACTCCAGAAGAAACTGTTGAGTGCTTCTAATCTGTTATAAATTAACTTTGTTGAATAATCAACAAAACAAATACTTCATTGTTTATATATATATATATGTATATTATATATTATAAAACATATTGTTTTTTATTGTCAAGACGGAGCGAGAATGTATTTGAATCGATATAAAAATGAGAACGCTGATCGCTAAAGTAGCCCTTAAAACAGACAAATGTTGTAAAAGACAGTGATGTGCAAACATGCTTGAAAAGACAGAGACGAGTGGGAAATGGTCAACTGAGAGAAAAGCAACAACGTGGGTGACAGGAAGATTAAATATCAAGAAGAGTGAAAAAGTAGGAGAACAGGAAGTGTTAATTTTCTCTCTATTTACAAGTATGTTTTTTCTAGATTTCAAGCATCGCAACTAATTTTGAAAGCTATAATAACAATACTAAATGATCTTGGTACTGAAATAACACTATTCAATTGTTATGGGGTTAAAAGAAGTATGTCCAACATTTTAAATATGTGAGTATAGACCAAAGATGTGTCTGTTGAATTTGGAATTTGATATGTATGAAGAATGTATACGCCAATAATATTGCAAACATGAACACTGCCATAGGATATCGTGGTGACCTCAAAATAATCATGTGTGTCAGTTGTTTTTACTTAAGTTGTACCGTTACTACATAGGAGTGTTCCACCGCCAAAGTGAAATTTAACATTAATTCAATTAAGTACCCCTCTCGGAGTTATGGACTTGGGCCAATTCGAAAGTGACCTTTCTTATGTCTTACGTTGGGCCCTAATTGACGCTATTTAAATTCCTAAATCCTACACGAAACAGTAAATCTCATTACAAAAAATGCAAATAATATGCAGCAAGGTAAATAACGATCTATCCCCATAAAAAAGTTTTACAAGTTTATATATATATATATATATATATATATATATATATATATATATATATATATATATATATATATATATATATAAACTTGCGAATCCAGAGTCATGTTCGATCCAACAACAGATCTCAACTCGAGCTGTTCGGCGGAGAAACAATGGTAATACGTAATAAATTGAGTTCCGATGCATCACTGATTCTTCGTTTTCCACTATATATTTATATATATATATATATATATATATATATATATATATATATATATATATATATATATATATAGTATGGAAATAAGGTGTCTGAAAATCTAATTCTTTCCATTGGAAATTCTCTGGATTTCCAATCTTTGGATTGGTGAAACCGTCGGTAATAGCAGCAGAGAAGGTGATTATTTAAATCGTGTTTTTATTTATTTAAATAATTGTTTTATAATTGCTTGCTCCGCTCATTTATATATATATATAAATGAGCGAAGCAAGCAATTATCAAACAATTCTTTATATAAATAAAAAAACGATTTAAATAATCACCTCTCTGTTGCTATTACCGACGGTTTCACCAATCCAAAGATTGGAAATTCAGAGAATTTCCAATGGAAAGAATTATATTTTCAGACAGCTTATTTCCATACTATATATCTATAATGGAAAACGAAGAATCAGTGATGCATCGGAACTCAATTTATTACGTATTACAATTGTTTCTCCGCCGAACAGCTCGAGGTGAGATCTGTTGTTGGATTGAACGTGACTCTGGATTCGCAAGTTCCTCTGATATGTCTAATGTTTTCGAAGCAAATTCTCCGAACTTTTGAGTCCATATCATCAGCCTTCATCCTGTTTACGCGTCCGGAGATTGGTCAATTGTTTGTGACGTCAACATAGTTCTTGACCACTGAAATTTGCCCACTGGCCATCTCCATTCAGGCGTGAGCGATCACTCACCCCAATCCCATCAGCAAAATTACTGCTGTTTAGTATGATCTTTATTATTTCGTCTGCCAGTCCTTCGCTTGGCAGCGTCCCCATACATATACATCCACACGCACATGTGCGCACACCGATATAGATACATTCCAAGCCATTAATCGTACGTTTATATGTTTGGACCCACACAATATATATATATATATATATATTTCGTTTCTGAAATTGTTTAGCAAGATTCTTTATCTGAAAACGTCCGTTGAAACCGATATTGTTATGCTTTGGGTGGGTCATGTTGCCAATAAGAAACACACGCACCAGTGGCTTTCACTTCAATTTATTATAAATTAAATTTATAAATTTAAGAATTTATAAATTTCCGGTTCGTTGGTTGGTTCCACAACCAGACGATTGTTCATATATTGTCAAAGTTATTTCGCCACACATTCTGTGACCCCTTCAGTGACTGGGGATTATTTCCTTTGTTTTTGTGCCTCTCGTTTGTTCTGTCCTACGCCATCTTGTTTTTTCAAGATGGCGTAGGACTGAACAAAGGAGAGGCAAAGGAGAGTCAAAGGAGAGGCAATTTAATTTATAATAAATTGAAGTGAAAGCATCTGGTGCGTGTGTTTCTTATTGGCAACATGACCCTCCCAAATCATAACAATATACATATATATATATATAGAAAGGATGAATATAAAATGAAAGTGCTTTTTTTAAAAAAGGAATTTATTAGGTATTGACATATGTTTCTGTAACAGACTGAATACCTATGTATCGCTGCTTGCGTAATCATATAATGTTAGCAAGTATTCGATAGCAAATGTATAATCAGTTGTCACTTCTTCAGAGATTTTGGATAAATTGGATAAAATCAGAAAAATTGAAGTATTTATATTAGTAATAGAGGAAGAAACAGAGGGGATAGTATATGACAGATGGTAAATTAATTTACTGCTAAACAAGTATATAATGGGTTTCTAATGAGAATACCATGAGTAAATCTAAATAAGAATTTTGGGAGTGCTAATTTTAATCTCTACTTGACCAACTGGACAGTGGACAGGGCTGGTCATTTGGTGCAGTAGTATTGATTATAAAGTGTCAATTGGGGAAGGGGGAGATTTCGATTGCTACTAAATAACATCAATGCTAGTAGCCAGCTGCATATACCAGCTGGCTACTAGCATTGATGTTATTTAGTAGCAATCGAAATCTCCCCCTTCCCCAATTGACACTTTATAATCAATACTACTGCACCAAATGACCAGCCCTGTCCACTGTCCAGTTGGTCAAGTAGAGATTAAAATTGGCACTCCCAAAATTCTTATTTAGATTTACTCATGGTATTCTCATTAGAAACCCATTATATACTTGTTTAGCAGTAAATTAATTTACCATCTGTCATATACTATCCCCTCTGTTTCTTCCTCTATTACTAATATAAATACTTCAATTTTTCTGATTTTATCCAATTTATCCATAATCTCTGAAGAAGTGACAACTGATTATACATTTGCTATCGAATACTTGCTAACATTATATGATTACGCAAGCAGCGATACATAGGTATTCAGTCTGTTACAGAAACATATGTCAATACCTAATAAATTCCTTTTTTTAAAAAAAGCACTTTCATTTTATATTCATCCTTTCTACATTTTCTCCGGAATATAATTTATACTCGTTGAGCAAACCTGCACGTACGCTGTTCATCTCTAACGTAACGATATATTATCACTACATTATTGATAACCTGAAATTTTTTTTATATATATATATATATAGTTAAAAGAATAGAGGTGTAACACACAATATATTATATATTGGTAAACGGAATAGAAAATGCTGACAAATTGTTCACAGTTGAAAAATGGTTTAATTATAAATTTAAAATACGGGAATACAGGAAAATACTACTGAGTGAACACATTGATACCTGTGCCGCCCAAAATCATCCCAACTTCAGAATCTTTCCCCTCTACAAATTTAAAGATAATGCCACCCACACCCAGCGCATCAGCAAGGAATCTTACTTCATTAACAAATACGGACCCCGTCTAAACACTTCTCCCTAAGACGAACCCACAACATACACACGTCAACATACATACCTACATCAGCACACATCTCTACCCACATATAAACACAATGACACACGTAAACACACATGCTCTATGGTGCAATACAAAAAAATATATGTGCATATATATGTATGTATATATGTATATATATATATATATGTAGTGAATATATGTATGTGTATATATATATAGTGAATATCATTTCACACCTTTTATTGTTAAGATTTTTGATGTTCTATTAAGAGAACCGATTTTACTGAAAAAATCGAATAATGTACACCATTTTACCAGGGGGAAAAAATACTGGTCCACCCACACACACACACACATATATACACAAACACATACACACGCGTACATCAACATACAAAGAGACTTATACACACACACACACACACACACACACACACGCACTTCTCCGTATAAGACAAAAGCTGAAAAATATCTTTTGACATGCTAAAATCCCCCCCATTGCTTTCAGACACATTCTTACTGACCATCGAATTACTCTGCTACACACACACACACACACACACACACACACACTTATCTTAATAGCCATTTGACACACATCGCTGCTGGCCATTATCGCAGCATCGAACACCTTACTACTACTACTACACACACACACACACACACACATACACACACACACACACACACACACACACACACACACACACACACACACACACACACACATACACACACACACACATATTGGTTGTGAAAGAGTCATTTCTCAATCTTGGCGCAAAACCGATTTTTATCCACATGACCTCTACCGACCAATCAAAATTGTTTTGACCAAGAATTTTTGCTGGAGCCACTTTTGTAACATAAAAACAGTCTTGGCGTAAAATCAACTTTTTACAACTTTACCGACCAATCAAAATTGTTTTGACCACAAGCATTTTTGCAACACAAAAATAACGCTGGAGCCACTTTTTTAACATAAAAACAGGTAGAATTCCCAAAACTAATCAGATCAGAGCAAACAGCACGGACACTCTATCTCAAAATTATTTTTGAAAAGCATTTAGAAATGCGCAACCGGTAAAAACTTAAAAACTTAAAACCACAACTGAATACTAACCCATACAATCACTAATACTCTTTTATTCCTAATTAAACCATTTTTCAACCGTGAACAATTTGTCAGCATTTTCTATTCCGTTTACCAATATATATATATATATATATATACATATATACATACACAATCACACATATATACATATACACACACACACATAAACTCACACACACACACACACACATACATATATATATATATATGTATATATATATATACACACACATGAAATATGACGATACATTAACGGAGCCATAGACTCCCGCTATTCCCTGTCATTAGTGTACTCAGCCCTTTATAATACAATATCTAGAAAATATAACACACCAGAGAGAGATAGTGCGCCATCTGTCAAACAGGGAAAAACCACCAGTGTTTGGAATCTATAGCCCATGGAAGGCAAAGTAGACACACACTAATTAAAAGTATAAATCAACGTACAAATACGTACCTTGATAACTATCTAATTTATCGTGATATTTCGCTCCTTATAACAGTCTCTCTCCTCTCTGTGACTTTTAATTATTGTCTGTCTACTTTGCCTTCCATGGGCTATAGGTTCCATACACTGGTGGTTTTTCCCTATTTGACTGATGGCGCACTATCTCTCTCTCTGGTGTGTTATCTTTTCTACATATTGTATTATAAAGGGCTCGGGATTCCTTCTCCTTTGAGCACATTAATGACAGGGAATAGCGAGAGAATATGGCTCCGTTAATTTATCGTGATATTTCGCTCCTTATAACATTCTCTCCTCTTTCTCTGTTTGGTTGAGCACACATATCTGAGTGGTTTGGGCTGCCCTTTCTAGGAGCTCGTCCCTCAGAATCCACTGGTAGCTGCCCCAGGCACGCTGGGAATTTCTCTCTACCACGTGTGGCTGGACGGTCGCTTTAGATTATTTTAGTGTTGTTTGAAACGTTTTAGTGTTGCTTTACACACGCTGATGAACCATAGGCTAATCATTTCTCTCAACAAATTAGTTGGTGAAACAGATCCTGTTAATTTATCGTGATATATATATATATATATACGCATACACATACCTATGCACAAACATATATATTTATATATATATATGTAGATATGTGTGTGCGTGCGCGTACAATCACACATCGGCACATACGTGCTCGTACCTTTACATGCGCATACACACATATACATACAATTGTAAATGTATACCCACACACACACACATTTATGCACTCACACCCAGATAAACTTGCGCACGCGCACGTACGCACATATATGAATATAAACTGTATAAACATATTTAGAAGGTGCATGCAGCAAGCATATGGTGCTAACGTGGATTAATCAACATATAGAAAACTTTTAAAAAATTACATATGGGAAGCTCATTGGAATAATGTAAAGGGTATACCCAGAACATATATAGAACATGCATACACAATATAGACAAAATATCTGTAAAAATATATAAGAAATATATAAAAATATATAAAAATATACACATTGGTTTGTACATAAAAAAATACATAAGGTGTTACATAATGGAATACGTGGAGAAGATATACACACTACTTAAAAGATATATATGTAGGGAGTGCGGGAGAACAGCTCATAATGGACGTGGGTGAAATAGAGTGCCTTATTGATATATTGTACGGGATTGATTATACCTATGGAAATTGAGCCACCGTGTCCTGGCTCCTGTGACAGTGGTGTTTAAGATGAGGTGCAGAGTCTAATGGGCAGCATTGATTGTGTCGACCTACCCTACAGGGCATACATAGTCATCAAGGTATAGTGTCGGTTCCCACGGCCCCGCACCGCCACGCCGCTTCCCCGTATGTATTTAGTTTGGGCCATCCAGTGGTGTCCGTGCGGAGAGTGTGCACCTTCTCTCGTGTCTACAGGTCATGATAATCTCCGATTTCAGGTTGACATCGTCATCCTTTAATCTCACTATCTCCATGGCCTCGGGGATGCATAGTCTGAACTTCCCCTCAACAGCCGAATGTGCCCTGGCATGTTGAACGATACTCCAGTTGAGATCATACGGGGTGCCGGTCTCCTCAAAGTCCCATATTAGGTCCGCCAGCCTAGTGGAGTGTCTCTTGCTCTGGTCCTTGAAAGAGTTTGTGTGATTGTACATCCTCGATTTAAAGGTTGTGGATGCTGAGCCGATGTAGGTGCTCTTGGTGTTGTGCTGTTAACCACATATTTAAAGATGACACCCTTTGTTAGGCATCTTCCCTGCAGAGGGTATTGTGTGCCTACTCTGCTGTTGCATGTTCGGTCGTTATATTGCTTGTTCCTTACGCTGGGTTCTGTCGTTATTACGGCGTTCCCCCGATTCTTTGGGTGCTGCTCCATTGGTGCGTTGCGCTCCTTTCCATCATTGAGTTCTATCTGGTAGTCGAGTACTGCGTATTCCGCGGGTGTGCCGGCCACTGTGGGTACCGGGCCATAGTTGATAACCGTGTTTCCAAGTGGCCCTCCAGGCACTCCAGGATCGTCGGCCGCCTGCTGTAATTGGCGGTCGAGTCACTACAACTTCGCCGCATTAGTTTTGGCCATATAGTCTGCCATGTTAGGTACGGCGGAGAAGGAGAACTTCACTGTTTGGTGGTTGAATATCCTGTGGTACCTGTTCGATGGCGGGAAGCAGTCGCCCAACGCTCTGAAGAAGAGGCCTGGTACATTGTTGCATACATGCTTCGAATACGGCGCGTTAAACCACGTAATATTCTTAGACCTTGTCCTATTCCATCGTCTATGTGTAGTAGTGTGTGGTGGGTCAGGTGTCCCTCCCAGGTTGTGCCTATCCGTTAGTTCATCCTCTTGTTACCGCTATTTATATATCTACCATGTGCGTCCGGATTACTCCGTTCGCTTACTGAAATATATGGTGCTATTGCCGGGGCTATGCCTATGCTATCGATGCGCGTGTTCCCTCTATCTAGTTCCGCGTCCAGAGCTGCCTTTACTCTGTCACTAGTTCCAGTTTCCCCGTCGCATATTGTGTCTGGGTTGAGATTCTGTCTGCGTGTTCTACGTGGTCTACGATCCGCGTGTGCCTTCGTCTGTCTTAGTTTCAGTTTTGTGACCTTGCGGTAATCTATATTTCTAGCCCTATTCCTAGATCTGTGTTCCAGGGTTT
>OZ024740.1:180931797-180936797 GCA_964016885.1 Eledone cirrhosa
ACACTCTCACATACTCAGAAAATGCGCCCACGCACACGTACTAACACAAACACACATACCCCCCCCCCCCCCCCAACACACACACACATACACATGTATATATAATATATCGCAATAAAAATGTATTTCCTATTTTTATGTGATATGAAATGCGAAGTAATTTAAAATAGACTTTTTAGAATGTATAGATAATTATCTGAGAGACCTCAAAAGACATCAAATCTAAATCCGAGTAAAATGTTGATATCGCATCTAAAATAACTCTATTAAACTATTAAACTTTAGACGAACCATGAAGTTAATATCTCATATTTCAAGGATGATATGGCTGGACAATATAGACTGTCCATATAAAATGCTTTATAGTTAACGAGAAATATCTTCATACTGATTTGGAACATGTCTTTGCTTTAGTAACATGTTTAAAGTTTCTGTTGAGAACAATTAATTTAATGTATGTTTTGAAATAATTGCTTGGATCCTTTAGTTTGTATCAGTGTGCCACATAATATGAATACGTGTCCGAGCACAACGACGAACATATACCCCTGATCTAATGAAAATATACCAGTTATACATTAGAAAATATACCAGTTATACAACTGTTCCTAAGAAATATGATATAGAATCTAATCTGGTTGCTAAATGTAACGACATAATTCATTGAGAGGAAAAACAATCAACCAACGTTGTTTTGCAATGCACATAGAATACAGGGATCACATTTATTCTTCAATCTGTCTTCTATTATATACAAAGGCCAAAAAAAAAAAAGCTGGTTTTATCAAAGCTTCATTCGGCTGGTAGTCAACTAAAATAGTGAAGGAAGGACTATCCACTTTCTGTGGGTTCATAAACTAGCTTCCATAGTTAATTAAAAGAACAGTGATGACTTTGCAATTGATCAAATTGCTAAACCTTCAAGTCCAGTATACATAAGGAATTTTGAAATCATGGATATATATTCTCTTGTCAATTTTGTCGCAGTCTAAATAGAAGGTAATGTTTCTTCCTTCGTGCCTATAGGGTGTATAGTTCTTGATATCCTTGTGCAAGCGATTCAAAATGTTAATGTTGCAACGTGATATACAATTGATGGTCTACACACCATGTGCAGTTACATGAAGAATACTCGTCTCATTTGGCCTTCTACTGCAGTGATTCAGCAAATCATTCCAAATTTCCGAAATATCCTCATATAAGTGACATGAGGTTAAGGGCATATTTAGAAAACGTTTGCTTATTACTTATATGAGGTTCAACTACAACGCAAAATACCTCCGTTCTTTAATGCATTCCAATGCAGGACGAATATGTGACGCATTGTTGAACGAATATTCTGTGTACCCAAATTAGGGTTTCGGAATATTCACTTTCTTACGTGTTGCCCACAGAACATTTCTAATGTGGGCTATGCTTAGAAGGTAATTCATTCTGTGCCTATTGAATTGATGTTTGTTTAGTATTCTATATTAGCAGAAGCACCTTCGTAATATTCTATGATAGTGGCAACAATCGCGCCCTCTATTATGCTCACTGGATATATTTATTTCCAAGCCTGAGATATGAACTTTAAATCATTGGGATAATGTATTCGCGCGTTCATGCATTGTAACTCGACTTCACGAATAATAATTACAGATCACAACATTAAAGTGTTGTCTAATGACTCATGATGACATCTATAAGCTATGTTCGTCTAGTCGAAAATTATTATTAACGACTCATTAAAATAATACATTTGTTACAGTAGACAACTTCTATGGGTGACGGAATAAAAGATTTCAGAACATTTTCCCGTGTTTAAAAATATGTGAGATATAAAAATGAAAATAATAATAATCGTAGTTGTAAAAAGAATAACAACATAAACTAAAATAATAATAATAATAATAATAATAATAATAATTATTATTATTATTATTATTATTATTATTATTTTTATTATTATATTTATCATTATTTATTTATTTATCTATTTATTTATTTATACATTTAAAATTAATAATATAATAAAGGTGAGATCATTCTATAAAATAAAACCAAATAAAATAAAAAAGTTAAAAGTCGAAACTAAAAACAAAATATAAATATTAATGAGTTTTAAAAATATCTAAAATCACAATGGAAGTTAATATCTCAATTGTTTTTACACAAGAATAGGTTTGTTCAAATGTATTTATATTAAGTTGCCGTGTCTTTGTAATATTTGTTGGCAATTTATGCAAATCTATACTACACAAAAATTATTCGAGCAATATTCTTAATGAAATAGTTTAGCTCATATTTCAAACCTAAAATATAATAAAAAACCGGAGGATGAACAAAGAAATTATGTGTCATAAAACATGAAAGAAGTGATTTTGTTTTGATTTATGGTGAATTTCTTTCATTATTTATATCAAGCTTACACATACACGTCGATAAACAAACAAATGGAAAGAGAAAGACACATATATGGAAAACGAAAACGGAACAACGCACACATACACATTGACTGGGAGGTCCTTTATGTCACTCTATGGATGAGTCAACTCTAAGTTTCATTCGTTCTTCAGTTTAACACAGATATTATCTCATCTAATTCCAGTTTATGACCATGTGATGATAATATATCAACAGGCAATTTAATAATATATATATAATCAGTTGATTTAATCTAAAAATATGGCTGGAATTCTTTAATCGTCGTCCACACAAATCAATGTTTTCACAAGAAATGGTCTAGGCCTGACTAACATTTAATTCTATCCTGTTATATGCCATCTCTCTACATACAAGATGCCCAAACACAATTGTCTTTGTTAGAATTATATCCCTTACGTATAGAGATATGAACTATAAATTATTTAATTAATTGAGATCTTTAAAGAATTCCCTACCCTTATCTATAGAACATTCGTAATTATCAATATTCTCTCCGGAAGTAGGTAACTGAAATACAGTATGGTAAACTGGAGTATTTCAGTAATGCCATTAATGCTCTAGACACTTCAATATGTTATACCACATTTACACACATACACAGACACACACACACAAACACACACAGACACACACACACACACACACACACACACACACACACACACACACACACACACACACACACACACACACACACACACACACACACACACACACACACACACACATATATATATATATATATATATATATATATATATATAAATGTAAGTATGTATGTATGTATGTATACGTACATACAAATATGTATAAAGACATACAGTAGTATGTATATATATACATACACACATATATATATGCACGTATCGGTTTACCGAACATTTATTATAATGCTCGGTTTGTTTGTAAACAAACAAACAGCCCGAATTACGCCGTACAGTGTTTAGGGAACCACGTTCCATTTATTTATATATATATATATATATATATATATATATATATATATATATATATATATATATATATATATATATATAGTGTATTTTGCAATACACAGTATGCTTAATTAAAAGCATTTTGAAGACCTTACGCTATTGTTTTAAAGTAGTGACTATGTCACTTACTTCTATTTTCAGCAAACAAGGGGAGACAAGCTGACGGAGCTCTGTTTCCTACTGTTGGTACTTATCAAACAGTACCAACAGTACGATAAGTACCAACAGTACGAAACAGAGCTCTGCAAGCTTATCTCCCCTTGTTTGCTGATAATAGAAGTAAGTGACTTAGTTACTACTTTAAAACAATAGCGTAAGGTCTTCAAAATGCTTTCAATTAAACATACTGTGTATTGCTAAATACACTATGTATACATTCATATACATCGCTATTTCAGAGCACCACTTCTAATTTATATATATATATATATATATATGTGTGTGTGTGTGTGTGTGTGTGTGTGTGTGTGTGTGTGTGTGTGTGTGTGTGTGTGTGTGTGTGTGTGTGTGTGTGTGTGTGTGTGTGTGTGTGTGTGTGTGTATATGTGTCTGTGTATAAATGTGGTATATATATATATATATATGGGTATGTATGTGTGTGTCAGTGTGTGTCTGTGTCTTATTGTGTGGGCGTTCGCATGTGTATGTCCTCGTGTGTGTATATATATTATATCAGGTCGCTCGTCAGTACTATTAGTAACATGTAACCCAGTATAACTTGAGTATGGTCGGGTCATCGGTGACTAACCCGGCAACAGCACCAAGTTTGTTACATGAAGTGGGTGATTCTGGTCACACTACGGGATGATAAACAAAACACGTCAAAGTGCGGAGGCACTCAGGAAAGCCAACGGCCATCCAATATTTTGGGGGTGGATGGAGAGCAGTGGAATGAGAGACCCCTAATCGTCATTAATACATCTCTCTAGGTGAACGTCAATAGTATAAAACCTCCGATTTCATTTACATCCGATGATGTAGACTAGTTCTAATTTTTGGGTAAATGCATTCGAAATTCAGAGAGTGGGATTGGCTTGGTGAAAAGACTTACCTTCTTTATAAAATCATCAATCACAACCATGGCTTCATATGTGATATATTTTGCGTTGCATGACATGGTCAGCGTTGTGCTATGGATCGATAGTAAAAGGATCTGACTCGGCAGCTATCCAAGGGGGTTGCAGCCTGGGTCCACATGTCGCCCTGCTACTCCGAGTCCCTAGTAACAGTGAAAGGCCACTTCCATGCTGCTCGTGCTAAAGTATCAAGCGATTGCATAGCATTACTCGAAACCGTGTTGCAGCATTTATATATATGTGTGTGAGTTTGTGAGTGTGAGTATGTGCCCCTGTGTGTCTGTGTGTGGTCCACGTGCGTGCGTGTGTGCAAAAAAGAAACAGATAAAACAGCAAATGGCAGAGTGCAATTAACAAATCTATTTTCAGTTTTACGCATGTTATAGTAGGAAAAGTATCTTAAGGTTTCGGACGCTAGTCTTTTATCAGAAAATAGAATGAGGAATTATGGAGGAAATAGAAAGAGATGACTAGATAGTGTGTGTGTGTGTGTGTGTGTGTG
>OZ024740.1:180946797-181016797 GCA_964016885.1 Eledone cirrhosa
CCTACTCCAGAAACTGTTGAGTGCTTTTATATCAGTTATAAAATATTTACTCGTTGTAACCCAACAATTTTAAATAAAACTTTTGCATATATATATATATATATATATATATATATATAGTATATATATATACCACGATAAATTAACGGGGTCAGAGACTCTCGCTATTCCCTGTAAATTGTGTGCTCAAAGGAAAAGGAATCGCGAGCTCTTTAAAATACACAACATATTGTGTATATAGTGTATATATATATATATATATATATATATATATATATATATATAAGTGAGCAGGTAAAGATATTTTTCTCAGGTCGTTTGCTGTTTCCATGTATGATATTATTAGGCTCTGAGTCTTACTTTTATTAACTATCTCATTGAACCAAACTCAGTAAAAACAGGAGACCATGCATGTATGTATCTATACGCGTATCGATATATATATATATATATAAATTCTCATTTAGTATATATATATATATATATATATATACATCAACTTTGCCCTTAAACATTTAGTGCTTGATAAATATATCAACAGTCAAAAATTGGTGAATGCCTTTATATATTCAACATCATAACCTAACTTTTCTCGCTTTCATTCTCTTTCCCTAAATATATTTCACCTCTTACATTATATCCTATCGTATTCTCTTCACTTTTAACATAACTTCCAATTTATTAATTTATTAATTTAACCAATACATATATGTATATATTTAATATTTTCATGTTTATACCATCTTTATATTTTAACCACCACAACTATTTTCAATAATCATATTATGTTCACTTCTCTCCACACACTTTTTATTTATTTTTATTTATTTTTTCTCATCTTCATAACTTATTAATTGTTTTTTATTTATTATTTTTTTCATTTTCTTTTCCCTTTTTTATTTCTTTATCTTTTTTCTTCTTTCTTTTTCTCTGTATCTTTTTCTTTTTCTTTTTTTCATTTTTCTTTCTTTACTGTTGATGTTGTAATTTGAATTTCCCTAGTATATTACAAACGCCGTGTATAATTTTAAAACAGTTTTTCTGATGATTTGGTTAAGCATGCATTGTATTTAAAATTGAGTGACAAAACTTCAAGTGAGTAGCAAATTTCAGATGACTTAATCAATGAAACAATTTTTAATACTGTGAATAAACCCTTTTTGTACTGTTGACCATGTTATTCTTCACTCTTTCAATATATATATATATATATACAAGGATTGGAATTACAGTATTCCGCAGTTCACAGTAATAATAATATTAGCTCAAAGAAGAAAAGAGAATTTTCATCTGAGCTCAAATACAAATATAGTACACAGAGAGAAGTGTGTTACACAGTGAGATGTGTGTAAATAATTATTACATATGAGTTTAACTGTTACTGTATAGAGAACAATACCTACATTTTAGCAATTAAATAGAAAAAAGCTAAGTCAGAATCAAATCTCTGAAGTAGAGTTTTAAATTACCAACCGTATAAGCTTGCTGATACGAATCTACTTCGTTTCGCCACAGAAATATGCAGTTTAACAGCCCACGGGTTCCTCAGTCAGCAAGTATGTATGTTGTTCACGACACATCTAGCCTAATGGATAGAGAGAAAGCAAATATACACGCTGCCCAGAGTAGGGCGAAATCACGTGTTATATGCATCATATAACGGCTCTCATGATTTGGCGAAAATGCTAGAGAGGCAGCCCAACCATTCGCATTTATTAGCTCAACAATTTGGAGTTCGTTAAATATACAAGGATCGGAATTATAGTAGTCCGCAGTTCACAGTAATGATAACATTAGCTCAAAGAACAGAGAATGTTCATCTGAGCTCAGATACAAATATATTACACAGAGATAAGTGTGCTACACAGTGAGATGTGTGTAAAGAATTATTACATGTGAGTTTAACTGTTTCTCTCTAGAGAACAATACCTACGTGTTAGCAATAAATAATATATATATATATATATATATATATATATATATATATATATATATATATATATATATAGAGAGAGAGAGAGAGAGAGAGAGAGAGAGAGAGAGAGAGAGAGAGAGAGAGAGAGAGAGAGAGAGAGAGAGAGAGAGGGAGAGAGAGAGAGAGAGAGAAAGGCATTGACAAATGTTTGACTGTTAATATATTTATCAAGCGCTAAATGTTTACGGGCAAACTTGACCAAGTTCGGATTTGCATCCAATTCGCATAGAGCAGGAACAAATATTACATATCAGTTTACCCTTGCAACCATCATCCTACCATGTTTTTGAATATAGGCGATACTAGCATTGTTTTGTGAATATCTTTACTTTATCACCATCCTCCTATGTTTGTATAATGAAATAGAAGAAACCGAACGTGTTTTATTCTACACACCTTCTGGAATCATGGATACCCTTAGCGCTTAGCTTTTTATTTGGGATTTAACTCGGCTATCATTCATTAATATAACTGTTGATTGTTGCATGAGAGTTTCCACGGTTTCCCAGCTACATCGAACAAAACTTGATGTGCAAAAAAAGCAATTAAATATTATATGCTTATAGATTGTTAATACATTAGCTGTCGTGATTTGAGTGGCATATCTACTCCCGAGTCTATATACGCATTTCCGCCAGTTAGGCAAGAATAAGTATTATCACATGATTTTACCAAATTTGTATGTACGAACCGTAATAATGGTAAACACCATGTAAGAACTATTCGAATTGTGATGAAACCTATTACGACATTCGGGTAGGCGTGAGAGTAACTAGTGAACGGAAAGCACCAATCTGTCTAAAGGAAATGCAAAGTGTACTGAGCAGCAGAATCCTTACTTGCATAGTATAGACTGAAATGTCACAAACAACAAATAAAATTCATGAATTCTTAATGACTGGTATAAGATATTACATGAACATCACCCAATGGAGATGGTCATTTTGCCAATGCTCCCAATAGAAAGAAACACGCGCACCTTATAATTTTTACTTTATTTTCATTTTTGTTGTTCATTTCTTTATAAAAGTTCTTTCGATATACCATCTGTGACAACCTCTATGATTATCTGATGTATGTTTCTTAATTTCCCTTGTCTTGAACTTCTACGCCATCTTGTCTTTGTTTGTTTTTTAGTGTGTGTTTAATGTTTCGTATCTGCGCATGCGTTTGCACCTGCGTCCTTGTGTGAGAGTATTTTTTGCGTTACCCATGTCTACGCCAGTTTTATGTCTGTCTGGACTTGTATTGCTAGCATTGTTGTGTCTTTTTCCCCTGTATTTAGTCTTCAGTCATTAAGTTGCATGCTCTTGTTAGGATAATATTTTGTTATGTGTTTTGACTCGATAATTTGTGTCAGTCCTATGTGTGGATATGATCTTTATTTATGTGTTATCTACAGAGACCTATGTTCTATTTTGGTATGTTGGAATAGCACTGATGAGCTCGTCCAGATTTAATCTGTCTCCTATGCTACGGGTTGACTCTCCTATGTATGTCTTTGTCTTGGTTCTGTATCAACCCTCTGTACATCTTTTCCTTTAGATTTATTTCTAGTTTTACAGTTTATCTGTTGGATATTCATAAAGATAATACATTTTCCCCAGTACCGGCGTTTTCCTAAAGAGGTGTGTAATACTAATCCAAGATTTTGTGGTCGATCATCGTTTTTCTACTATTTGAATTCCAATGTTCATCTTTTCTAAAGTTCATCGAAAACGATACACTACTTTGCGTCTAGCAACGAACATGGCATTCATGGTAGTTCTTTCTGCCGTACCAAGAATCGACCTTCCATGTCATTTGTTGTAGTTCTTTCTATGCCATTTCATGATTGGCTCCTCTGTAGTGGGCAAATCCATTCATATCATTCACCATAGTGGTTTTGAATTTAGCCATGGCTCCTTTGTATACCCTGATCCTGAAAAGTGCGTGCGGTGGATAAAGTGATATATGTGTCTCTGTAATTCTCTTGGAGCATTCATGCAGAACACATTTCTTGTCACCCTGAGATAGCTGATAGCATGTCGATGCGTTTGGTAGAAAGAGAATGGAGCATTTTAGCTTTATCATTCCTAGATTCAATCCAGAGTTCTATGTAAAACACGAGTAATTTTTGGTAAGGGTGCTTAGTGTCGTGGTCTACTGTTAGGTTAAATCACAGGTGGATTGTGTTAAGTATTTACTGTATGCTCTCGATAGTGCTATCTACTAGCTCTGAGTCATGGGTACTCTCTCGTGAAGTGAGTTTAACTCAACGTCAAGATAATGAGAATCATGGTAATGGCTATGGAGTCCTCAGGTAAGCGGTGTTCGAGTCGCCTACCAAACAACACCATGAAAAAATTGACAACATCACCAGCGCTTACACCGATATGCCACATTTTCCTGCTGCGCTTTTGTTTTATTATCTCAAACACATGACTCTTTAAAGGTATAATTCGAACCACCATCTAAATAGCCAAATCACCGCCATGGTAAACAAAAAACCATGATCAGGTGAGAAAATTGTTCGCACTTTGGGAGGGAGTATTAAAACTACCCGAAACGGTCATATTAACTTCGAGGGTATTTGAACACGAGCAGAGAGCCGAAGCAAATACCACAGAGCATTGTATCCGACGTTCCAAAGATTCCGCAAATCCACCTCCCTTACATAATGAATTACATGATTATAAATACTACTGTTATTGCAAATAACTGAGTTAAATTCTCTACACTGTATAGCCGCATTGCGTAATTCTGTAAAATTATATACCTCATTAACACAAAGATACCTCTGTATTCAGAATATAAATATTTAAGTTCCAAGGATTAGAAACTTCTAAAACATTATAAACTTGCGTGTACTTCTGTCTGCATATGTGAGTCCATGTATGTACGTATGTATGTTATCTCTTTCTCTTAATTTCGAGTATATTTTTTGACCGGCCACCTTCCTGGTGGCAAGGTTGTATGTATGTATGTATGTTATCTCTTTCTCTTAATTTCGAGTATATTTTTTTGAACGGCCACCTTCCTGGTGGCAAGGTTGTAAAAGAAAAGAAATTGTCATCCCTTGAATCGCAAGAATGTTTTGCAAATTTTGAAGGTGCCAGCTATCGCAGCCATTTGTAGACTATGAATTAGGGATCTGCGCTTTTTGTCCGCAAATCGAAGTTCAGTCATACTTTGGTACAAGCGGGTTCGTATATAACCCGTAGCTCCAATAATGATGGGTATGAAGCTAAAGGTGTATCTTGGATACTGGATTTGTAAACTCCTCATCAATGGTCCGTAGATGTCCTCCTTCTCCTGTATTTTTCTGACAACGTTTACATCAAGTGGGCAGCTGATCTCCACAACAGAACACGTTTTCAATGTGTGGTCCCAAACAACAATATCAGGTCGGTTGTGCTTTAATTTGGTGGCAGTTTTTATTTTCAGGTTCCACCAGTATTCCTTAGTGCCGTCTGTCTCAATATAATCTTCCTCGTTCGTTGTTAATTTTGTTTTCCGAAGTGCGTTCCAGATGGTTCTAGCTATCCCATCGTGTCTCATGGGGAGGTAGTAGCGAGATGACATTCTTTCGCAGCTAGCAACAATGTGGCTTACATCCTCGATCTTTGTTTTACATAGCCTACATTTATTGTCAGCTGCTGGCCCTCCTCTTTTGTGCAGCAGATATTTGGTAGGGAGATCTTGTTCCTGTATTGCATAGAGATATCCCTCAAGGTGTGATGTCATAAACTTGTCGGAACTCCATGCCAGGCTTTTTGAGTGGTTTATCCTCTCTATGGTCAGTGTTTTACGCCTCAAGTATCCATGCACAACTTTTTCTGTAAATTGGTCAATTTTTTTTTCTTGTTTGAACATTGAATAGGATCTTCCGATTTCTCTGGGTGAGAGATTTATATCAGGCTTTATTCCATATCTCTCCTCCAGATCAGTCGCTATTCTAATGATATTTGTTTTTCATGCTCATAAACCTGGGCAAGATGGTTGCCAACCTTTTTCCTCTGTTGAAGGTGTTGCTTCAGTGTTACTATCCGGGTTTCATATGTTGTTAATATGGATTTTAGACCCCGGCCACCTTCCTTGCGTGAGAAGTATAACCTATCCACATCACCATTGATGTTAAAGTTCCCAGTAACACTGAGAAATTTTCGAGTTCTAACATCCATCTCACTTAGTTCTTGCAATGACCAGTTCAGCAGGCCAAATGTTGGCGTTAGAATTGGCACAGCATAAGTATTGTAGGCAATGTATTTGTTGTATGCTGACAGTTCTGATGACCATATTTTCTTTACTCTTCTGAGGTATTCAGTTCTGGTTCTCTCCTTCTTTATGGGTCCATCATATCTGACATTCTCATCCTGTCCAAGATATCTGTAGTTGTCACCTGACTGCAGAGGTTGTATTGTCAGGCCGTTCATCTCTAGATTTCTAGAGGAGGGCACAGCTCTTCCACGTTTTATTGCCAAATATGCACACTTGCACTCACCAAATTTCATTTTGATGTCGGTTGAAAATTGTGTAATGGGGTCTAATTGTTTCTTGATGTCATTGATATTTGGCCCATACGATTTCAGGTCATCAACAAAGAAAACATGGGAGATACTTCTGGGCCCACTTCTTTGTCCACCCTGTTTCCTGAGTAGGTAAGATAGTGGATTCAGTGAGAGAACGAAGAGTAGCACTGACAAGCTATCACCCTAAAAGATGCCCTTCTGTTAATGTATCTTATCAGTCTTAACTTTCTCCTTCTCAACTCTAAGGATCAAATTGGTGTACCAGTTCTTGGTCAGGCGTTCAACAGCAGCTACCAATGGTTGTGGGACTTTAGCTAACTGTACAGCCTTAATAATCCACCCATGAGGTACACTATCAAATGCTTTTTGATAGTCCAGCCACACCACAATCATGTTTCTGCGATTCTTTGTTGTTTTTTCCTGAATAATTTTGTTAGTTAGTAGGTTATCTATGTAACCCCACACCTCCCTCTTTCCACCAGCTTGCTCAGGTGTTATGATGTTGTTGGTAGCACAGTGATCTTGTAAGTACAGGTTAAGGCACCCAGTATATAATTTATACATGATGTTTTGGCAGGCTATTGGGCTGTAATTTTTAGCAAGGGTGGTTTGGCTATTTTGGGGAATGAGGAGAGTAGTGGAAGTTGATAACCATCTGGGCAGTTCTCGTGTGCCTTTAATGGTTTCTGTAAACAGCCGTATGAGATCTTGCCGATAGAAAGTGAAATTCTTCAACCAGTATCCTGTAATGAGGTCTCGATTTCCTATTCGACATTTTCTGTAGAGCTGTTTCCAGTATTGACCCATCTATGTCATATTGTATGTATGTATGTATGTATGTTATCTCTTTCTCTTAATTTCTAGTATATTTTTGACCGGCCACCTTCCTGGTGTCAAAGTTGTAAAAGAAAAGGCATTTCCTTCCCTTGAATCGCAAGAATGTTTTGCAAATTTTGAAGGTGCTAGCTATCGCAGCCATTTGTAGACTATGGATTAGGGAGCTGCACTCTTTGTCCGCAAATCCAGGTTCAGTTATACATTGGTCCAAGTTGGTTGGTAAATAAACCGTAGCTCCAATAATGATGTGTATGAAGCTAAAGGTGTATCTTCGATACTGGATTTGTAAACTCCTCATCAATGGTCCGTAGATGTCCTCCTCCTCTATTTCTCTGACAACGTTTACATCAAGTGGGCAGCTGATCTACACAACAGAACACGTTTACAATGCGTGGTCCCAAACAACAATATCAGGCAGGTTGTGCTTTAATTTGGTGGCAGTTTTTATTTTCAGGTTCCACCAGTATTCCTTAGTGCCATCTTGGAATTTAAATATTTATATTCTGAATACAGAGGCATTTTTGTATTAATGAGGTAGATAACTTTACAGAATTACGCAATGCGGCTATACAGTGTAGAGAAATTAATTCAGTTATTTGCAATAACAGTAGTATTTATAATCATGCAATTCATTATGTATGTATGTATGTATCTGTGTATGTATGTATGCATGTATGTATGTCTGTGTGTATGTATGTATGCATGTATATATATACATATACACATACATACATACATACATGAACTCACACACATATATATATATATATATTTATATAATGATGTTTAATAAAAGTTGAAAAATAAATATCATCTGAACTAATTCTCGTAAAAAGCATTTCAAATTTGGCAAGTGGATTTTATTTATAGAGTGTTTCAAAAAATCTAACCTGTGTGTGCATCTGCAGCTGTAATCTTTCAGAAATCCACGCATTTAGATATGTCAATGTGTTTATGTGTGTGTACACATTTTTATACATAGACACACACTTATATATATGTATACACACATACACACACACACACATATATATATGTCTGTGTGTGTGTGTGTGTGTGTGTGTGTGTGGATGTTTGTGTTTGATTGTATATGCATATATATATATGTGTGCGTGTGTGTGTGTGTCAGTGTGCGTGTGTGAGTACGTGGCTGTTTGTCTCTATTTGATATGGATTTACCTATATGTGCGTATACATATAGGTACGTACATATACATGTATGTATATTATACCTATAGCGAGAAAGAAAGTTGTTGAAGTAATGAGAACGAAAATTGCGTAATATATTTTGCAATATATTGTTACATGTTTCCGTAAGATACGTTAGCTGTATGTACGCAGTTATGAGAGTGTGTGCGTTCCTTTTATATGTGTAGCTATGTGGGTAACTGCGTTTGTGTCTATCGATGCATGCGTGGGCCAATAGATGATAACGTCTTTCTTAAACAACTGTTCAATATAATAAAAAGTGAGAGAAAATTACTTGGTATTCTCACTGCTAATGAAGGCGATATAAAAATGAAGTAATAAATTAAAAAAGAAATAATATCGAAAATGCAGTGATTAAAATGTCCTTGATTTTAGAGAAGTATATTTTCCACGTAAAATAGACCTGAGGAGATCGAAACCTGAATTTTATAGTTACCTCTATTTCATTATTTTTCTTTCGATTTTTAATTGTTTTGTTTTTAATGTTGACAGCTAGGTAAACCTTTAGATTTTCGATAATTTGCAAAATCTTTAGGATTTTCTTCTGTAATTAAAATAAAAAATTCCTGTGTGTTGAAGGAGTTAATTTTACTTATACTAGCTCATAAAATGTTGTTTCTTTTTTTTATATAAAATATAACATATTTAAGGAGAAACTTGTTTCACATGAATATTGCAAATGTTCAATTTGATCAAACACATGCCGACCGTCTCTTACATATTTTTTTCTGACATAACAGCGTAGCCCCATGACAGACTCAATCAGGAAGGCTTAAGACCTAAATTGCAATCATATTTCATCTAGGATTTTATTGTTCATCGTGTCAAAATGAGAGTGAGTTGTAGTTTCGCAACAGTTTGCTATTTCTGTTTCTGGTTGTAATGCGATTTTGATGAATCCCTGCCTAAACACTCTTTTGTTTGTTCATATAATTGTTCCTACTTTTGGCACAAGGCCAGCAATTACCCAGTGATTTACTTGTACTTTATTTTATCGGCACCTTAAGGATGAAAGGCAAAGTTAACCTCGGCGGGATTTGAACTCAGAATGGCAAGAGTCGCAACTCTATACGTCAAAGCATGGCGTCCGACCCTTGACCGATACTGCCAATGATTGAAAATTATATTCATGTTCAAAAATATTTTACTTATCAAGAAATATATATTGAGACTCCACTTCCTTAAAAAAGAAATATATACTCCAATTCAAGCTAACACTCTGAGGGTGTCTATGCAAAATTGATCCATTGGCCTGGATTCCAAATTCAGGCAAGCCTATAACACCTTTACATCTTACGCGCAGCAAAATGCAAACTAAGACATATAGCAATGGTAGTAGTCGTATAGAGAGAAAACAAGTGGGATATTTATATGAAATAAACTGTATTCTCTATACGTATTTGAAATCAATTCTTTACACTCCAACAAACTCAAGTGAATATTGTTGCTCCATGTTGATAAATATTCATAAATTAATGTTTTAAATTCCCGAAATATATCCTTGCGAGATTAAAATCAAACGTCGACAGATAGTCAATGAAAGACGGATAGGAAAATGCAAGGAATGAAAGAATTACAGTGATAAGTTGTATGGCAATTTCGTTGGTCCAGGAGCTGGATTAAAGGTCCTCTTAAGGAAGACTTTATGAGAAGTAAATAGATAACTACGAAGAATATATTGACCTGAAGTCATTAAGGCAATGCCAGAATTCTGAACCAGGAACAAAATATTTATATCATGCATTTAAGGAAATGAGAAAGTTGAATATGTCGCTGAAACACCTAGAACGTTAAGAATCACCTAGAATGTTAAGAAGAAATAAATAAACATGGTGTCGGAAAAACATACTTCCATAAATCCCTCCCAGAGGGAAGCACCTATATTTTGTGTAGAGTTCCTATATTTGGATGATTTTGTAGTATTTTAAGACGATGATTTTGTAGTATTTTGTAGTATATTAATTATCCTATCAAGCGTGAGGGGGAAATATAATATATATATATACAACGTTCATCCGAACATAAAATAATGGGATATAGTTTGTTGAATATATAATAATTTGGGAATTTTCCGCTGTGTTAACACGATGAAAACGAATATTCCTTTGAATATGACATTAGAATAATATTAGTAATATTCTCAGATTATTCTGAAATATATTCCCTTGGATTAGATTTGTAGAGCCCAAATCAAGGAAAAACATAATTCCTTCAAAGTTTTCGGAGATAAAACGGATTCGACGTGTTAATACAATAAGGTTATGTCTGAAATACGATAAATAAAGAACATTATTTGTTTCCAGAATACGCTTACAATAATATTAGAATATGAATTTCTATTTTTGAAAACATTTTGGTTTCTTTGAAATATGTTCACTTATGTTCAAATATGTTCAAATATGGGCAAAATGTCATCCATGCGGGATGATGGATATAATAAATTACATCGATACAACAGATTTATTAATGCAACATTGCATTTATCATATAAAATGAAATGCAAAGTCGGCATTATTTGGACTCGAATTGCAACTAAATACCGAAAGCCAGTTTGTTCCTCCCTCCCTAACACCAGAATTGAAAGCTTACATCTTTAGTGATTGAAAACATTCCTCACAACATTCAAACACTAGATTTTACTCTCTGAGTTCATGTAGTGCAGAGCTTAACATTCTCACTCATATTTTGGTGGGTTCGATATAATAAAGCACCAGTTAAAATATAGACTGATAAAATCCCCTGTAAGCAACACTTAAAATATTTGCGTTGAGTTAATGGCAGACTTTAGCGTTAACAGTTAACATTTACCTCTATCACATAAACAGCTCATTTTCCATAATACATATGTGGCGCAACAAGAAAGAGCGTTTAAAGCATTTCGTTAAATAATCGCCTCAATCATTTTGTATATCAAATTTTATAATGGAACTAATCTTCTGGGAGATAAAGAGGTGCTTATCCTGAATACTTATTGTACCGAAAGGATAACGTAATTGAGTGCACGAATTCGTATCTCATTATATTTCGATGGCAATCTTAACAAATTTCGAATGACGTAGGAGCAATCGGTGACAGTACGTATCTTCACATAGATGTAAATGCACTAATGGAATAATGCTATAGCTGTGGGTGCATTAAACAAGATTAACAATGGAATCCTACAAATATTCTCAAATAAAGGCTTCGTAACGGATCAGCATTGTCTACTGGTTACACAAAACGTGTTTTTACTACTTTGAAGATACGAGTTTATAAGAAAATAGTAAAAGTTTTCAGATACTTTGTATTTTTTATCTTCTTAATATTAAGTCCATAGCAACAAGAAAAGTATGAATTTGTTTCATAAGAAATTTACAAAGCTTAGACGTATTTGTGCATGATGTTGACAGAAACATTCTATTTTAGTTAGTTGTAAATCATCAAGACTTAATAGTGTGGCAAATTGTAAAAGATATATTCAAGAATGTGTGGTGCTAGAATAATTTGATTTACAAGCAATAAAATATTAAACAATAGTTGTATCGACATTTGTAGTTGGAGCTGTTATTGTTCAATAGTTTATTGACACGCACACATGCACAGAGAGAGAGAGATAGAGAGATAGATAGAGAGAGAGAGAGGGAAAGAGAGAGAGAAAGAGAGAGATAGATAGATAGAGAGAGAGAGAGAGAGAGCACACACAAACACACACTCACACACACAAATATATCTATATACATATTGTCATATTTGGGGATGCTCATGCTGGCAATATAGCAGAACAAATACATAAAAGTATATATGCATTTATATATATATATATCAATAATATTGTTTCTACATTTGGCACAAGGCCAGCAATTATCCCAGTGTATTAATGGTACTTTATTCTATCGACCCTATAAGGATGAAAGGCAAAGTTATCATCGGCGAGATTTGAACTCAGATCATAAAGGGGCGTAACTCTATGGTGCAAAGCATGGCGTCCGACCCTTTACCGATACTGCCAATACAGCACTCTATATATATCAATAATATTAATAAATGGGAGCTATCTTTATAAAACCACAATTTATTTTATATTTATTTCAGGGGTCCCAACATTTTCTTACCCTCTCATCAGATAAAATACAAAAGTTGGTTTACAGATAGTGACATATTCGGACAAGAACTTTATGTTGTGAGTTCTAATTGAATAGTGCATAAAAACTTCAAATCACAAGATAAATATGCTAATGAGGATAACGTTAAAACTGAAAAAGATCGTTATGTTTAGACGCTAGGTAAATTTAAATAATTATTAGGATTATTTTTTTTAGAAGAAAAGGAAATAGGGGTTATTATTAGGGTGGAAGAAAATTTAAGGAAATATTTTAAGAAAAAAATATATTAAAGCTACTAACAGAATATTTATAGGAATGCACGTATATAATTGTCCGGAACGTATTTGTTGAGAGAATGAAATAATTATAATTATTTTTATTTATTTTATTATTTAATTATATATTTTGGAAGTATTTATGTGTGAATTATAAATAAATGTGTTAGAATGACAGAATATTAATTTAAAATGTGAAAAATATCTTGTATTTATATATACGATTGTGTCTATTCTACTGGTGTGTTTTAATATTATGAAGATTGCAGTTATAAGTATATTTTATTTTATTATATTATAAGATGTTAGTTGTATATGCATAAATAATTTTGGTGAGTATATATATATTATTTATTTAATAGGTAAATAATTGTTTCTACTTTTCGCACAAGGCCAGCAATTACCCAGTGTATTACTGGTACTTTATTTTATCGACCCCATAATGATGAAAGGCAAAGTTAAGCTTAGCGGGATTTGAACTCAGAATGGCAATTTAACAGATAAATAAATTTAATAGATAAATAATTGTTTCTACAATAGGAACAAGGCCAGCAATTTTCCCAGTGTATTACTGGTACTTTTATTTTATCGAACCCCGTTAGGATGAACGCAAAGTTAACCTGGACGGGATTTGAACTCAGAATGGCAAGGGCCGTAACTCTATGCGTCAAAGCATGCGTCCGACCCTCTACCGATACTGTCAATTCAAGATAAATAATGATAGATAAATCATTGTTTCTACTTTAGGCACAAGGACAGCAATTAACCAGTGCATTACTGGTACTTTATTTTATCGACTAAGGATGAAAGGCAAAGTAAACCTCGGCGGGATTTGAACTCAGTCCGTAAAGGGACGTAACTATGCTGGAAAGCATGGCGTCCGACTCTCTACCGACACTGCCAATCGATAAATAAGTGTTTCTACTTTTGGCACAATGACATCAAATACCCAGTACATTACTGGTACTTTATTTTATCGACCCCGTAAGGATGAAAAGCAAAGTTAACCTCAGCGGGAATTGAACGCAGACCTTAAATAGACGTAACTATTCTGGAAAGCATTGCGTCCGACCCTCTACCAATACTGCCAATTCACTGTTGGTTAGATATAGATAACTTTATATCAGAAGAGTTATGATATGTTGGGCGAAGATACGTTTACATTTTCAATATATCTCTTAAGAATGTGGAAGTGATTCTATTTCAGTATAGAAGATGTGTATAATATTGTATATTATATAGTTGTATCAAGATAGAAATAAATTTACGAAATTTTTATATTTATCTAAAGTTTAAATGTTACGTAGATATTAGATGTAAACATGTTTCCTTTCAAAGGTAATGATAACTCTAATATTATTAGTTTGCGGAGTTAAGTTATAGTTATATTTATCGTTTAGTCTCAAATTTACTTTCAAATTGTATTCTAATTGTAGCATATGGAAAAATAATTTTATATCGCATACGTTCTCAGATAAAACTTTTATGTACAAATTTTGATAACATTACTTATACATATGTATAAATTTAAAATGCCTATAAAAAATATTAGAAAAAAGTTCAACGAACATCAAAATTACCTTCAAAAACATCATTAAAATCATTACAAAAAACATCACAAAAATAGCGAATTCATTTAAATTGAAACTGGACTATAGAGGCTATATATAATATTTTCTATAGATTATAGATGCAAACAAGAATTATATAACTCGTTCTTTTTGTTTATAGCATTTATAGGATTGGTAACTATGTGAAACATTTCTTCAATACAGAGATGACAAATTCTTGTGAGAGTCATATTCTGATATGCGGGCGATTTTGAAATCGTTCTCAAAGAGATCGAATAGTCAATATTATTTTCTTTTAAGAACCAAATTAAATGTGAAAATGATGTCGAGAATTTTTTGTCCGATCTATTAAATGTGTGTTTATGATTATACCAGCGTTCCTTAAATTTTGTAGAAGTGGCTCCTATATAGTTATATAACTTATCTCTAGTTTTATGGTGCATTTGTATACTAAGATTTTATCTAGCCAGTTATTCCATAGAGGGCAACCTAATTTGTTTTTGCAGTTACATTTTCTAGAGTTGTTGTGTAGATGAACGGTATGATTATTATACGTACTGTTACTAGTAATATTATTATTGTGGTTAGCGTTTATTTGGGCTGAGTTTAATTTTAAGTTTCTATTATTAATTCTATTAATATTTTGGGCTATATTCATAGTAATAGAATAAGAGAGTTTGATTGTATGCCTGTTAGAAATAGAGTGGTATCTATAGGATTTAAGACAACACTTATCTAACGCCTTGAAAATAGGTTTGCTAAAGGTGTCTTAATTCCTAAGGAGATTGGAGGAGAATACCAAATAATATTTCTAGTTCTAGCTTTTTTGTTTGATCTACTATTTAGGTTAATTTTCTTGTTATTAATATTATAGTAAATTTTAGGATGTTTTTGTATACTATTGTTATCTATATATTTAATTTTATGCATGTAACCAGCTCTGTGTAAAGCATGGTTGTAATATTCTGCTTTATCATCAAATATATTTTTATTAGCTTAAATGCGTGATAGTCTTTGCTAGATTGCTATTGACTATAGCATCTTTCACATTTCTAGGGTGGTTAGAATGGAAGCTTATGTAGTTTAGGTTTTCATTAATGTTATGGAAAGGGTGATATAGGCCTAACCTAAGGTTTAAAGTAACATCTAAGAAATTAACAATGTTATTATCATTTTCAATTTCTAATTTAAGGTTATAATTATGAAAAAAATTATATGATAATTGTCTTTTTCCTAAGTTCACTGTTGCTATATTTATCGACTATAAGTAACACATCGTCGCTGTATAAACCATCAGCCTTCTCCGGCTGTTTTCTATGTAATACGTTAAGAATAAATATTCCAACGAGGTCCGTAACCTGCGCTGAGTCAATTGATCCCATTGTGATATCAATGTTGTTCTGTCTATCAGCCCTTGTCCAGAGGTGGTTGTTGAATTCAATAATAGTTTTTCCTGCAGTTGAAAGAAAGTTTATTTCCTCGCTAGATAATTCAGTATGTTTTGATGCTTTATTAAGTAGATTATAGGTTATTGACGAATAGTAGTTAGCAATAACCACTTGTATAAATTGTTTTTATATTTTTATTTAATGTGTACGAACCAATCGATCACTTCGTTTGTACCGTTGTATGATTTATGCTTAAGTACTGGTATGATTCCATCTAGTATATGTTTACTAATTATAACTAGATCGGATTTAGATGGTGCAAAATGTCTGACTGGTAGTTCCGCTTCGAAATTCCTTTTGTGCTCCTTCATATTTATATTCAGTTGTCTTGGTATGAAAGGTTCAGTCCTATTTTCTTCTTATATAAAGTTATATCTAACCAAAATTATTAATCTATTAAATAAATGATACATATACTCACCAAAACTATTTATATATACATACAACTAACCTCTTATATTATAATAAAATATATTTATAACTGCTATCTTCATAATATTGAAACAAACCAGTAGAATAGATCTAATCGTATATATAAATACAAAATATCTTTCACATTTTAAATGAATATTCTCTCACATTAACGCATTTGTTTATAATTCACACATTATATTATAAATACTTCCAAAATATATAATTAAATAATAAAATAAATAAAAATAAATATAATTATTTCATTCTAGCTACACCCTTACAATTACTTTCCGGACAATTATATACGTACATTCCTATAAATATTCTGTTAGTAGTTTTAATATATGTTTTTCTTAAAATCTTTTCTTAAATTTTCTTCCACCCTAATAATTATTTCTCCTTTTAGCACAAGGCCAGCAATTATTCCAGTGCATTACTGGTACGTTATTTCATCGACCCCGTAACTAATAATAACCCCTATTTCCTTTTCTTCTAAAAAAAATAATCCTAATAATTATTTAAATTTACCTAGCGTCTAAACAAACGATCTTTTTCAGCTATAACGTTATCCTCGTTAGCATATTCATCTTGTGATTTGAAGTTTTTATTCACTATTCAAATAGGACTCACAACGTAAAGTTCTTGTCTGAATATGTCACTATCTGTAGACGATCTTTTGTATTTTATCTGATGAGTGCGTACCAACAGTTTGGTACCTTTGAAATATATATAAAAAAATAAATATGGTTTTATAAAGATAGATTCCATTTATTAATATATATATATCACCTAAGAGAATATTAGTCTACCACTTCTTTTATACAATAAACGTGGTTTTGTCTGTGCGTGTAATTGTTTTTCACCGCTCGAAATAATGACGTATTATATTCGTTTTTTTCCGTTCTTTGCCAGGGAACGTTTCCACGAACCAAACCATCGTCTTCCTATCTTCCTCCGGTTGCAACGTTTTCTGAAATATTCATTTCTGTGTTCACGTATTGACTTTGTTTCAGAAGATCCCGTTAAGGGTGAAAGCAGCGATTCTTTGCTTAAACTTTAATCTGTTATTTTAATAAATATTTGCTCTACGGTTCTTATATATTTGATATATATTTATCCTTATCGAGCCCACTTTGGATTTTAGTCTTCACATTTATTATTATTACTTTATATATATATATATGGTCTTTAAAGCGATTAAATACCAATGAAGGTTGGAAGATCACTGATGAAGGACTACATTTTGACGCTATAGTCACTTATATATTATGAAATACTGTTAGCTTCTCGCTACAACAATTTCTATTATTTTCATTTATATATATATATATATATATATATATATATATATATATATGTGTGTGTGTATTATATATATATATATATATATATATATATAACAAAGGAATTGTGGTAATGAACCAGATGGACCATAACGCACCAGAGTACTCAATACTTAGGGTAGTAGAGTGGGAAATAGGAAAAAGTATGACCCCGACTGCAGAGCTCACGCCGTTTCGACCGCTATTTCTGGATGTGGGATCCTGTGTGTGGTGCCGGAACACGTTACATATTCATTAGAACATCAGCAGTAGGCTGCACTGGAAAATTAACTTTAAAATAGTAATTCCGCGGAAGCACTACACATAGTGTGATGGCCCAGCCTGATCATCCAGTCATGATGGAAGACTTAGAAGATTTCACCAGCTATTAAATTGCTATAGAGAGAATCACCTATATTGTATATCTATACATATATATATCCAAACATCTAGACACGCGCAGAAAAACACACACGCGCACACGCGCAAACGTACATATATACATGTATATACATATATATATATAAAGATTATCATTAAGACCAGTAATACAACGAAGACATAAAAGGATAACAGGAACGCACATTTCGTTGCTTTGACCAACATATCAACTTATGATATTATAATACACGCCCCGCTGTCTTTAGTTTCTCTACGCTTTAACACATGATGGTGTGGAGCAGAAAAAAGAAAGAGATACAGAAAATAACAAATCAGTCTCTGGGAAGGTTACAAAATGTGTAATTTGTTTATTTGACAATAAACAAATAAACAACCATCCGGTTATTATATAGACCCACTGGATGACTATAATAAATTGAAGAGAAAACTAACAGTTGTATGTGTTTTTAATGGCAGCAAGATCCTCCCAAAATATTATATATATATATATATGTGTGAATATGAAAACAAGACGTGCTGCGTGGTTGCAAATTAGTAACATATGAATAAATGTATTCCTTCATCAGTGATCTTCCAACCTTCATTGATATTTCATCGCTTTAAAGGCCATATACCTCCAGTTGGTGCGAGCAACGGCTAAAGAAATTCGTTGGGACACGTAAATAAGGGGAACGAGCGAGACTGTAAACAATCAAAGATGGTAATGCAAGGAAAAGTGAGGAAAAAGGAGTCAAGTCCCAGAAATCTGTGTCTGTGTATGTATGGAGAAGAAGGCGTAGGAGACAAGTGGGGAAGGAATGAGAAGAAGAAGAAGAAGAAGAAGAAGAAGAAGAAGAAGAAGAAGAAGAAGAAGAAGAAGAAGAAGAAGAAGAAGAAGAAGAAGAAGAAGAAGAAGAAGAAGAAGAAGAAGAAGAAGAAGAAGAAGAAGAAGAAGAAGAAGAGTGATGGACAGGGGATAGGTGTGGTATTAATACCAGGGCTATGGTACGGAAGGAAAGGTTGGGCGAAGTAGAAGTGGACAACAGGGACGTGTAGTACTAATAATTTCACTGTTAATAATTGTTTCTACTTTAGGCACAATGCCAGCAATTTACCAGTGCATTACTGGTACTTTATTTTATCGACCCCGTAAGGATGAAAGGCAAAGTCAACCTCGGCGGGATGTGAACTCAGATCGTAAAGGGACGTAACTATGCTGGAAAGCATGGCGTCCGACCCTCTACCGATACTGCCATGGTAAAGGGAACTGTCCGTGGGATTAGCTTAAATGATGGAGTGACCTTAGAATTGACTGAGGAAGTAATTGTTTCTAAAAATATCTATCTTGGTATTTCTGTCTGTAATAATAACATGCCTCGTTTGTCCTTCTTAAACAGAACTGATTCTTCCCTGCTACTTCCTCTGTTGGTTGCGTCAGGAATAAGGACAACAGAAAGAGAGAAAGAAAGAAATCTACAGACAAAAATTTGAAATTTTCTCCATATATATGTATGTAAAAACATTGCTTTTTCCATATTCTCATTGTTCTCATTGATATTTGCAGTTTACTTGCATCATAGACTTTCGTTTTGTGAAAAAGCGTACAAGCTGAAACCAGTACAAATGATACGCAAGTTCCTATTTTGTAAATAAATGTGTTGATGTTATTCGGGAGAAAATCCCTTTAATATTTTCTACTGTTTTTTTTCTTTTTAACTATATATATATATGTATATATATATATATATATATATATATATATATATATATATATATATATATATATATATATATATATATATATATATATATATATATATACATATGTATATACATATAAATGCCCTCTAGACGTATGGGAGTTTCATTTGATAGAAATCATTAGTAATATCAAATAAAGTTCGTACTGTTGGGTATTTATACATTTTGTCGAAGCAGAAAAAAATAGGAAATGAGAGTTGGTTGGGAAGTATAACAAGGTGAAGCTAAGCGATAATTAGATTCAAAAGAGGTGGAGGATGTAGTAAAATCACTAAAATGTTTGTTCCATCAGACTTTTGATGAAATGCTTAGAATTGTGATGATTGCATTGCATTTTGAAAGATAGGTAAGCAATCATTGGGTAGTGGGCTTCACAGTGAATCTTCTTTACTTTATAGGGTAGGTTTACACCATTATGAGCAGGAAACCGATCATACTTATTCATTTACAGACGCACATACAGCACCGACACACAGACCCGCATATGCACACACGCATTCTCTCTCTCTCTCTCACACACACACACATGTATATAATATATATAGAGATATACAGATAGACAGATAGATAGATAGATAGAGAGAGAGAGAGGGAGAAAGAGAGAGAGAGAGAGAGAGAGAGAGAGAGAGAGAGAGAGAGAGAGAGAGAAAGAGAGGGGGAGAGAGAGTGGAAAAGAGAGCGATATAGAGAGGGGGGAGGGGTGAAATGAGAAATAGCACGGAAATACATTTACGGGTCTGTTCTTCTTTTCCCTATTTTTTTTCCTTTCTCTGATTTGGCAAAGGGGCATTATTGAAAACCTGAGCGGGACAATTCTTTTAAAAAGAGAATTTTATAATCTATATAAAGTATATAATGTATTACCGCTTTCGATGTATCATATCTTTATTAGTAAAATTCACCATATCAAATGTTGAATATTACCATTAAAAATAATTAATAAAGGTTAAAAACTAAAAATTAAAGATTTAAAATTAAGCGGTAAGTTGTTTGCATCTTCCTCTTTGAGAATGAGACTGGAAAATGAACTCTTGTATATATATAGAGCCGTGTGTAGTCATGGTTTTAGTAGCAGCGATGTTGATAGTTGTGTTTCTTCACATAGAACAAGATTGTTGTTAGGGACAAAGGAAATATTCTGTAAATATGTGTGTGTATCTCAAATGTGACAGTGCACTGGTCAAGTGTTCAAATGAGTGTGGCGAAGGGGGCAATTGTAAGGTAGATACACATTCTATGGGATTGGAGACAGTAGACTTGTAAAAGAAATTCTATTTTTGGAATATAGGTTTAGAGAGTGTGAGTGTGTACGAGTGAGAGTGTATATATAAAGAGATACACACATGTGTGTGTGTGTGTGTGTGTGTGTGTGTCTGTCTGTGTGTGCTTCAACCTGTCTGTCACAGGTTCCTCTGTGGTATATATATATGGAAATGTCTGTGAGTGTTTATGTACACATAGGAACCTATATATGCACACTTGGGTAAATACAACCTTGCCCACTGTTCCTGAGTAAGAGACAGGTATCACAACTGGGACGCCACAGATTGTGGCTAGTTTGCTAGCCCCCAGAAAATGGATGCCGTGGTATATGTGAGGGTTTTGCTTCCGTTGCCTAACGGATTAAATTCCGAAAATACCGGTCACTATCAAATACGTATTCTCCTGTCTGTGGCGTACGTGAAGATTCGTGGAGTTGGATATTGTAACTCCTGTGAGAATCTCCGGGGTATCGCATTGACATATAGCATTTCAAGGGCATTTTAAAACCTGGTGGAGCCCATCTATTTTCTGGGTCTGAATACAGCAGATTTCTTCTCGAGAAGGGGTATTATGAAATAATGGATGATATAAAGTGTTATAGAGAAAGATACGTCCCCAATGCTAGAGAAGTACATTTTTTCGACCTTGAATTCAGGAATTGCATATTTGACAACCGCTGGATTTGAACTCAGAGAAAAGAGAGCTGAAACGAATACTACAAAACATTCGGACAACCCTAACAATCCGTGGCTATTTACGGTAGTGGGGAAATATATATAAATATAAAAAAAAAGGTGATGACTTAAAAGCTTTGTGGGAATTTGAAATTTGAACTGAACCATCCCCGTGAAAGTAACCATAATAATAGTCGATTATTATAGAGCGTAGTTTGCAAAATCGGGTAGAGAGAGCTAGAAAGAAGCTTCTCTTAGGATTTGATAGTGGCAAATCACGGGTGCAATGTGAGTGCATTGACTAATACACTGAAATGCCACTTCTCGAACATTATATTATATTATATACCTATGGCGGTGGATTGGCAGTATCAGTAGAGAGTCGGACGCCATGCTTTCCAGCATAGTTACGTCCCTTTACGATCTGAGTTCAAATCCCGCCGAGGTTAACTTTGCCTTTCATCCTTGCGAGGTCGATAAAATAAAGTACCAGTAATGTACTGTGTAATTGCTGGCCTTGTGCCAAAAGTAGAAACAATTATATTATATACGTATGTCTATATCTATATATATGTATATAAATAAATACATATATGTGCGTGTGTGTTTCAGTGTGTGTGGGTGTGTGTATTTGTGTCTGGGTGTATAGGTGTGTACGTATGTATCGACACACGCAACAACTAAAGATAACACAGGCAAGAAAAGCCACACACTCTGACTAACTTGATGTTACAACATCCCAGTAACAGGCTATATAGAATTTAAATCGCATCCAATTATTCAAACTTCTATGTCACAATTATCACTCCCTAAATACGTCAAAGAAACAACTATTTTTATTTTTCATAAATACTTTTCCAATAAACACTTCACAGTATGTAGTATAGAAAGAGGAAATCCGCCATCACTGCCATACATTGATTTTACACATCCTATAAAAAATGTTATTATAAGAGACATTATGGAATGAACCGCAACGGAAAACTCTACCATACATCTCCACACACAACCCCCTCAACAATGAGGCATTCGACACCTTCCTCCAGAACATTCCTTTACTAAAAAGAGACCCAAGAATGAACAAAATCCTCCAAACACACAACATCATACAGAGCAAAAGACGACCTAAATCCATAAAAAACATCCTCACACAAGCCAAAATCCAACAAACCCTCACAATGAACCCTACAGTAACAACATTAGGAAGGCTCAACTGTGGCATATGCATAAATCTGATAGAAGCTTCAACATTCCATTTTAAAGAAGGACAACATTTCACAGTTAAACACAACTTTACATGTGCATCTAAAACCTAATCTATGTTTTGACCTGCTCAGGTTTTCAAGAGCACTACATAGGACAGACAGAAAACAACCTCCGACAACGTATGACCGTCCATAAATCACAAGTCAAAATAGAGGAATTTAGAAAGATTGAATTTAGTGAAAATATCGCCAATTGTGCACCCAACCAACATCCAAACTTTAAAATGTGTTCCCATTTACAAATTCAATAGACAACGCTACTTTCACCCATCTTACCAATAAGGAAACGTATTTCATTAACAAATTCCAACCTCTACTTAATACACTAAACTTCGGACTAAACTAAAACTGGAATGAACGATCAAACATTTACAAATACCTATGTCTCTCTAAAGAGTCACCTCTCCAACACCCTACCTAATCCTTTTTCTTAAATAAATTAAATATCATCCATCATAAATTACCTCCGCCTGCATATTAATTCTCTAAAAAGAGAAACCATATCAAACCCCAGTCCACCATTTGCCTCCATCATGGATCAACTAAGCACTCTTGCTATATTAACACATTTTGATCTGCTTATCTTCAAGAACTATGCCTGTAAATAACATTATTTTTTCTTTCACATTTTTTTCTTTTTTCTTTTCACTTCATAAACCTTGTTTGTAAATAACATTATTCTTTCTGCACCATTTCTTTAACATGTCCAACACCACCATTCTACACCAATACATATTATTATCATTTGATTATGCATAAAAATGCTGAAATCGGTAATAGACAATTATTAAATATATAAATAAATAAATGCCATTGTTAATTAATAAATAAATCAACTGATACCTTAACACTTCACACAAAGTAAAAAATTTCGCTTTAATCATTTTCTAACCCAGAAAAAAAGAGAGAAAAGAAATAAAAAGGGGAAAAACAAATATTTTTCTTCCTAATAATCGTCCTTTTCTCCCTATTTTCATATATATATATATATATATATATATATATATATATATATATATATATATATATATATATTAATTATGCATATATATTTATTATATATGTATTATATATCATATATCACATATCACACACATACACACACATACATATATATATATATAAAGAGATAGAGAGAGAGAAACAGAGTGTGTGTGGTGGTGGTGGTGGTGGGGGGGGGGAGATAATGAGAGAACATATTGTTGAACCTATTGGACCATATAACGTTGCATAATAAGTAACTCCAGTTCCATTATCCCACTAAGAAGGACGCTGCAGGAATTGTTCCATGACAGGCAGATCGAAAAGCACCGTCAGTTTTGATGATGAGTGTTCCAATGTTTGAGTGTTCAACGGTACTACCTGATAATGAAATCAACTTGCAAATGTGCGATGGGTGCGTATACTATTAGCATAATTTACAAGGAGATCCAGCGTGACATAATATGTGATAAAGCTGACGTTTATAATAACAGATCCCATAGGAAACAGTTGTTGTCTACCTAATTTCCCTCGAAGGTCTTCAGTCGACTCAAGGAAATGATACATGCTCAACAAGCCACGCAACTGAATTGAATTCAGGACAAAATGATTGTAATGCGAACTACTTGTGCATTCAGCGTTTCCTACGTTCATATACAACTGATAAAGCCTCGAGATATTACCAGTAAAGGGAAAATACATAGTGAAAAATATGTGTATACCTTATTCCTGTCTCCACGATCAGCATTTTAATAAGGTACGTAGGGATTTCCGAGCGATTCTTTACCAATTCACATGCACCAGCATTACTTCTGTTTCAATAATCACCATCGGGATAACATCACGTTAGTTTCAAAAGGATATATATGTACTTGTAGTGTGGGTTTTATAAATAGTTGTAGTGTTTGTCAATATTGTTTTGTATATGCATCTATAGTAAATTTATTTTTATATTTATAATACACCATGGTTAATTGCTGAATTATGAGACTTGAAAGAGAAATAATTTTTATAAAACTTGCTTAACTCATAACAGTAGCTTTACTCCCTTTAAAAACTATTTGTTTCTATATCCTCTTTCTCTACTTTGTTTCCTTTCATGCGTTGTCTTTTCTGTTTGCGCATTTATCTGAAGTAGCCTATCAGAAGCAAGTACAGGTAAAAAGACGAAAAACAATTAGGTATATTTTTGTGAGAGAACATTCTTTCTTTTTTTCATATGTCTAAACTTAATTGGCAACTGTCATTATTAGGCTTCTATGAAAGATGCATAGTCTAATTAGCAGAAATAGAAAAAAAGTGTTAAACCAAAACAAAACAATGAACCAAAAGGAAACACATAATTCATTTAGTGCATAATTACTAACCTTTCTACCGTTATATCAGCTTAGTAAATCAGAAATATTATCATGATGCAGCCAGGAGCGTAAATAAATAAAAGGAATCGTAGAAATAAATAATATAAAACAGTGAAAATGTAAATAAATAAAATATTATCTATAACAAACCAAAATAGGTTATTGTATTGGAATGTTATTTCACGAAGTGGGGTCGTTCTGTCTTCTGCTTTCTCTAGAAGTGTGGGAAATGTTTATTGTTGAGTCAGGGGTGGGATGACTGCACCTATAATACTCGTCCGGCCTCTTTGGAGGGTGGTATTAAGGGATGAATTGGGGAAGGTCTCGTTTCATTGTAAAACTTTGCCAAAAACTTGAACCAGGTCGAATTCTATAACAACACCCAAGAGCCAGTTGCTGTTGTTAAACCAACGAATTGATGAGGTCTAACTACTAATTGTTTTGTTCAGTTATTATTAAAATATGTAAAAAGCAATCGTGTCTGAGCGAAGACTTCCTCCCCTCACAGGGTGTTGTTGTTCCATGGCTATATCAAAATATTTCCGTTTGAAAATTGTTGAATGTTGATTGTAAGACTAGAAAAGCAAATTCAAAATAATGATTTCTAATGAAAGGCCAATCTGAAAATTGTAAAATGGTGTAGCGAGAGGCCGCATTTACTTTAAGGCTCTGTAAATAACTTGAATGAATACAGCATATTTATATTGGTATAAAAGGTATCCATTGGGCGTCTCGTGGAACAGGATTCTGAATAGAATGCACATTATTTCTAACAAATATGCTTGATACATAGTTTCCTGTGCAATATTTCTTGAAATTTTATATGTTAAATGAATTCGAGTTGTAATAATTTTGCTACATAGGCACAGTTTTCAAAATTGAATAATTACTGAAGAAACCACACACATGTCTTATAATTAAAAACCGAGATAAAATGAAGCTGGTGATGATTGATGAAAGATAATATCAATTACTAATCCACAGACGTGATATGTATATTCCCTTTGATATTGTTCTATGATGCTACTTGAAATATCATCAATGGCTGAAGTCAGAAGATACCTGTTATAATTGGGTAGCAGTAATACATTCTACATTCAAATACAGAAATATCTACCAACGTTTCTTTAAGGCGGGAGGAGAATACACAACACTAAACAAATATGGTTATTATAGTTCCATGGTACAATCAGCGTGTGTCTATTTAAAAGAAACTCATATATATTTATCGAGATAATAATTGTATATTTATAGTTCACATATATTGCAGATTTGCTTCGGAACAAGAATTGACATATATTTCAATAAATATTAATCAGTTAAATTTCCGAATGTTCATCATTTTCATACATAATAAATTATCCAAATACTCTCAAAATAAAAATTCGAAAACGTTACAGTTAATCTCAAGGGGGAGAATGATTATAGATTATAGCCTATTTCATAAAACTATATATATCCGGGAACACTAGGGAATATTGGGGACTGCAAACAGAACTGTAAGAATAAATAAATAAAATAAAAAATATAAAGAAACAACTGCAAACCAAAACATAAATTGCACACAACATTCAGAACTGTCGGACTTTTATCTACATTGTTAAATAAAAACCAATAGTTTATTTGTACAGCTGTATTAATCTGATGTATATATAATAATATTATAAACTTATTACAACAGAAAACCTTTTTGTAAAATATTTGAATGTAATACATTGCACATATACTAACATAATATGTACGTTCGCATACAAAAATAAGGCATAAGAATTTCATTATATATATAACAGTTGTAGTACCCTTTCGTTTCCTGTTCACGGCAGGGGAAGTAATTTTTATACACACATATATATATATATATATATATATATATATATATAGATATGTGTGTGTGTGTGTGTGTGTGTGTGTGTGTGTGTGTGTGTGTGTGTGTGTGTATGTATGTATGTATGTGTGCATGTGTGTGATCTACATACGAACGGAGGTCTACATACTAACAACTTAAGTGTGATGACCCTGGATAATGAGGAGGATGACAGCTGTCCAAGCAATCAGCTAGCCCTACCTATGGATTGCGGTATTAGACGTCTTGATAAACATTGGGATAACACTGTCCACTCATCTAATTGTAACCAGCCTGTGATACCACAAAGAGTTAATTGATATCCTAAATATCTGAAAAGAACATTTTAGTGAATTAAGGAAGTGGAGATCTAGTCAATAGAATATATATGTGCCGTCCAATTACAGACACAAATTACCAGTAATTTATCCGGTGACTAAATCAGACACAAGCTGCAAAACCAGACAAATATATAAGTTGTTATCATCAGTGAACACTTCATATGAGAAAGAATAATTGTTTCTGTTTTAGGCATTGGGCTAACACATTTTCGGGGAAGGAACAGTCGATTAGACCGATCACAGTGCATTTGTGGTGTGTTATTTTATCTAACCGGTATGGACGAAAGGTAAAGGTAACCACGGCAGGATTTGAACACACAGAACCTACTGCATATCTACCGTCCTTATCAGAAGATATGAGAACATTAACAATAGTTCAGTAAATATCGTAATAGTAAGCCAAACCTGCACCCGTTTAAACGCGATAAAACTTCAACTTAACAGCATCATAATCTATTAATTTTGTGCCAACGCATATGAATACTTTCTGATAGCAAAGATTCTATATGGTCGTTTGATATCTTAGTTATAAAACCCTCAGCATTCTCAATTCGCAACTACCGACGCAAATAGCGTGAATTTTGGACTGTGAATCATCTATAAATTCGGCAGGACATTTGTTTCCGTTCTTTCTGATATTCTACTGATGTTGTTGCATTCAAATCCAAGTCGTTCTATTTAACTGACATCCAACATATCAAGATACTAATTCATTAATTTAGGAGGTTTAGTGTCAACATAATTCTATAGATACAATACATATTATTTAATGTCAGGGGACCGTATTAAGTTATCGTGAGATATAATATATCCCTCACACAAAAATCTGTAACTCAAACGGGTGCTCTGATACAATATCAGGTTGATCGAGTTGACTAATTTATCATTTAATTATCAAAACCGAAATAATGACTTAAAATCTCAAAACTATCTCAGTGATGTCAACAGTGAGCTATAAGTATCTAGTATATATGAAAGTAGGTTCGAATGTGACAAAGAAGGAATTACAATTAAGAAGTCTATACATCGAGAAGAAACCAACTTTCTGACAGCGATACACAAATATTAGACTACCTTAGCTATAACCGAATGGAACAACGCATTATATATATATATATATATATATATATATATATATATATATATATATATATATATATATATATATATATATGTATATATATGTATATATGTATAGAAGAATCAGGACCCCGTGGCTTAGTTCGGATCTAGCTCAGCAGTCAGGGCTCTGACTCTTTTCCTATTACACACTCTACTACACTAATTATTGAGTAATCTAGTGGTCAGAATGATGATGACGTCACTAACCAGTCACCAATCCAAGGACGCGCAAACAGGATGAAGGTGGACGATATGGACATGTAGGGTCAGAAACTCCAGAAAGAGGATTTGCTCCGAAATCAATAGACGTGTATGAGGAACCTGTGAATCCAGAGTCAGGTCGATCCACACACAGATCGCACCTCGAGCTGTTCACCTGGGAAACAATTGTAATACGCAATAAATTGAATTCCGATGCATCACTGATTTTTAGTTTTCCATTCTATCACACTCTGCTCCGTAGGAGCATAGAGTGCTCAACTGGCATACCGCCTATGGAAGCATCTTAGCTACCATTAGACATATATTTCGCTCCTTTACTAGTAGAGACCTTACAGAGAATCACCATGGAGAAATTCCCGTACTCTTCCACTTTAAAACACATCCCGATCCCTTCTGGCAACACCTACATGAGCCTATTGATCCCTTACACCAACTCCTTCATTAGATGCATGAGATGGCGCGCATTCCACCATAATAGAAGGACGCAGCAGCACGCACAAGATAATCCTCACTACCGCCTCAAACAGATCTTTAAATCAAGACGACACCCATCACATAACGCGCTGCTGGAAGAATTTGAAAACCGTATCGTCAGTATCATCTGAAACTTCAAATTCCGAAGGAATAGTACACCCTATAATTAATACCTCAGGAAACTCCACAATCAAAAGCATGGAAAGATGCGCGTATTTATTTGTACCCTCGGACAAAACTGGTAATGTATACATGCTTGAGCAATTTACATACAACGACTGCGTCGGGAAAGAGGTTAGGGAAAACTATAGGACCACAGGCGAGGAAAACCTAGATAACATCAACGCCACGACCAAACAAATAATAACCATGCTAGAAATAGATGATAGGACAGAACAATATGTACCCAGAAAACCGCAGATATCGATTAAGGATCACGAATTAGAGATTAGGACAAATCTCGCTGTTAGGTTAATAGCACCCTCCAAATCGGACATAGGTAGGGCCAGTTAGAATATCATAGATAGGATACTACCGGTACTTAGGAATAAAACTAGGCTTAGCTTATGGACCTCCACCATGGAGGTAATTGACTGGTTCTCGCTATTAGATAGCAAGCAACGGGTAAATTTCATTCAGTTGAACATATCAATTACTACGCGTCCGTATCACCAGTAATCGCGAACAAGGCCCTCAGGCGCCCCATGGCTAAGTCCAATCTCACTAGAGAGGAAGCAAACATCATAATAGCAGCGAGAAAGACGCTAATTATCTTCGACAATATATTATGGGAGATGAGAGCCAGACCCGACAGTTTCGATATTACTATGCGGTCGAGTGACTCTGCGCAGCTGACGGACCTGGTGGGAATATATCTCCTCCAAAGGCTAGCGGAGGAGATCCCAGGGATCGGCGGAGGAATATATAGAGATGACGCGTTATTTACCTTCCGCTCCTTAAACCCCAGCCAGCTGGAGCGTATGAGGAAGCGTATATCACATTTCTTTCAGCAACACGGCTTATCCTTGCTGATAGATACTAGCACTAAGACGGTGAATTTCCTTGATGTTACTCTGGCACTAAATACGGGCATACAACGATCATACCACAAGCCCAACGAGAACCTGCAATATGTGAATAGGCACTCGAACCACCCCAAGTCCGTCATAGACGCCATAGTAAAAGGGGTACCCAAACGCGTATCCACCCTGACTGCTAACGCAGACGTCTTTAACCAGCATGCCGACTATTATAATGAGGCACTGCACAGGGCCGGTTACACGAAGCCATAGTGTACACGCTGGATAGGGAAGGGCCTAGTGGCGAGGCACGTAGATGTGATGATAGCAATTGTACTTCCATAGGTAGACAGTACAACACGGAAATAGCATTTAGGAATAGGAGTAGCAGTATAGATTACCGCAAGGACGCAAGACTGACACTAAGACAGAGGAAGGCATACGCGGTAGGCAGACCACGCAGTACACGGAGACGGAATCCCGATACGGACACACTACGCGACGCGTACACTAAAACTAGGGACCCGGTAAAGACAGAACGGGCGTGAAACCAGGTAGAAGAAACACCCGGATCAGTTGCAATGAAATAGCCCGACAACAGCACCAGATAGTAGTAACGAGACTACCAGTAGAGCCGACAATATAGACCGGAATTCTTCAGTAAGTAAACGGCGTAACCCGACGCTCACGGTAGATATATATATAGCGGCAACATAAGGGACGGCAGACAGGGTTTCCAACTATGCTCCGGTCCCCCGGGCGGCAGCCATACCCACGGAAGACGCTGTAATCGAATGCCAGGCGGAACTGAATGAAGGAGGTTGCACAACCCACCCACAGAACAACACCCAGAGAATCGGGTGAGTGCCCTAGTAGACTAAAGGCTCAGCGTTGGAAATGAGCAAGATAACGACCGTACATGCAACTACAGAGCGGGCACACAATGACCTCTGCAAGGTAGATGCCTAACGAAGCGCCTAGTATACAAATGTGTGGTTAACATGCACAACACCAAGCGCACCTACATCGGCGTTACATCCACAACCTTTAAATCGAGGATGTCTAATCAGACAAACTCTTTCAAGGACCGGAACAAAAGTTACTCCACTAGACTGGCGGACCTAGGATGGGACTTGAAAGACAACGGCACCCCGTATGACATTCACATGCATATTCGGCTGGAAAAAGGGAGTGTAGGGTATGCTTATCCAAGGCCCTGGAGATAGGCAGATTGAAGGATGATGCGGTCAAACTGAAATCGGAGATTATCATGACTTGCAGACACCAGAGAAGATGTACATTCTCCGCATGGACAAAACCGGACAGCCCAAACTAAATGTATGCGAGGAAGCGGATGCCGGTCCGAGAAGCGGCACGGAACCAAGGGATCAGACACCATAACTTATTGACTATATATATGCCCCGTGGGGTAAGTCGACACAACCTATGCTACCTATCGGACTCTGCACGTCATCTTAGGCAACTACATCGCATGAGCCGGGACACGGTGGTTCAACTTCCAAGGATATTCAGTCCCGTACCATACATCAATAAGGCACTCTATCTCACCCACATTGACATGCTACATTATGGCCTGTTGACGCACTCCCTGCATGTTTATCTTTGCAGTAGTATGTGCATATTCTCCACGCATTCCCCTATGTAACACCTCATGTATTGTTTCCATGTACAAACCAATGTGTATCTTTACATACTTTTCTTATATAATTCATATGTATGTATTTTTTTTATATATTCTACATACAATTTTTTTATATATTCTGCATACATTTTATTATATATTCTGCATACTTTTTTTTATATATTCTGCATACATTTTCTAAATATGGTCTGGACATAACCTTTACATTACTGCCATGAACGCCCCATATGTAGTTTTGCTTGAGGTTTCTATACGTGGATTAATCCACGTTGGCAACATGAAAACAACTTTTTCAGCATGTATATCAAGGTGTATTTTTTCGTGTACAGCCCAATGTGTATCTTTATATGCTTTTGTTATATATTTGTTATATATTTGTTTAATGTGCGTATAAATATATGTATATACTTATGTATATATGTGTAAGAGTATATGTGTGAGTGTGTCTGTGTATGTATAGGCACAGGTGTAGAGGGTAAAAATGTGTAGATATATATATATATATATATATATAGTGAAAGATTGAAGAGTAACTTGGTCGGCTGTACAACAAGGGGCTTTATTTCAAGTATTAACAATTGTTTCATTGATCAGGTGAGTCTAGAAGCCGATAATCGCTCGAAATTGCGTCACTCGATCTCCAATACATCGTTTACCTCTGATCAAATCCTCAGAATACGAATGAAATCACACATGACATGGTATATATGGAGAAATAGCGTAGAACAAAAACAATAACAGCAATAATAACATATAATGATAAATAGGTAAAGAAGTTACATATGTAAAAAATAAGAAAATAAAAAAAATAAAAAAATATAAACAAATAAAAATAAATAAGAGCATATATGTACAGAATACGATAGTTGATAATAGTGGATGGGGTTAATTATGGATCGAGGATGGTTTGAGTTATTACCCCCCTCGATTCATAATTAACTCCATGGCACATATTATATTCCTCAGAATATCCTGCCTACCATCTAACCTAGAAATGTTTAGCGAATACGCAAACTATTATAACATAGCTTTCCATAAAACAGGACATAAAGATGGGTTCAAATACACACCAGATAGAGACAGGAGCAACAAACATAATGACAGTTACACTACCGACACCTATAGAAATAACAAACAAAGTACTAAACATAGAATTAGACAACGAGCAACAGAAATAACTGAACCGAATACTAATATAAGGACCCCTAGGACTATAGAAAATTCAGAGATAGGAAATACTTATTGTTCAATCCAATATTCAACTCCTCTATAAAAAACAAACTACCTTCTACATTCTTTAAACTAATTGACAAACACTTCCCTAAACTACACAAATATCATATAATCTTTAACAGAAAAACTATCAAACTATCTTACTCTACTATAGCCAACATAGAATCACACATACATAAAATCAACCAAAAAAGAATCTCTAAAGAAAATGACCTACCAACATACACCATAGCAGCAAATACAAAACGCAAACACATAACAACATCACAACCACACACACATCAGAGCGCATCATAACAAAACACTAATAGGCATAAATCTCAACACACCCATAACACGATGCAAAACCGCAATGGAGAACTTGCATAAAGAAAAGCCTCCAACTGTAACTGCCACCTACCCGAATATGCCCAATACAGAATAGATGCCTGGATTCAAGTATGGTGTACCTGTGTACTATAAATTCAGGCAAATTTACATGGCACTATATAGGTTCCACGGTTGGGGAGTTAAAAAAACGAAGTTCCGTAGACTGGAGAACTCTACAATGCTCGCCAATAAAATATGGCAGCTTAAAAACAAAAACAAAAGAATATAGGATGCTGGTCAAAACTATCGGAGGCAAGGGCCTACAACAATGGAATGTCCCATTGCTGACTTTGCAATATGGAGCTATTCCATATTTTAAGGTATGTTAAGATGCTGCTGAACAGCAAAATAGAAAGATCAATTTTCTGTAGGCACAAAACAGGTACCAAGTTTACAAATTTCAAACCACCGTGATTCGACCGAGCAATCCCAAAATTAGAACTGAACCACCTGGATTTTGACGTAAGGAATACATACCATCACTAACATCGCTATTAGCTGTCAACTAACTGGCTGGTCACTAGATCATACATCTCCTAACATTTCTTTCACCCTCTCTCCCTGAAACCACATCAACCCCATTAAGATAAGATAATACCACACAGACATATCAAAACCCCCTCTTCACCATCCATCATCAGCCCTTAGGTCTCGTACTAGTATCCCCCACTTAATTTCTAATTTATTGCTTTTTCTTTTATCTGTTATTTGTTACTACCTAAGATTCTCTACACGTATTTATGCATGCTTCGAATATTGCTTTTCATGTTAGCACTACGTCCACCCTATATTCTTATACAGAACCTTACTCACTATTATCAACTATCATATTCTGTACTTATATGCTCTTATTTATTTTTATTTCGTTATATTTTTTTTTATTTTTACTTTTTTTTTTTATTTTCTTACTTTTTACATCTGTAATTTCTTTACCTATTTATCAGTATATGTTATTATTGCTGGTATGTTTTTATTTTACGCTATTTCTCTATATATACCATGCCAATTATGATTTCTTTCGTATTCTGCGGATTTGATCAGAAGTAAACTATGTATTGGAGATCGAGTTACGCAACTACGTGCGATTAGGGGCTTCTAGACTCACCTGATCAATTAAACAATTGTTAATACTTGAAACAAAGCCCGTTGTTGTACAGCCGACAATATTACTATTCAATCTTTCCTTATTATTACTCCAAGTATAACCTACATAGGAATTCTCGTGAACGCGTGCCTAACTATGTAAAGAGCTTGTTGAGTCAAACAAAACCGTACGTTAAAACCATCCGAAACATAGAGTACCCACAACCTCTAACTCGATTACTTATAACGATAAAAGGATTACAAATGAGAATACATACTGTTAGAACATGTTTATACAATTGTACCTACGTCCGTTTCGCCCAAAAAGGGCTTCTCAAGGGCATACAAATCTATAGAGTATTCAGTATAGAACCCAGAAGGGGTTTTAAGAAGATAGTCACATCGAATTTCATTCTTGATTCAAACAGACATGGTCGTTATTGTCACAGAGCAAGGGGAGTAACTCTGACCTGTGTTTGAATAGATTCCCTAAATGGCTTATTATCCGTTCATATGATGGTTGTTTTCCACTACTGTTTTATGGGTGCTACTTTACTGCTGCCTAGTCAAGCCGGATCTAAGAGGCGTAGTTGGCGTACAGATGTTTAGTTATGCAACCTGCCCGCGGGCGCGTTATGGTTTGGTGCAGGGGCACCCAGTTTATGGTGTTCAGGTCTCAACTGGGGTCCAACCATAGAATGACTGTTGTATTCTGTGCCTGCACTTTATCACAGATTCTGCTCTACTGTCCATGAGCTCAGGGGGTGCTCTTACGATATGGTAAAGTTCCATGAGGCAGAACTGCCACTTCCTCTTGAAGTTGTACGGGGTTGCCCTGCTGACAATTTCCCAGTATGTGGAGAAGCTAATGTTGGAGTCTTTTAATGTTGTGATGAAATTGGCGAGTGATGTGGAGTATCTAAGCTTCTTGTTTCTAAAAGAGTGGAGATGCGTTCGAAATCTAGTTTGAACGGACCAGAGGCCCCTATATAATGTTTGACGCTATTATGGCTAGTACGGTGCACCTATAAATAGCATTGTCTGTCAGGCAACTTCCTCTGAGCGGAGAGCTTCCCTGGTCTCGACAGTTGCAGTGTCGGCTGAGGTCGCTGCAAATCCGCTGGCTCTTAGTGTCCGAAGTAAGGCTATTACTATCACTACCAATGTTATTGTCAACGCCACCACCACTATCGCCGTAATTAGTATACTATGCCGTACTATTATATCCTGTAACGCTCGGGTGTTACAGGATATAATTATTACTCGGCACGCCACAGCGCCTTCTGTTTGCGCCTCGCGACCCGTACGGGTCATCAGCATGCTCACTAGTTTCGCCGCGGTTATGTCGGTTGCGTCTGCTGGAGCTGGCGTCGACACTGTCGGGTGCTGCTAGGGAAGCGTTAAGGCTATTAGGGTTGCTGTCAAGTCTAGACCTATCACTGCTATGGTGCCGTTTCTTAGTGTGTTACTGTAATTAGTTATCCCTATTATGTCTGCTAGATTAGGTGTAGTGGAGAAGGATATTTTAATATTGTTCTTATTGAAGATTTTCCTGTACTTATGGTTGGGTGGGAAGTTCTTCTCTAAGGCTTCGAAACATATCCTAGGTTAACCAGAAGCCACACTCCGTGTGGCCATCATTTTTGTTAATCTTATAGGTAGGGAATAATTCTAGTAGGCTACAGCAGCTACCGTTGCCCATATCATGACCTTTATTATGCGGTAGGCCTTCTACACCACCACCCAGGTAGTTAACGCTACGGCCGTGTTTCTTAGTGCGATTCTCTATACTATAATTGTTGGCTCTAGTATGGCCGCTGCGTATGCGGTTATAGGTATGGCTTCCTATAACATTAGTCCTATGATGGGGTGGTTTCTAGAGTCAGCGTTAGGAAGGTAGGAGATTATACGGTTATATCCTGCATCCACCAAGGCTTTATTGTAGTAGTCAGCAGTTTGGTTGAGGATGTCCTCGTTACCGGAAAGCCTCGAGATCCTATGGGATATGCTATATACTATGGAGTTGAGGTTAGACATAGGGTGGTTTGATGCAAAATTAATATATGATAGAATCTCGTCGAGCTTATGATATGGCTTGTACAGGCCCGTACTCAACTCCAGGGTCACGTCTAGGAAGTTGACTATCTGGTGGAAATAATAGCTAATAAAGATGAAAGAATGGTATTTAACTAAAGTAATGGTGCGCGATGGGGCCCACTCACAGCCCCGGTGGACATAATGGACAAGGCGTTTCCCCGGAGGACGGCAAGGGAGACGCACTGGAAAAGCTACTCCAACTCGCGGGGCTCACACCTACGGCTGGCCAGCTCAGCGCCTATGGTGGTGAGTAAGGAGGTAGCGCTGAGGCCGAGGACACCAGAAGTTTCCACTGCCAGGGGAACGACCGCAAACCTGTCGTAGAGCGACCGGTATTTGAGGAGTTTGGCCCCTTCAGCCCGACGTGCAGCAGAACCTGGGTCAGTCGCAGACTGCACCAGGTTGCTGCTGCAGAAAGTGTCGGTGCAAGTGGCATCCAAGACGAGCGGTTTGCCACCGCGGTACGGGAAGATGGTCATGCCATCTGGCCTTTTGCCGTCCCCTCGATCCAGCCCCACCGCCTCGAGCTGGGAAGGGAAGCCTGCAGCATCCAAGCGAGGCTTAATGACCTCGTTTAGGGCAGTATGGCTTAGAATGCGGCCGGCACTGTGGCGACAGGAAAGCGGCTGGAGGCCGAACGAGTCCACGGTGGAACCGCAGCGACATTGGTGTGGCTGGCAGATCCAGAGGCCGAGCCTCAGGGGAACGCCGATTCGCAGGCTATGGTTGTCTAGCTGCGTGCCACTGGAGAAGGAGGGCAGCACATGGAACCAGGCACCAATGTGGGGTTTGGAGGCCGCACGAAAACAAGCAAGGCGGCGCTGGTCGAGCTTGCGCGTGAGCCTGTCTGAGGCCAGGATGCACTGGATGGCATCCCAAGTGTGTTGGGGGGACTTGACGTCAACAGGGGGAGAAGGAGGAGGGACGTTTACTGGGCTAAGTTCCAGCCGGTCCCACGTCTCACAGGCCGCCTCACGTGCTCTGAACACAGAGGGTTCTATTGTGTTTTGAAGAGCCCTGCTGACGAAGACGCGGCACGAGGTTACCGACGAAAGATACGACGGCAAAGCTAGTGACTTCGGGGACCCGAGGACTAGGCCGCCATACCTGACCGGTAAAGTGGCCTGTTGTCACCCTATGTTGTCAAACTTGACGTTGCATATACCCTCGGTTGCTGCTCGTATACAAGTATCGAGGTCAACGAGGAGAGATGTCTGGGTGTAGCATGGAGCGCTGCGGAGTGTATAGAGGAGCTTCGGCATGGCGAAGCAGTTCATCAGCAGAAAGAGAGATGGGTGGCCGTCAATCAAGCCCAGTCGGCTCGTGAGAATCTGGAGCTATTGAAGCCTAGACCTGAGGGTGGATCAGATGGCCGGCAGGTGGATCGGTGTCCCGAGGATGAGGACATCCTCTTTGGGGGTCAACTGAACCTGGCGGAGAATGGACCGCACGTCCAAGACGGAGGCTGCAAAGCTCACAGCATCGAGGCTGACGTTCACCACCTCCGACTTGGCCGAGTTCGCCTGGAGGCCGATTCCCGCCAGGGCAGGAATCACTGATTGAAGCACTTGGCAGACCGTCCGTACGGGTCCGCCCAACGTAGCATCATCCAGATACCAAACGTTAAGAATGGCTGTGATACTCCGGGCGATGTGGTCAATACCAAGGGCGAACAGGAGGGGTCCCAAATGGTTGCCCTGCTGGACCCCAGTAGCCGAGGGTATTACCGTATCAGCAGCTAGGAGCATGCTCGGGGCTCCATATGTCAGGTAGGCCAGCGGGTAGGCAGAGGGGGCTCGGCTGAGGCAAGCCTCGAGCAGATGATCCCGACGTAATGAGTTAAAGGCACCTCATTGTCAAGCTTGACAATGAGGTGCCTGGAGTCCCTGGATGCCGGTACCGATGGGCAGCTGCTGAAGAACTGCCTGATTGGGTGAGAGGCTCCCTCACAACCACCGTACACGCCGACACACAGTTGCACCGGACTAAACTCCTCACCCAGTTTATGTGTGATGGACTTGCAGATCACCTTGGCAGCCAGCCTACGGAAGACATTTCCCAGAGCAATGGGGCGTATGCCACCCTCTTTCTTCCTGAGAGCGGTGAGGCTGGCCGAAAAAAAGAGGCCTCGGGGGTAAGGGTCGAGGGCACCATGAATGAGCCTATTCGTGAGCGCCACAATTGCACTCAGAAGGCGGCGCCCGGCCTCAGCGTAGAGGGGTGATGTCAACTCCTTCAGGTGGCCTGGTCGGATACCATCAACACCTACGCAGCCGCTAGCTGGGAAGGTCCTGACGGAGGACATGATATCTGCATCAGGAGCCACAAGGAGCGAGCAGGTGGGGGTCGGGTGGGGGTATGGGTCTGAGATCAGTGGCTGGCTCAGGGTGTTTGAGCCGCAGAGCAGCTATGATCTCCTCGGTGGGTTGGAGGACAGTGTCCTCTGAGGCAACAAATCTGACTGCGGCCGAGACATCACCCATGATAAGCTTTGCGTTTACCTGGTAACGCAAACGCTTGGTGCTGGCCTCGCGGGTGGATGATAGGGGGTATCTGAGGGTGGGATGTGTGGCGTACCTGGGCACGCTTGGAATGGGCTCTCGCCCAAATGACGAGACATTGGCCTTGACGAAGACTGCTGCTGATTGGCCGCCCCGGTCAGCGCCAGAGCTGGTGAGGACGAGGGCCAGTGGGGCGAAATAGAACAGCCGCTCACAGTCACTGTCTTGATTGGAGTCAGGGCGCTCTCCATCGAGGAAGCGAGAGCATTGGCTACCGGCACCCGTGCACTCTCGGGATCCTAAGTGGGATCTTCCGGAGCCACCTGAGCCGAGCGATGTTGACCAGCGAGGCTCGGGCGTCAGGCAAGCTCGCTGTCCCATCTGGTGGTGTTCCAGACGGCCGTGGCTGGGAAAACGTGGGGAAGAGGCAGCTCCTGCACCTCCACGCTGCGAGGGCATTGGAAGTTCGACGAGTCAAGCCAACGTAGGTGAGGTGGTGGAAGCAGCCGCACCCCAAATAGTTCCGGCCCCTCTTCCGTTGTTTAGTAATGTCGCAAGTGCTGCAGGTGTTGATTTGGATGGGTGGGGGATGAGGCGTGGGGCCGGGGACTGGGGCACCGAGCTGCATTAGGGGTCTGTGGCTGGTGTGTGTGGCTGGAAGGGAAAGTGCTGGTAAGTGGGCAGCAGAGCTCACCTATATATATGGAGGTGCCAGAAAACGAGAGCGAAAAGGTGCTGCATGGAGGGGGAGACACAGGAAGGTAGAATGGCAGTAAATGTATGAGTGAATGGATGGATGTACAAAAAAAAAAAAAAAAAGGTGTGGGGGGAACAAGGGGTTGTTCCCAGCGGAATGACCCAGAATTCAGCACGCATACATGCGAGCAACTGAGCAGTTTGTCAAAGACGATATTCTCAATGGACGCGCTTACAATATTTGAATGTAACTGAACCGTCGTGTCATTTAATTTGAAATGTGGAGCAAAGTAAAAAGAAAATAGTGAATTTGGAGTGTCAATCCTTGTAATTTTTTTTCCCCCTTTTTTTTTTCCAATACCGGACAGTTTTCCAGGATCTATACTCATTTTTTTAAATTTTTATTGTCTATAGTTAAGGATAGGCCATACGATTTGAAGAACTGGTGTATGCGCTTGCTAAAGTTCTCTACCCTGCGGGAGCTATGGTTTCTAACGGTAAATAGGGCGTCGTCCTTATATACACCTCCTTGTAGAACCGAGGTCTCGTCCCTACGTCTATGGAGGAGGTATATTCCAACCAGGTAGGTCGCTTGCGCCGAGTCACTAGACCCCATCGTAATATAGAAGTTATCAGGACGGTTGGTTCTGGTCCAATGGGAACCCTCGAATTGGATAATATTTCTGCGCGCTGCTAGTACTATATCTATCTATTTTTTAGTGAGGCTAGTGTTAGATCTAGCTAAAATAAGGGCCTTGTTTAAGAGTATGGGGGAGATAGAGGAATAGTTGCTGTCTATGTCAAACTGGATTTACTTTAGAGTTGTCTTATCGGGCAACTCGGTGAACCAATTAATGACCTGTTCGGTGTAGTTCCAGAGACACATATTAGCTTTGCTATTAAGTTCAATTATTACTCTGTCGAAGATCACTTTACTAATCTTACCTATATCCGATGGAGAGGGACATATTAATCTAATAGAGGGGCTTTCATTAAAATTACATTTGTGATCCTTAAGAGAGAATCTAGGTGTCATAGGGACATATGGGTTGGTGTACTTATGTATGTCTAAGCTAGTCACTATATTCTTCCCTACTCTATTAATGTCATTTTAGGTATTAATGGGTGTTTTTTTTTAATAATTTTTTTTGTAATTCGTTATAAATGAATTGTTCCTACATGTTCACGTCCCTCTAATACAGCTTCTTGGTTTTCTCAGGGGTAACGAATAGGTGTGTGTCATTCTTGATCTTAGTGATGAGCGCGTCTAGGGATGTTAAGGATAAATTACTCCATCGGCGTTTGTTCTTAAACTTGATGTTTCTGATCAATTGAGCAGGTCTTCCTCAAAGGAGTCAAGCAAGGTGTTATGCGGTGGGTTTCGGTACGTTTTGAAGCCGTATCTCTCCTTAGGTTCTGGAGAGTTACGGGTATCCTTATCTAGGTGGTAGACCTTCCATCTTACTATCCGTATAGATCAGTTAGTATCATCGATAAGTTGCTTGAGGTATATTTTTCTACTAGGTAACTTTCTACTACTTCAGAGACATGGGTAACGGTTGATTCTCCAACATGATAGCAAATAAAGTAAAATGCTCTACTCACGGAGTGTGGCTTCTGGTTAACCTAGGATATGTTTCGAAGCCTTAGAGAAGAACTTCCCACCCAACCATAAGTACAGGAAAATCTTCAATAAGAACAATATTAAAATATCCTTCTCCACTACACCTAATCTAGCAGACATAATAGGGATAACTAATTACAGTAACTCACTAAGAAACGGCACCATAGCAGTGATAGGTCTAGACTTGACAGCAACCCTAATAGCCTTAACGCTTCCCTAGCAGCACCTGACAGTGTCGACGCCAGCTCCAACAGACGCAACCGACATAACCGCGGCGAAACTGGTTGGCATGTTGATGACCCGTAGGGGTTGCGAAGCGGCAACAGAAAGCACTGTGGCGTGCGGAGTAATAATGGTACTAACCTGCGCGCTACAGGATATAATAGTTCTAATTACGGTGATAGTGGCGGTGGCGTTGACAATAACATAGATAGTGATATTAATAGCCTTACTTCGGGCACTATGAGCCACCATAGCGGCAGCGACCGCAGCCGACACTGCAACTGTCGAGACCAGGGTAGCTGTCCGCTCAGGGGAAGTTGCCTGACAGACAACGTGATTTATAGGTGCACCGTATCTAGCCATAATAGCGTCAAGCATTATATAGGGGCCACCTCTGGTCCGTTCAAACTAGATTTCGAACGCATCTCCACTCTTTTGGAAACAAGAAGCTTAGATACTCCACATCACTCGCCAATTTCATCACAACATTAAAAGACTCCAACATTAGCTTCTCCACATATTGGGAAATTGTCAGCAGGGCAACCCCGTACAACTTCAAGAGGAAGTGCCAGCTCTGCCTCATGGAACTTTACCATATCGTAAGAGCACCCCCTGAGCTCATGGACAGTAGAGCAGAATCTGTGATAAAGTGCAGGCACAGAATACAACAGTCATTCTATGGTTGGACCCCAGTTGAGACCTGAACACCATAAACTGGGTGCCTCTGCACCAAACCATAACGCGCCGGCGGGCACGTTGCACAACTAAACACTGTACACCAACTACGCCTCTTAGATCCGGCCGGCTTAACTAGGCAGCAGTAAAGTGGAACCCATAAAACTGTAGTGGAAAACAACCATCATGTGAACGGATAATAAGCCATTTAGGGACATTTATTCAAACACCGGTCAGAGTTACTCTCCTTGCTATGTGACAATAACGACCAGGTCTGTTTGGATCAAGAATGGACTTCGATGTGACTATCTACTTAAAACCCCTTCTGGGTTCTATACTGAACACTCTATAGATTTGTATGCCCTTGGGAAGCCCTTTTCGGGCGAAACGTACGTAGGTGTTTTTGTATAAACAGTATGTATTCTTTTGTAATCCTTTCCTTTGTAACCGCTCTGCTTATATTCTCGCCCACTAAATGTTAGCGCCTCTAATATTTAACCCTGTAGGCACAAGTATTGAGCATAAATGCACCAGCTTTTGGCAACTAACTATATGTATCGCTTATCCCTTTAAGCCTCTACTCTCTCACGGTACTAAAATATTATATATATATATTTATATATATATATATACATATATATGCGCATGTGTGCGTACGTGTGTATGTATGTGTATGTATATATATATATGTGCGTGTATATGTATGTATATGTGCGCATGTGTACGTGTGAGTGTGTATGCTTTCGTGCGTACATGTGTGAACGTAAGCACGCAACCTACTCTGTATGTATCTCTCTATATTTAGTGTTATTATAGCACAATAAAGCAATGCAAATATCGGATAAGTAGCACTCTACAGATTATAATTGTTTCTACTTTTGGCACAAGGGCAGCAATAAACCAGTAGATTACTGGTATTTTATGTTTTCATCGATCAAGTAAGGATGAAAGGCAAAGTTAACATCAGCGGGATTTAAACTCAGAATTGCTAGGGCCGTAACTCTATACGTCAAAGCATGGCGTGCGACCCTCTACCAATACTGCCAATAATAATATAAGATCAAAAGATGGTTAAAAGAATTCCAAGTATTTTATTATGCGCATAATAAAATACTTGGAACTCTTGTAACCATGTTTTGATCTTATATTATATATATATTATATTATATGTATATATATATATATATATATACATATATATATACATATACATATATACATACACATACATACACATATATACGCACATACACACATATACATATCTATAAATACATATACATATATATAAACATATATATATATATATATATATACACACACATACATACATACACCCACACATACATACACACATACATACATGCGTATATATGTATATATACATATATATACATATATATATACATACATACATATATATATACATATACATACATACAAAAATATATATATATATTTAAGAGTTAAACAAGATTCAATGAATACACCAAAGAATGGGTTTTACAATAGATTGGAAGCACTCTACTCTAAATTTAAAGGATTTACCAAACCCGAGAAAGAAAGAAAATATACATATAATGTTCCATACACCCACGGAAGTAATCTTTACCAAAATTACTTATAATATTGACACCAGTTTCTATAATATAATTTATAAGATATTTATAGATATAACTATTAATGTTAAATAGTTTGAGTGCCTAAAGTACCAACAGTTAAACTTAAAGAAGTCAGAATGTTCAACTAAATATATGTATTGATCATAATATACCAAGATTATAGTTTATTATTTGTTCATATAATGTATTAAGTAAATGATTATATAAGATCGACCTTCCAGGGAAAACCAAACAATTATATTAATGTCATTTGAGTGTTTAAATTATTTATAAATACGATTATGTTATTACAGTTGACAAAGATATTTGTACAAACTATATATAGATATAATTATAGGTATTAATGAAACGGTACACATTTAATAAAGAATAACAATTATAATCAGTGTTAGTAGTGCAAATCCAACTTTCTGTTTGATAACTTGTTTGATAACTTGTTTACTTGATGGATATGCATACCCTATGATTTTTTGGATATTTTTAACTTTGATTCAGATCGATAATGATTCCACTTCAGGGTGTATTGATGGTTACTTTCCCTCAGTTCCCAGGTCTTGTTCTGTGAGAAAAACCACAGACCCTCCATCTCAACTCACCTTTTGAAAAGCAGAAGAACTGCGAAACCGGTAAAGGAACCAAATAAATATATGTATTTAAAAAAAAAAAAAAAAAAAAAAAACGCTCCAGTTGCATTTTCGATTTCATCTCTTTTTCTTTATACTTTCACTCGTGTAGGACACCGGTTATTTTTCATTTTGTAAAAAAAACCTCACTTTCTAATATATATATATATATATATATATATATATATATATATATATATATATATATATATATATATATATATATATATATATATATAAGTAAGATGTATAGTAGGTCGTATGTGAATCGCGATGATCACGTCTGACCTACCAAATATGTGACGGTAGCTAGTTAAGCTCAATGCGTATACGCAGAGCAGAAATATTTTTTCAGGGAAACTTTATATTTTTATTTTTTATTTTTTTATTTTATTAGCCTCTTAATTTCTTCTAGTTTAGTAGGTTTATTGGAGCCTGTAAGCTTTATGCACTTATTGAGGGATTTTTAAGGTGCTTCTAAAGGACCCCAAGTCTTTTAGTTTACTGTTAATGCGTAAATTATATATTATCTAATTTTTAAACTTCAATCCCTGACCCCGACAACTAATATAAAAGAACCCCCTTAGAATATAGACCCCAACTATACAAGCCGAGCTGCTGATGTGTACCACAATTTCAAACTGCTAGCCTTGAGTGATACGTTGATGTAGATAATCTTACAGTCACATGTTGTATGCCTTGAAAAGTCCCACCATGTGGTCGGACGAAACGGCTGTCGGCAATAAACTTGTTATAATGTCATAATTGTTCCTTTGTTCTTTTTCACAAATATATATATATATATATATGGTTAGCGAAGCAGAAAATTGCTTATTGTGATCCAGTTCGTGGTTTAGAAAGCCAGTTTCATGGACGGTTTCAACGTAGGGTTAGGTGTAACTCCACAAGTTTACAAGAATTCCGTTCAATCTTGGAGTATAAAGTATAAAAGAGAAAATACAGGTAAGCATTGAGAGAAGGATTTTATCCAGTTATTTACGACCGTTTCATTGGTAAGTGCAACCTTATATTGCTATACTGCAAAAAGCAGCCACTCAATGATAATTGTTGTTCACGTCCAAATTTTCAAAATAGTGAGTAAGTTACTCTTGAAATAGTTCTTAATACATAGAGAAAAACATTTTTGTGGAATTGTATTTACTAGTATAGAGAGGAAGAGGAATTAGAAAGTGAGGGGACAAACGGAATAGTATAGAGAGAGAGAGGAAGGGGGAGAAGAGTTAGGAAGTAGAGTGACAAACAGAGATGGAGGGAGGAGTAGAGGTGGAAGGATTCCTGGATCAGTTTTGATACGTAGACATCATGTCGTCCATTGTAGAGAGTTAAAGAGAATTAAATTGATAAGAGTAGGAGGGATGGAGAGAGAGAGAGACAGAGAGGGGGGAGATATAAAGAGATCAATATATATATAAAAAATAAAGATAAAAATAATAATGATAAAAATAAAAGTAAAAGTAAAGAAAGGGCAGTAAGAAGAAAAGAACAGATAGCCAAAAATGTGAGGAAAGAAATGAAGAAAACGAAAAGAAATAGAAGAGGAATGAAGGAGAAGGGAGGGATATAGGTATTGGTTTTGTGGGTAATTAAAGGGGTTAGATAAAATAAGCGGGTATAATGTCTAAGTATATGCAGTTTGCCAGTTGGTAGTAAGAGGTTAAGAGTTCGATTTGCACTTGTAGTGCGAAAACGTTTCTTTGAGTCTATGTTTACAATAAATTGATCTTTCGATTTTATTGTTGAGTAACTTATTCTTCGAACTCAAAATGTGGACAGCTAAAGGTCACATAATCGACAGCTTCTCATACCACTCCGATATGGGGGCGCGTTCGATAATTGTTTTCACCTCAGGGTGTATTGATGGCTACAGACCCTCCATTTCAACTCACCTTTTGAAAAGCAGAAGAACTGCGAAAGCGGTAAAGGAACCAAATAAATATATATATTTAAAAAATAAAAAATAAAAAAGACTCCAGTTGCATTTTCGATTTCATCTCTTTTTCTATATATATACATATAGGAACGATCGACTTTCGTCAAATCGGACCGAGGGAACAATGTTTCCGTTGGTCTTTCCACTTGCTAATACTATCTATCGGTCGCAACTCCAGGTAGAAGGAGCAACGTGAAATAAAGTGTCTTGCTCAAGGACATAACGCATCACCTGGTCCAGGAATCGAACTCACAACCTTACGATTGCGAATCCAATTCCTTAACCATCCGCTACACGCCTTCACTATATATATATATATATATATATATATATATATATATATATATATATATATATATATATATATATATATATATATATATATATATATATATATATATATATATATATATATATATATATATATATATATATATATATATATATATATATATATATATATATATATATATATATATATATATATATATATATATATAATATATCTGTGAACGAAGTTACTTACATATATACATACACCTAACTGTATAAACTTTTTGTGTTTTCATTGGTCAATTTGAACTCTGTTCCCAAACAGACCTGTAATTTTGAATTGTTGTTATTATCAATAAATATATTTCATTATTTCTGAAGACGGCATATATATGTGTTGGTATGTATATTTAATTTTGATAGTTTGTATAATTTTGTACATAGATCTGTTGAATATGCATGCCAATTCTAACACATATATATCCTAGAAACGATCGTTAAATAATGAACTTTTTTTGTTTAATATAAGGAACTGTTTCATTGTTTTATTCATTATTTTTTAAATATTTTATCTTGACTCTGTATTCTGTTTATCTTTCACCGAAAGTGATTTTTCATTGCATCTCTTCTTTCCGTGATATCCGGATTACATTGAGTTCTTCATACGAATTGGACACTACCGTAAACTCTTGGTAGATTTATCTACATATATATATATATATATATATATATATATATATATATATATATATATATATATATATACACATATACAGATACATGACCATATGTAGGTACGAATGAACGCACGTACACACAGCGATATGCATACAAACGAACGGCCACTCATACAAATACATACAAACATGTACTCATAAATATACTCATATACACAGGCACATAAAAACACCTCTACAAGCAGAAAATGCAGATAGGTAAGAGGTACTTACATAACCATAGTGCCGTGTTTCAGGTTGAGGATGGGTAGGGGTGGGGTTGGAAGGATGTAGAGGGGCTCTTTTGTCGGCTGGCGTTTAAAAAAAGGAGGGGGTCGTTTTTAACCATCTGGCATTAACACTGGCTTAAGGTATTTGAAAGTTACAAAGTTTTTGTGCATGCAGTTCGGGCAGTGTGAACAAAGTATGAGCGCGCTTCTGGAGTATTTTCCATTTAAGCGTGAATAGGGTGGAGTTCCTTTTGAGGTCCCAAACATAGGAGACGAGTGTTGTCTGATTTAATTCATCCGGTCATCTGAAGAAATGTGTATGGGCATACCACCGGGTCTTAAATTTATTGGAAGTCATGCCGATGTAAGTCTTTTTGTTGTTGCAATCATCGGTGCCTGAGATGACATCGCATTTGTCAGGCATTTATTTTCAAGTGGGTAGGCTTCGTTATTTAGGCAATTACACATATATATATACATATACATACATACACAAATATATACATATATATATATATATATATATATATATATATATATATATATATATATATATATATATAGATATATATATATATATATATATATAGAGAGAGAGAGAGAGAGAGAGAGAGAGAGAGAGAGAGAGAATTAGTACATCTACCAACATATGTGTACAGATGTACACTCATGCTAGCACATATATAAGTTACGTCTTAATACATATGTGGTTCTATGGAGGTGAATGCAGAACAATTATATGAAAGACGTAAAATAAGAAAATTTTAAAAATTAAAAATCAACTTACTTACTAAAATTTTCACTCCAACTAATTAGTTTCTGTAATGGGATAAATAGAGTTACATAATATATATAACTATAGAGAATTCATTACGTCATCAGGGAGTCTATTCTCAGCTAAGTTCGCAGGCAATGCGTGGACACAAGGAACCCATATAAAAATAATAATTCAGTAGATGGAAAGAAGCTAGCGTGGACTAAATTCCGGAGCACTGAAAAAATGTTTTCACTGTCTCTGGTCAGTGGCAGATTCTAAAGAATCAATCACGTGACACCGAGGTTAATCATTTAGGAGCGGGGTGGTATTATGACAAGAGCCTACTACTACCATGAAACAGCAGTAAATTTTAGCCAGTTTTGCTCAACAAATAATTTGGAGATAAATATAGAGAATTAGTACATCTACCAACATATGTGTACAGATGTACACTCATGGTAGCAAACATATCTTTAGAATCTGCCACTGACCAGAGGCAGTGACATTTTTTTCAGTGCTCCGGAATTTAGTCCACGCTAGCTTCTTTCCATCTACTGAATTATTATTTTTATATGGGTTCCTAGTGTCCGCGCATTGCCTGCGAACTTAGCTGAGAATAGACTCCCTGATGACGTAATGAATTCTCTACAGTTATATATATTATATAACTATATTTATCCCATTACAGAAACTAATTAGTTGGAGTGAAAATTTTAGTAAGTTGATTTTTAATTTTTAAAATGTTCTTATTTTACGTCTTTCATATAATTGTTCTGCATTCATATAATTGTTCTGCATTCACCTGCATAGAACCACATAGGTACTAAAACATAACTTATATATTTGCTAGCATGAGTGTACATCTGTACACATATGTTGGTAGATGTACTAATTCTCTAAAATTTTCTCCAAATTATTTGTTGAGCAAAACTGGCCAAAGTTTACTGCTGTTTCATGGTAGTAGTAGGCTCTTGTCATAATACCACCCCGCTCCTAACTGATTAACCTCGGTGTCACGCGATTGATTCTTTAGAATCTGCCACTGACCAGAGGCAGTGAAAACATTTTTACAGTGCTCCGGAATTTAGTACACGCTAGCTTCTTTCCATCTACTGAATTATTATTTTAATATGGGTTCCTAGTGTCCGCGCGCATTGCCTGAGAACTTAGCTGAGAATAGACTCCCTGATGACGTAATGAATTCTCTATAGTTATATATATTATGTAACTATATTTATCCCATTACAGAAACTAATTAGTTGGAGTGAATATGTTAGTAAGTAAGTTGATTTAAAATTTTTAAAATTTTCTTATTTTACGTCTTCATATATATATATATATATATATATATATATATATATATATATATATATATATATATATATATATATATATATATATATATTTATATATATATTTAAGAGTTAAACAGGATTCAATGAATACATCAAAGAATGGGTTTTACAATAGACTAATAAACTCTGTAACCTCTGTCTACTAGAGACCCATACTATAACCTTTTCGAACCTTAACCTCCTTAATAAAAAATCGGAGTGTTTGCGTCGTGCCAGGACCGCTTCCGACAAAGCTTTAAACCTAATATATAACAATGTCAGACTTGAACTTATCACCGCTTTTAACACCGCACCTCAAGGGCTTGCCTTCTCCCACCACTACACCACACTCTCTGATCCACCCTTTCCTCGACACAAATCATTCTATCTATCTATACTTTATACCCTAGAAATATCCCCATAAGCACCAAATGTTAATACAATTACTTTTAATTACTTATAATTATATGGGGATTGAAACATAATACAGTTTATATAAACTTTAAATACTAGATACAACAATGTATTATATATGCATTTGTAATTAAATGTATAGAGTAATAACATTTGATATATATAGGATTAATTTATTAAAATAAGGGATTTGACTAACGTATATGTAGTATGATGCAATGAATTATATATGAATTATATATGCATTTATAACTTAATGGATAGATTAATGACATTGAATATGGGGGATGTATTTGTTTACCCAAGAGATGTATTTAATTATATCATGCAAATAGCCGTACGCTGCTCCTTAGCTTACCAAAGGTTATGTAGACACAATTCTAATTGGTCCTTTGATATGTTTTGAGAGTAGACTGTATTTGGAGTGAATTTTGATATAAAGATATAGCACTTTGTGTGGGAAATTCAAGGAGTAATCAACTTCCTATAGATACCTTCAATACATTATGATAGAGTAGACTGTATCTAAAATTAAATATAAATATATAACCTTATATATAAGGGACTCAATTGAGGCACCATATAATATATGTTAGAACAATGAATTTAGTTATGAGAATCAGCTAGTTACCTCCCCTTACGCATTAACTCCCCTTAATTACACACCTACTTCCGGATAATAAACCGCTGTAAATTCTCGCAGCAGAAATAACCTATTCTATAAATATGGATTAAATAACTCTGAGCCTCAATACGTTACAATCATTTACTACATAAAACATTCAATACGAATTCACCGTAACATATGTGATGGATGTGAAAACTATTAACTTCCTTTTCTGGATGTGAAAATGGTGGTAGATGCGAACATTATTACTTTCTTTTTCTTTTTCTTTTTCTTTTTCTTTTTCTTTTTCTTTTTCTGCACACATACTTTTTTGATCTATACAAAAAATACCCTCCCATTACAACCAACATAATACTCTTGCTTACCGCTTAAAGTGCTTGTATTACATGTAATACCTTGCCACACAATACTCGTATATAAATGAGACTCACTTGCATGCTCCATGTATGACTAACGCATACACTATCTACTAGATCTGATTATCGGTCTATTCTCTTGCATTATCTGTGTTATCTGTCGCATGTATTTTGATTTTAAATTTAATTTTGATTATAAACTTAAATTGCTATACACATATAGTATAGCATAATATATGTCACTCCACTGTACATCCATCAATTATATATATATATATATATATATATATATATATATATATATATATATATATATATATATATATATATGTATGTATCGGTATGTCTCTTGCGTTGGATAGGAGGTAAATTATATGTACAAGCATCATTAAAACATGCTCCGAAGACCCCAAGCCTAGGTTTGGATGAAACAATTGTAAGTGAATAAATGTTTTGAACATAGCTTTGATTCTTTTGAATTCTATATAACTGCTCTGTAGAACAACTGATGTTCTTACATTGAGCTATTTATCTTACTGGTAATAAGGTAGTAATAAATTACTGAACTTCGCTGTTTATAATTTAAAATATACATAACTATAAATAGTATCCTTAATATTAAATATATATATATATATATATATGTATGTGTATAGATATAGATATACATATATATATGCATATATGTGTGTATGTATGTGTATATATATATATATATATATATATATATATATACGTGATAACAAATTATCGTTATAGGTAGTCCACTCAGATGTAGTCGAGTTAGAGTACTCTGAGTAGTGAATAATATTAACACTTGGTTAAGTTTGACTCAACAAGACGCATGCTCTGATGAATATATGGGTTATAAAAAAGTATTGGTGATCGATTGACGCAATATCAGGCGAGTAGGGAACTCTAGAACTACCACTTCAAAGAAACAATTCTAAGGAATGTGAATAAAGCCATTAGTATAGCAAACAGTGTCACTCTTCTTTCTTGATTTATATATATATATATATATATATATATATATATATATAGGAAAAGAGTCAGGACCACGATGGCGGAGCTGCGGCTGTTTCGACAGCTAGGTCTGTACTGGTTATTTACCAAACTTCCTTCGTTATATATATATATATATATATATATATATATATAAACAGTATTTAAGTATCGAGAGAGAGAAAAAAAAGGGGAAGATAAGTGATACATATAGTTATTTGCCAAGTAGCGTATGCCAAAGGTGCTCGATACTAGTGCCGGCAGTATTAAATATTCGAAGTGTTAATATTTAGTGGGCTAGAGAAATAGCAAACCGTAAGCACGTGGGAAAGTAAGAAATCGGAGAATAGAACGGTAAAACATGTTTATTTAAAACAGCACCTACGTACGTTTCGCCCGGTTGGGCTTCTCAAGGGCATACATAATCAAAAGTGTTCCTTACATTGCCAAGCAATATATATATATATATATATATATATATATATATATATATATATATGGAATGTGTCCGTTGAACAATCAGTGTCCTGAACGCAACATCATATACAAATGTACTATCGAATCTGGTAGCCAAAAGTGGTACTATGTGGGGTCTACAGCTACCTCCTTCAAATCTCGCCTTTATAGACATCGTTACTCGATAAAACATGACAACCAGCGTTATGTAACAACACTCGCAGACAAGGCTTAACCAACAATTTAACCTAAACTGGGATATAATAGCAGTGCCCCTGCATATCCAAGGACACGAATTTTGTAAATTGTGTAATATGGAATTATTTTGTATTATGAAATCCAAAAATATTTTATTAAAAAACAGAATAGAGCGATCGTTATACTGTAACCATCGCTCGAAATCTACATTTTCATATTACAAACACTACCAGGATTGAACGCCTGTCTCCATCTCCGTTTGATTGTGAAAATACATATTAACATTCTCTCTTAGTCTTAATTCTATGAACTCTTCTATTATTTACCATTTAATATAAACTGCTATAGATAAAATAAGATTTCTTAATTCAATTCCCTAATGCATATACCAGCAGGCTACCGGCATTGTTATTATACAGTAGCGGTGAAAATCTCACTATTCCTTACTTGACACTTTATATCTGTATTAATACTACTACACCAAACGACCAGCCCTGTCCATTGTTCAATTGGTCAAATATAGATTAAAATAGGCACTCCCAAAAATTCTTATTTAGATAAAATAAGCCATATACTCATTGTATTCTCAATAAAAAACCTTCTATATACTTGTTTACCAGCAAATTGAATTGCCATCTGTCATATACTATCACTTCTCTTCTTCCTTTCTTACAAGTAATATGAATACTTCAATTTTTCTGATTTTTTCCAATTTATCCAATATCTCTGAAGATGTGACAACTGCTTATACATTTGCTATCGAATACTTGGTAACATTATATGATTACGCAAGCAGCGATACATAGGTATTCCGTATGTTACAGAAACATATGTCAATGCCTAATAAATTCCTTTATAAAAGCACTTTCATTTTATATTCATCTTTTCTATATATATATATATATATATATATATATATATATATATATATATTAGAAAGTGAGGGTTTTCTTACAAAATGAAAAATAACCGAGGTGTCCTACACGAGTGAATGTATAAGGAAAAAAGATTAAAAAATGCAACTGGAGTCTTTTTCTTTTTAAATATATATATTTATTTCGTTCCTTTATTCGCAGGAGGGTCTGTGGTTTTTCTCATATCTGGGTGGTCTTTGAATGTTAACTCTGTTTTATATGGAAATAAGTGGCTCGAAATGCCTAGTTTTTAGAGAAGTAATTTGTTTGGTTGGTGAATAACAATAATAAATTTCGCGCCAGTTCTTGTTACAAAGTTCTTGAAACAAAGGGGGGAGGGCTCAGGTTGTTTTTCCTATATGAGTGAAGTTTGGTTGGTTGATGCAGTCACATGAATAACCGCATCATCTGTCGCGCCAGTTTGTGATTGAATTTCTTTTTACTTAAAAATATTTTTTTCTATAAATGTAATTTGATTGGTAATAAATGAACTTATGACTGCCACGTGAACAAGTACATTACATTTCGCGCCCGTATTTTGGAATTTGTATAACCATTTAGAGAATGTTGTGTCAAATAAAAGATAATGGTCAAGAAAAAAAGGATGGAGAGAGTTGTTCTGAGTATGACTGTGTGCTGAAATGTAATTTTTATAAATGAAATTATGACTGTGACGTGAACAAGTTCATTAAATTTGGCGCTCGTATTTGGGAATTTATTTTGTAGCCTTTTAGAGAATGTTGTGTCAAACAAAAGATAATGGTCAAGAGAAATGGGATGGGGAGAATTGTTCTGGTTCAGTGAATATGGCTGGTGCGCTGGAGTGTCAGAATTCAGACTTTCTATTGAAATAAAGAAAGTAGAGTTATGTATGTTTATTTGTGTGCTTATGTGTGTGTGTGTGTGTGTAAGAAGATGATTATATTAGTAGAAATGGGGGAGGGAATTGTGTGTGTGTGTTGTATGGGTGTTTATGTGTGTATGTGTGTGTGGGAGTATGGTTAGCATGTTAAGATGGAGAGAATATATATATATTGTGTGTGTGTGTGTGTGTAGGAAAATGATTCTATTAGTAGAAATGGGGTAGGAAGTTGTGTGTGTGTGTGTATGGGTGTTATGTGTGTGTGTGTTATGTGTGTGTGGGAGTATGGTTAACATGTTAAGATGGAGAGAATATATATATAGTCTGTGTGTATATGTGTGTGTGTAGGAAAATGATTCCGTTAGTAGAAATGGGGGAGGGCGTTATGTGTGTGTGTGTTAGCATGTTAAGGTGCTAGAGTATTAACGTATGTTAAGGTTTATTTAGTTCTGGTTTTTATTTTCTAAAGTAGAAGATGTTATGTGTGCGTGTATGTATGTGTCTGTTTGGATGGTTAGCATGTTATGGTGTTGACATAATGTAAATTAAAGTATATTTAATGCTGGTCTATATTTTTGAATAAACATATTTTCCTTATTTATTCTTATTTGTTCTGTTTTATTGTCAGCGCAAAGATAAAATGGGAAGACTTGGAATGTGGGTGTCTTATTACTTGCGCATATGTCTAGATGTGCACTTAGTGGTATCTGTTCTCGTGGTTGGATCTCTTAATTGTTGGCGATGAACTGTTATTCTGTTTCTGAGTGTGAGTTTAGTTTGTCCTATATAATCTTCATTACATCCTTTACATTTAATGGCATAAATTTGATTTTTTCATGTGCAAGTGAAATTATTTTTTACAGAAAAATGTTGTACTCATTGAAATGTATACGTGTTGCCTTCAATGAGGTAAGTGCAGATTCCACAATTTGAGCGACCACATTTTTTGATACTTGGTTGTGGGTTTGTGGTAGGTCATGGCATAGGTGAGTATTGTTTTTAGTGATTTCGGTTGTCTTTTGCTTTTGATTACTGTGTGTGTTTGAAGGGCTTTTTTTCATTCTTGGGTCTTGTTTCAATAGTGGGATATTCTTTTGAATAGTGTTGAAAGCTTCCGGATTTCTTGGTTTGTGTGTTGAGATATATGATAGAATATTGGACGTATCTTGAATTTATTTCTGCTTTCGTAATTCATCAATGCCTATTTCTTTAGCCCTCTCTCTCTCTCTCCCTCTCCCTCTCCCTCTCTCTCTCTCTCTCTCTCTATATATATATATATATATATATGATAATAATGATGGCTGCGCGTTGCAAATGGTGGTGCATATGAAAAAGTAAGTCCTTCATCAGTGACCCTCCAACCGTCCCAGGCATTTCATCGCTTTAAGGGCCATATGCCTCAGGTTGGTGCGAACAACGGCTAAAAAAAGTCGTTGGGACACGTAAATAAAGGGGACGTTAGGGTAACAAACAAAATGGTTTAAGCAACGGAAAGTGAGAAGAAATAGACAAGTCCCAGATCTCTATGAATATAAACTCGGTGAAATTGTGAACAAGAGACAAAAGACCATCAAACCTGGTTGTAATGTGAACAAGGAAGGAATTTCGCACAGGTCTAACGGGGTGGTGGGAAGAAGAAGAAGAAGAAGAAGAAGAAGAAGAAGAAGAAGAAGAAGAAGAAGAAGAAGAAGAAGAAGAAGAAGAAGAAGAAGAAGAAGGGGTCTGGTCTACGAATTCGGTAAACATAAGTTTTGTGAAGTCGCAGACGAAAGAGAGAGAGAGAAAAAAATTCCATACCAGCTTGACCAAGACCGCGCGAGAAAAGAATTACACACAGGTCAAACTTGAAGGAGGAGGAGGAAAGAGGAGGAGGAGATGTAGTGACAGAGAATGAGTGAGTGAAAGTTGAGGAGGAGGCTAACAGAGAGAGAGACTGCTAGAAAGGGTAAAAGGTACTAAGAACGAGAAAGGGTAAAAGATACAAAGAACGAAACAGACGGGTGGCAGCAGAAGAAAAATTATGTGTAAATATGATAATAATGATGGCTGCGCGTTGCAAATGGTGGTGCATATGAAAAAGTAAGTCCTTCATCAGTGACCCTCCAACCGTCCCAGGCATTTCATCGCTTTAAGGGCCATATGCCTCAGGTTGGTGCGAACAACGGCTAAAAAAAGTCGTTGGGACACGTAAATAAAGGGGACGTTAGGGTATCAAACAAAATGGTTTAAGCAACGGAAAGTGAGAAGAAATAGACAAGTCCCAGATCTCTATGAATATAAACTCGGTGAAATCGTGAACAAGAGACAAAAGACCATCAAACCTGGTTGAAATGTGAGCAAGGAAGGAATTTCGCACAGGTCTAACGGGGGGGAAGAAGAAGAAGAAGAAGAAGAAGAAGAAGAAGAAAAAGAAAAAGAAAAAGAAAAAGAAAAAGAAAAAGAAAAAGAAAAAGAAGAAGAAGAAGAAGAAGAAGAAGAAGAAGAAGAAGAAGAAGAAGGGGTCTGGTCTACGAATTCGGTAAACATAAGTTTTGTGAAGTCGCAGACGAAAGAGAGAGAGAGAAAAAAATTCCATAAACCCAAAGCAATTAAATGTGTCTCAGTAATATATGTCAATGTATATTTTCTTGCAGTAAATTGATTCCATTCTACATTATTGAAATCATTTGCCTGATTGCAATGATATGAGACCCGATTTCCATCATAGGATTCCAGCTCGCTTTCAGACAAAGAAATATTTATCATCTTATCTTCAGAGTTGATGTTGCTCCGGTTACTAATAATATCTTCAGTATTGAAATAGCTCAGAATAATTATACATTAGTATTTGTGAAACAATTTTAGAATCCAGTAGGTGCCAAACGATGAATGCCGCTCCGCTTTACAATAGGTCAGAAGCGATTAAAAATAACATAATTCTTCTCAACAATATCTTATAATTGTTTCTACTTTTGGCACAAGGCCAGCAATCATCCCAGTTTATTACTGGTACTTTATTATATTTACCCCGTTAGGATGAAAGGCAAAGTTAACCTCGGCGGGATTTGAACTCAGAATATTAAAGTTCGTAACTGTTTGCTGTAAAGCATGGTGCCAGACCCTCTACCGATACTGCCAATATCTTGCTACAGTGATAAGTTTTGACTGAATCGTTTTGGTATGATGTAGTAGTACTATACATGTTATACATTCCTTCAATTCCTTATTAATAATATTTATTACATCACATGTCGTTATTACTCTTTTAATGCAAAGTAAAGATAAAATATAGGTATGTACACGTACATACATATATGTATACAGACGTACAGTAGTATGTATATATATATACATACATGCACACATATATATATGTACGTATGGATTCACCGAACATTTATTATACTGGTCGGTGTGTTTGTAAACAAACATCCCGTATTAAGCCGTGGTGTCTAGCAACCATCGTTGCTCGTTTGTTCAACACTGACAAAGGAACTCTGTACTAGTTTCAAGCTTATTAGCTATCGTCAGCAACGTATACCTTCCTGCCAGATTGTTGAACATATATACTTACCTTATGCATATTAACGGCTGAGTAGCCCAATTTGCATATCGAGTGGGCTAATCGGCCGGGTGCACCGAAAACGATAAACGGAAAAAATGAAACGAAATTTCATTTCCCACTCTTAGTACGGCTGTTACTTAAATATAAGTATGTACACGTACATACATATATGTATACAGACGTACAGTAGTATGTATATATATATATATATATACATAGATGCACACATATATATATATATATATGAACGTATGGATTCACCGAACATTTATTATAATGCTCGGTGTGTTTGTAAACAAACATCCCGTATTAAGCCGTAGTGTCTAGCAACCATCGTTGCTCGTTTGTTCAACACTGACAAAGGAACGCTGTACTGGTTTCAAGCTTATTAGCTATCGTCAGTAACGTATACCTTCCTGCCAGATTGTTGAACGTATATACTTACCTTATGCATATTAACGGCTGAGTAGCCCAATTTGCATATCGAGTGGGTTAATCGGCCGGGCGCACCGAAAACGATAAACGGAAAAAATAAAACGAAATTTCATTTCCCACTCTTAGTACGGCTGTTACTTAAATATAAGTATGTACACGTACATACATATATGTATACAGACGTACAGTAGTATGTATATATATATACATAAATGCACACATATATATATGTACGTATGGATTCACCGAACATTTATTATAATGCTCGGTGTGTTTGTAAACAAACATCCCGTATTAAGCCGTAGTGTCTAGAAACCATCGTTGTTCGTTTGTTCAACACTGACAAAGGAACGCTGTACTAGTTTCAAGCTTATTAGCTATCGTCAACAACGTATACCTTCCTGCCAGATTGTTGAACGTATATACTTACCTTATGCATATTAACGGCTGAGTAGCCCAATTTGCATATTGAGTGGGTTAATCGGCCGGGTGCACCGAAAACGATAAACGGAAAAAATGGAACGAAATTTAATTTCTCACACCTAGTACGGCTGTTACTTAAATATAAGTATGTACACGTACATACATATATTTATACAGGCGTACAGTAGTATGTATATATATATACATACATGCACACATATACATATTGCTGACGATAGCTAATAAGCTTGAAACTAGTACATTGTTCCTTTGTCAGTGTTGAACAAACGAGCAACGATAGTTGCTAGACACTACGGCTTAATACGGGATGTTTGTTTACAAACACACCGAGCATTATAATAAATGTTCGGTGAATCCATACGTACATATATATATGTGTGCATGTATGTATATATATATATATATACATACTACTGTACGTCTGTATACATATATGTATGTACGTGTACATACTTATATTTAAGGAACTGCGGTACTAAGTGTGGGAAATGAAATTTCGTTTCCTTTTTTCGGTTTAAAGATAAAATGTTTTCCGATTAAACGTTCACTTACATAACACATGAATTTGTAAGTCCTTCACTGAAATACTGAACAATTTCTCGCTATAAAGATATGCACTTATAACGGATGAGTAAATAGAGTTGTACTTTTAGTTTCCTGTCACCGAATTAAAACCCTACTAGGATCAATATTAATCTTATATCCGTCGATGTTAATGAACTACACTTGTCTATTTGTCTGAGTTTAGATGCAGAACTTTTCTATCATCGAACACTGTACATTAAAATGTGTTTAGGTAAGTTTGATGACTATAACATATGATCATAACAATTATCAGCGTCTTTCACACGGCACAGAACGATCTCTAAATTTGTACTCAAACATTTTAGAGAAAGATTTAAAAATAATTTTATTTATTTTATTTTGATAATGTAGATAAAATACTGCAGAGGAGAAATTGGTAAATTCTTCATGTAATATGTCTTGTTTCCCTTAAATAAAATCATGTTATTCCACCTACTTAAACCTGCAGATATTTCATATATACAGAAGGCGTGATTTCGCAAATAAACATATATTATTGCTGCAAACATTGTTGAAATTTATTATCTCAATGTAATGTAGATTTTCATTTGTAAATCTTTATAGCTGGCATACTTTAGACGCTACTGATAATAATATCCTCTTATTCTTTCCGAACCAGTGTTATGTAGTATATATATATCCAAAATTAAAATTAAGGGTTGCATGTCTGAGAGACATACGCCATATCCACCGTAGAATAAGCTCAAAGATTAGATACAAGCATTACATATCAACTAGAAATAGATTGATATATATATATATATATATATATATATATATATATATATATAAGATAAATACAATATATATAAAATAAACATATGGAACAATCACAGGGAATAATTTGTAAAGAATGTAGGCACACATAGCTAGGTAGGTAACTAATTAAAGTTTGACAAGAACTTCAAATATTGATACCTTTTAAAATGATTAATCTCCTTTGTATATATTTCTTTAAGTAAGAAATATATTTCACCTATTAATCCGTAAATAACAGCAGTTAAATTCTTGGATGTTCACCAAATGAGAAGAAAAATAACCATCTGTGTTTACAAAGCAAATGCAAATCTGTGAATGATTCGAACCAAGTGTTGCATTTTAAAAACAAATACACTCGTTGAACAACGTCACCCAGTGGCGTGAATAGGACCATCGACAGCCAGAAATAGCAGCGGAGCCTATTCAACTGAATTAGCTCCACAATCAAGGGGCCATATATATATCCAAAATTAAGGGTTGTCATGTCAGAGAGACATATGGCGCATGTCTCTCAGACATGACAGCCCTTAATTATAACTTTGGATATATATTGATTGTTGAGCTAATTCAGTTGAATAGGCTCGGCTGCTATTTCTGGCTGTCGATGGTCCTATTCACGCCACTGGGTGACGTTGTTCAACGAGTGTATTTTTAAAAAAATGCAACACGTGGTTCGAATCATTCACAGATTTGCATTTGCTTTGTAAACACAGATGGTTATTTTCCTCTCCTTTGGTGAACATCCAAGAATTTAACTGCTGTTATTTACGGATTAATAGGTGAAATATATTTCTTACTTAAAGAAATATATACAAAGGAGATTAATCATTTTAAAAGGTATCCATCTATATTTGAAGTTCTACTCAAACTTTAATTAGTTACCTACCTATATATGTGTGCCTACATTCTTTACAAATTTTTCCCTGTGATTGTTTCATGTATTTATTTTATATATATATATATGTCAATCTATTTCTAGTTTATATATATATATATATATATATATATATATATATATATATATATATATATACTTAATTAAGTATAGAAATCCACAATTGCAGCTAAAAATATATACATGTGGTAGCGCTTCATATAAACTTATATTTGGATAACATCTTTATAAAATAGTATATAAATGTGCATAAATACACGTAGATACACACGCACAAGAACACAAACGCACACAAGATCTCTCCCACACACACACACACACACATATATATATATATATATATATATATATATATATATATATATATATATATAGTAATAATAATAAATGCGAAGACTAAAATGCAAAGAGGGCTCGATAAGGATAAATATATATCAAATATATAAGAATCCTAGTGCAAATATTTATTAAGATAACAGATTAAAGTTTAAGCAAAGATTCGCTGCTTTCACCCTTAACGGGATCTTCTGAAACTAAAAAGGTCAATCTGAGAACGCAGAAGTAAATATTTCGAAAAACATTTCAACCGAAGCAAAACCGGAAGACATTATTTTGGTTCGTGAAGACGTTCCCGGGCAATGTACGAAAAAAAAAACGAAGATAATAAGTCGTTATGTGGAGCGCTGAGAACAATTACACGCAAAGGGAAAACCAAGTTTATGGTATAAATGGAGTCATTAGAATAATCCTCTATTTAGGAAACCGAATGATTCTCGGCTTCGGAGTAAATAAATTGGTTAAACGGAAATGAGAGAGGTTATTAAAATCATGAAAAATAATAATAATTTAATATATACATACTCACATCTACGTGCGTACATACACGTGCATACACGAAAACACACGCCATGAATGCATATACATGCACGTACATATAAACACGAGCACACGTACGTAAACTGGTGCCACATATATGCCCGCACACATACGAATAAATATGTGTGTGTGTGTATATATATATACGAGGTGGGTCAGAAAAGTTCCAGGACTGATGTCACAAAAGATTTATTTCAAAGCCAAACTTCACACTAAGAGTTTTCTCCTTCAAAGTAATCCCCCTGAAGTCTAATGCAATGTTCCATCCTTTTCTGCCATGCTTGATGCACTCCTGGAAGGATTCTTCCGGGATGCTCCGCAGTTCCGTCGTCATTGCCTTTTTTATTGTCGTCCACGTCTTCAAAACGAGTCCCCTCCGAGTCGTACTCGATGATCCATGACTCATCACCGGTGATGATTGTCCCTAGCAAGTCTGGTTCGGTTTCAAGACGGTCGTGATGTCCTGCATGCGTGGAGCCTTCTGGTCATCGTTCAGCAGTTTCGGAACCATCTTCGCACAGACTTTCCGCATGTCCAAATCTTCAGTGAGAATCTTCCAGACGCTGTCGCAATTCATGCCCAGCTCATTTGCAACCAGTCGAACAGTCAGCCGACGATCGCTACGCACCATCTGCCTGACGCGCTCAACGTTGACCTCAGTCCTGGTTGTTGAGGGCCTTCCGCTCCTGGGGTCATCTTCCACGTCCTCGCGTCCTTCTTTAAACCTCTTGCACCACTCAAAAGCACGTGAGCGTGACATCGTCTCATCTCCATAAACTTGCAGGAGCTATCCCAGTGCTTCTGACGCAGTTTTCAAGTTTGTTTCTTTACTCTGTGCTCACTGTTTGACGACCTGAAACAGAGGACATGTATATAAAATTATGAAGAAAAAAGTTTGATCGCTGTAGAGAGCTAAGATTACAGTTACATACTCTAGGGGGATTACTTTGAAGGATAAAACTGTTAGTGTAAAAGTTGGGTTTGAAATAAATCTTTTGTGAGATCAGTCCGGGAACTTTTCTGACACATCTCGTACATATAATTATATATACATATATAAATATACACGCATAAATGCGTATATAACGCACACACATACCTACAGGTAAAAATACATCTGTTCACCAAACGTAAATATACTAAAACCCTAAGTACACATGTACACACCAAACCTACGTGCTAACACACATACACACTCAAACATACATACAAAACATATATACAAACCATACACTTCCCATAATCCATATATATATATATAATAAGGAAAAGCGAAGTAGTTTCAGATGTTCAAGTCCTTTAATAATAATTGTTTCTACTTTAGGCACAAGGCCAGCAATTACCCAGTGCATTACTGGTACTTTATTTTATCGACCCCGGAAGGATGAAAGGCAAAGTCAACCTCGGCGGGATTTGAACTCAGATCGTAAAGGGACGTAACTATGCTGGAAAGCATGGCGTCCGACCCTCTACCGATACTGCCAATCCACCGCCTTTAATAATAATGCTGTGATATAAATTAAACAATTAAGAAATTAACAATTAGAAATTAAAGAATTAAAAAAAAGAATTAAAAAAATTCTTTTCAGGTGATAATTCGGATTGAGATGAGTAAAAATATAGACTGAAGTGAGTAAATAATATGGAGATAGATGTTTAAGTAATATGTTCTGAGAGGGATTCTAGTGTCACAGTTACTCTATCCACATATTGAACGACAGTGCCGTACATTATAACTACAGGGCTCCAGGCATTAGTCAATCTGGTACACAGTCGTAATTTCCATCACATGGAACAAAATCAAAGAAAAACAGACATAAAGTACACAAAAGAAAAGAACAGACCCAATAGTGAATAAATGCAAAAACACAGAGTACATATATGCAAAATAATCCATATGATTGTCCATCTGTCCATTTATAGATTGAATTGAGGGGGCCTCTGATCAAATGCGATTTGGTGGAGGAAAATAGGGGTTTATCCTATTATTTGTTTCCGCGTATTTATCCTGCCGAAATTTACTATTATGTCCGTCCAGTGTAAGGGTTTTTTTAATTCTTTTTTTTAATTTTTAATTTCTAATTGTTAATTTCTTAATTGTTTAATTTATAATTTCTGATATTAGATATAGGATTTTAATTTTTATTTCCAACTCCCACTCTTAACTTCCAACGTAAAACCATGATACCTAGAATAAGTTTATTTTCCCTTATAAGGTGATGGTCAGTCGTACCGTCAACGCTTAGTGAGGGGTAGTATTATGACCTGTAAAAACTAACACTCTCCCATCCCCTCTGGCTCTCAGCTGACTGCCACAGCCGTGATGGGTAGCAGTAAAATATGGGCCATTGTTTTGGCTGACAGGGTGAACTGACTAAGCAAATTTCGTTGAAATCTGCGGCGGCTAATGGTCAACTTCCTTCGGACATGCGCTTGCGCAGGCCGGTGGGGGTGAATTGGTACTCACAAGGGAGCGGATGAAAAACCCCAAAACACGCAATTCATACATCCCATGTCGATCGAATTTGCATTGCCTCGGAAACATAACCTTATTATGTAACAAGCTCTCTGATGATGACACGACACTCGCACACAGAACAGTGTGGCCAGTGTCGTCACTGAAATATATATCACAGCATTATTATTAAAGGACTTGAACATCTGAAACTACTTCGTTTTTCCTTATTCGATATTTACTCCGTCACTCCTATGTGGAAAAAGTACGTTGAGTGCTTGAATTGAATTGCATCAATGTTTACCCTAATATATATATATATATATATATATATATATATATATATATATATATATATATATATATATATTTAATACAATAACAGAGATAGCTTAAAGCTAAACTCCGACTGGTAACCATCTCACTCAACAAACATTAGGTTATATGTTAGTATAAACCCAATTTAAGTGTTTGGGGTGCTAACTATATGTATTATGTGGAAAGCCAGTTGTATTATTTTATGAGATATAATTAAAGTTAAAATATATATATATATATATATATATATATATATATATATATATATATATATATATCCACACACGCAAAACAAATTAATACACGTACATACACATACACGCATACCTATACGTCCACACACACACACGTGTGTGTATGTGGACATATAGGTATGCGTGTATGTGTATGTACAATATACAATATACACATAAATATACATAAATATACACAGATACACATATACACGCATACAAATATACACGCACAAACACGAATAACACATATACACATATGTATATATAATTTATAAACCTATCACATATACACATATGTATATATAATATATATATACCTATAACATATACAAGCATATATACGTACGAGAAAGTATACGTACCTCCACAAACATACGGGTAAGCTATACTTACCAATACAAATAAGTAATGGTGTAAACATAAAATATACTTAGATACCACATCAAGACGTAAACTATCCGCGTATTGTTCGTACTATCCGTTAGGGTATAATGAGGGCTGTAATACAGGTAAGTTTTATGCAACTTGTGTTTACAAGCCAAAATCGCCTCAGATCTTTTGTTTAAGATGTGATCATTGGCGTAGAGTATTTCCAGGACTTCAGCGGCGCATAGATCGCATGGCCTTTCATTGCCGTTATTCGATCTAGCTTTAGCTAGGATCTCCCAGTTTAAACTATATTAGGTGTGGTTCTCTTTTATACACCAGATATAAGCTGAAAGTGACGTCACGTACCTTCTTAATGGGTTAAGAAAAGAATGTGTGTGCAATTAAAGACGCTGCTTGAAAATATTGGCGGTTAACTATATGTAGGCCCTACTAGACGTGGGTGTGTCGACCATATATATGTAGACTATGTTACTGGAGAAGCATTTCCCCCTATAGAGGGCAGTCAACCCGATTCCTACAATTATAGTTAGTACTAACTACATGGCTGAACGTGTTATTACGGCTAGGTAATTTAGCTAAATTTGAAGCAGTGATGTTATGCGCAAAGTTAGGTGTCGTGGAGTGAGATATTTTAACGGCATTTCTATAAAAAAATGTTATTATATTTATGTGCTGAGGGGAAATGCTTCTTAATAAGGGAGAGAAAGATTTTAGCTAATGGTGTGGCCACCTCCATATTATATGGTGGGCTATACCATATAATGTGACGGGATCGATTTTTCCTAGGTTTATGCTCATACTTAGTATAAGCTATCTTTATCGACAAATCCACTCCGAGCAAGAGCTTCATTGTAATATGTAGAAAGGTCGGTGAAGATATGCTCGTTTGTAGAAAGACGAGAAAGTCTGAAAGTAACGTTGCTTACCAGGTTCTTGGTTATACTGGTAGGATGGTTAGAATGCTTACTGGTGTAATTAAGCGTATATTCCGGCTTTCTATACGGATAGAGCATGCTATTCGACAACTTGAGGGTACGTCGAGATAGTTTATGACCGAAACATTGGCTTCACCTTGTGTGTGTTTGTGTGTGTGTGTGTATGTATGTGTGTGCGTCTGTGCGTGCGTGTGTGTGTGTGTATGTATATGTTTATCCATATGATGCAAATTATGCCATTATTGGAATTACTGAGGACGTATAGATACATGTAGATACATTTAAATGGAAAGGATCCATCCTACATATGTACGACACGAGTTAAACAACCATCTTTAAACGTGAAGGCTTGTGCCCTTGTGGCATGTGTTTTGGAATTACTGTCATAATGTCCTAGGTTCGATCCCTGAAACGGGTTGTGCGTTGTGTTCTTGAGCAAACCACTTCATTTCATATTGCTTCAGGAAACTCAGCTGGAAATGGGTTCCAGCAATAGCTGAGATTTTAACCGTACGATTGCCGGATGTCTTGTCAGGCGGGAAGTCTTGTATTTACAGTTGCTTAATGCCATGGAAATGGGTATAAGCAGCAACCTGATGAGCCCCGTGTTCATGATACATTATAAACATTTTAGGGAACGAAACGGAATTTGACTCGAATAATGAATTCGTGTTTTTCTATACAGCTACTTCATTTAGCATCTAGTAAACCCTGTATAATCAGAAAATGTAAAATGTTGTTGTATACAACTGTTCCTTTTGTGAAACTAAAGAACTTTTGACGTCTCACCCACTCACAATATTTCCTTGCTCAATTGTTGGAGAATTGTTTCTCGGTTATATACCGGATTCAGGATTCCAAACGGCTTGTCGTTAGATTGTAGGATTCAGGTAGTGAAAATGATGGATAGAGGAAAGAAGAAATCTGTAGGTAGTAAAAGAAGTGTTATCTGATATACATTTTTCTAACTGTCACTAATGAATTCTGAATGGATTAGATTTCTCCCTATATGATAAAGCAAATCCCTGAATAATAAACCACACCATATTCTAGTAATATCAATTTTCCAGTCATATTTTAAAAACGCTTTCAATGAAAATATGACTGAATAGTTCCGGACGATTGATACAATTGAAATGTTATACATTAAATTCTTATGAAAATAATAGCCATAGTATATACAGTAATGCATAATGTGTGAATGACAAGGGAATTTAACGCTGTTATTGCCCATTCACTTTGCAACTAGGGTCATACTGCTCTCGTTTGCCTATTAATGTACATATTATATTTTTCTCGTTACATAGTCTATATAATACTTCTGATAGTTTCTCTTCATTTAATAGGATACAAAACAAACTAGGAATGCATATGTGTTGGAATAATAACAGCAGAATTGGATAGGCTTCTAAATTAGTATTAGATGTGAAAGAAAATATATTTCCCAAGAAATTAATGATTATTATATTGTATAATTAAGGGGAAGAATATCCATTAAAATTTGTAACATATGCATATAAAAGTTCAGCCTCAAAGTAATCTATCAACATGTTCGAAATAGTGACAGCAAAATTCTGACACCATACTGTTCTATCTTAGAAAATTGAATGTCATAGGAAATAAAATAACTTATTGTACATTTAGACTTAGAAGAAAAGATGGGCGTATAACGGTGATGAAGATTCGAAACCGAATCTGAGCTTTCCCGCCTCTGGGACAAGCCGTGGTAAGTTGTTTACGCTCGACAGACCAACCCCTTGGGAGATGCAAAACACAGAGGTCAGAGATATTTACGCCTGACAGAAAATAGGTCAGAGGATATATCCATCTTTCTGAGTTGTTTACCCCTAGCAAACCAATCCCTTGGGAGATACTAACCAAAAGTCAGATGATATATCTATCCTTCCAAATTCAACCCTTATAAATACAAGTCTTCATTACGACCCGGCAGTAAAAGTGTTACCACGGACAGGAACGGACATTTCACCTACTCTGACAAATCTGTCGTCACGAAAAACGTCTGTAACTATTTCTCACATGCCTGACTTAGTTATTACTACTACTGGTAAATCAAGAAAGTATAGTAATACGCACACACGCATTCATAGTAAGTTCATACTGTTTGCATTTTTTACACGCACCATTTCTGTCATTCAAAATGCTTCTTTCGGATACAGTACACATTATATTATAATCGTATTCTGTGATACTTGTATCTACGTGGCTCGAAGAGCCCCCAAATTATTGTACGAATATTTCATGTTAAAGATTTTATCAGTCAATATTCAAATTGAATATCGTTATAATAAAATAAACATTGTAAAAACACAATCCTGGTATCATTCTTTGCATTGAAACAATCATACCAACAATTCCATCTAACTACTTATTGTTACAACCCAAATATTCGTTCCAGGCTGGTATTATGCTAAGGGAATAGCATATTTATATATATACTTACCCCCCTCTCTCTCCCCCCTCTCTCTCTCTCAATATATATATATATATATACGTAGGTCCCGAGTTGAGTCGGGGATAACCACAGTAAGTAAGGTACTCAATACATGGCAGAGTAATTTTTTTTTATTTTATAGACGGAGCTTCTACAGGACTAGTACAGTTTCATTCAGATGAAATCTTCAGGAAGCTGGGTGTCATATTAAGTTCTGGTATTTATACATTTAGGAAGTGGTAAGGGAGGGTGGTGGATGGGGGGGGATTTTGGGGGGTAGGATGGTGTTTAGATACACAGGACCACAACATGGCACAGGCCGTTTTTTCTTTGGGGAGTGGTCAATTAGCCAGAGTGCTTTTTTGAGATAAATAAATAAGTAAATAAATAAATAAATGAAAAAATAGATAAATGAATAAATAAATAAAGAAAAAAAAAAAGAAAAAAAGATAAAGAAATAAAAACCCCGAGAATAGTAATTCAACAGATATATAGTAGGGAAATTTTTTTAGGTGGGTTGGTAATAGAAATTGAACATTGAACAAGACCGAATCATGGCACATACTGAGGTGAGTGGTCAAGTTAACATACAAGCCACAGGTGGCCAGAGTGTTTTTGTAGAATGGAAAGAATAAAATATATTTACATACTCACAACAGCATACAAAAATACTTACACACACACATATATATATATACATATATACATATATATATATATATATATATATATATATGCATACCTACACATACACACACACACATATATATATATATATACATATATATATATATATATATATGTATATATATGTATATATATATAT
>OZ024740.1:181021797-181094297 GCA_964016885.1 Eledone cirrhosa
CCATTTTTTTATGATGTTTGGCTTGATAATGTTTTTGTTGGCAGACACTGATCTTGTGCTGATATAATCAGTCCTTCAGTCTCCGATTTCAGTCCAGAGGATGCCAACCACTGATGGGTTAAAGTTTTGTCAACATCAGGATTGTTAGCTCGTTCTGGGTATTTTCCATACAGAGGCTTTTCTTGCCATTTCTTAGCCAGTTTCTGTACAGTTCTTTCTTTGCAGTTACTTTTACCTGCTTTGCTTTTTCTGTATTTTCCATTTCAGCAGTTAATGGGACTTCTGAAATTTGTAGTCCATTACTGTATCTTTGTGCATCTTTTGTAATGGAATATGATCTTTTGATGCTTTCGTGTTTCAAAACGAGTTTGATCATCCAATCATGTGATTCCCTTAGATATGTAGACACTCCAAATGTTGCAGTTTCCAACGCAATGTCTAACTGTATTAACCCACGTCCTCCTTCTTTCCTAGGTAGATATATTATATCTATCTGCCTTAGGGTGATGCATTCTGTGCATGGTTAAGAATTTTCGAATTTTTGTGGATGCCAACCACTGATGGATTAAAGTTTTGGGAACATCAGAATTTTCAGTTCATTCTAGGTATTTTCCATACAGAGGCGTTTATTGCCATTTCTTAGCCAGTTTCTGCAGCAGTTCTTTATTTGCGGTTACTTTTACCTGCTTCGCAATTTCTGTTTTCCATTTCAGCCGTAAGTTTGTAGTTCATTACTATATCTTTGTGCATCTTTTGTAATGGAGTATGATATTTGATGCTCTCATGTTTCAAAACGAGTTTGCTCATCCCATCATATGCCTCCCTTAGATATGTAGATATTCCAATTGTTGCAGTGTTCAAAAAAATATCTGACTGTATTAATCCACGTCCTTCTTCTTTATAGGGAGATATATTCTATCTGTATCTGCCCTAGGGTGATGCATTCTGTGCATGGTTAAGAATGTTCTAATCTATCCATGCAATTGATAGATTTTTGTCTATTATGACGATCTTTCAGAATCATTTTGTTAATCGAAAGCTGATACTTACAACCATATGAGCCTCGTGTACACACTTTCTGCTCATTGGGAAATAGATCATTTGTTACCAGGTGATCATATGTATATTCAGTTAGGATTGATGTTAAGATGTTATACATTGTGCTCCAGCAAATTAGCGGTCTATAATTCTTTGGATTATTCGTCTCATCATTCTTCGGAAGTACTAATGTAATGCCGTTAACTAGCCATGATGGTATATTTTCTGGCTCCTTAACCATTTCATTGTAAAGTTGGATTAACAGCTCATGTGACTCAGGGAAGGCATTTATCCAAACATTTGGTATTTTGACTTAGCCTGTGGATTTCCATTTGCTGGATTTTCTAAGAGCTAAACGCAGATGTTCAACAGTTATATTTTCCCGTGTTTGTTCCTCAAGGTGAACTGTATCATTCATTTGTTTGAATATCCATAGATCTTGTATATTATGATTTAATAGTTATTGTTTACTAGCCAAATTTTCAGTAGTAGTTATTTTTTAACATATTATTGTCCTTATAGAATCTAGAGCATTTTTCAAAGCGCCTTATACGAGCAGTTTTGGTCGACTCTTTTTGCTTGATTATTTCTATCAGCACGTCTATGTCGCTCGTTGATTTTATGTATTTTCTTTTATATTGTTTAACATTAGTTTGTTTAACATGTTCACCTACTTTGTAGTTTGCTAACATTTCTATGTCAGATCGAAGAAGGTTTATTTGAAGATTGATGTCTCTTGCCATATTTTTTTGTTGTTGGCATTCCTTTGTTGTTTTTTTCATTTTCACTCCCCATAAGCAAGTGGTGACTTTAACCGATGTATAGTACAGATGATTTAGATCAGTAATATTTGGTTTATTTGGGGTGATAATGTCTTGGTGAGTTATGCGAGGCTTGCGTATTATCCTCTAGTTTTGTTTGGAGTTCTGGATATTAGGGAGCGTGTCTCGTTCCTCCATGATAGATTCTTTCATTTTCATCCATTCGATCATAATTTCATTCGTCAACTTGGCGAGTTCATTCACATTCATATCTTTATGATTGGTGATCTCCTGGGATTAAAGGAGTTACAATTTACCTCGTTTTCACTGACACATGTTTCATTCTCCCTTCGATGACTTGCGCTAATTGCTTGACTGATCAATTTCTATGTCGGTTAGTAATTTCTTCTTAACAATGTTTCTTCGTATATTAGCTAGCTTGTTACTGTCAATATAATATCTGTTTTCAGGATGTTTCTTTTTCCAATTGATAAATGTCTGTTCTGTATTCGATCTATTTGATGCGTAGTGCATGGTAGTGTAGAAAGCCTCAAGGACATCTTTATTGTCTTCCCTTGACCATTTTTCTCTCTTTTTCTTTGGATTTCTTGGTGGTGAGCATGGAGGGCCATCAGTAGGAGTCTTCCGGTTATGAGAGGTCTCTAGCTCCGAATTGATGGGAATATTTGAACCATTAGCTGATTTTTTTACCCCAGTCCGGTTACATTCTGAGGGACGCAGCACTTTTTTGACCCGGGTGACGGCCGGTGCGGTATGAGATTTGATCATTTGACATTGGCTTTATTTTGTTAATGTTTATCCTTAACCGCCAAGGGGTAATCATTTTGAGTTAGCACTCCTAGGACGAGTGTCAACCAAGACTAGGGGATCATCCTCCCCTTGAGACACGGCTATTTGTGGTTTGTGATTTGTTACCTATATTTAATATACATCTTGACATCCTTCTTTAATGCTTGAACTTAAATTTTGAGAAAACTTGTGATATAACAATAACTATTATTATCAGGCAGGGATCTGTGGTGGTGGTGATGATAACATTGCCGTTATTTGGCTGTTGCATTTAGGGTACGCAGAGGGGTTTTCTCCATTCGTAACCATTTTCATTTTTGAATATACAATTTCTAATACAAAATTATATATTTGAGATATATGCCAGAGTATTATCGGATCTCACTTCCTGAGTGAGGATTGATGCCTTATGTCCCATTTGCAATAATAATTATTATATCACAGTTGTTTTAAATACGTAAAAAACAAAAGAATTACGTAAGGGAATCTATGACAAGGTATCCACCACGGGCGTCTTCTATTATTTTATTACAGTATTACGGAAGACAACATCTATGGGTGACAGAATAAAATATTTCAGAATATTTTCCCGAGTTTTAAAATATGTGAGGTGATAATAAAATGAAACTAATAATAATAATCGTAGTTGTAATAAGAATGACAACGTAAACAATAATAAAATTAGTAATAATAATAAGTATTATTATTATCATTATTACCCGAGGTTAACTTTGCCTTTCATCCTTCCGGGGTCGATAGAATAAAGTACCAGTAATGCATTGGGTAATTGCTGGCCTTGTGCCAAAAGTAGAAACAATTATTATCATTATTACCATAGTTATTATTATTATTATTATTATTGTTCTTTGAGTCTCAGTCATTGATGTTATTTAACTGGAAAGTTTTTTGAAATGAATATCAAGCCATTACCTGCAGCATCAGAGATTCAGGACGTATAGGAGGGTTCTTGCTGTTCCCAGCAAGCATGCCTTTTGCAGTGTTCCAAAAAGCGAGGCGGGACCAATTTTCTTTAACCATCCTTGGAAGCTCTTTGAGATACTACCTAGTGCGCCTATGACAATCGGGACCACTTTGACCTCATGGCAGTTCCAAATCCTTTTTACCTCCCACTTTAAGTCCTGGTATCGGTTAATTTTCCCCTCTCCTTCTCTTGCACTCTCGTGTCGAATGGGCAGGATACATCTACGATCAGGCACGATATTTTTCCCTTGTCCAAAACCACCAGGTCAGGTCTATTGTGTTCCAGTTTCTTGTCCGTCTGTATCCTAAAATCCCACAGCACCTTCACCTGATCGTTTTCTATCACCAACTCTGGCTTATGCTCATACCACTTTTCAGAATGTGGTAAATTGTTTACTTTGCATAGGTGCCAGTGGATCACGCTGCCCATCACATCATGTCTCCAGCCTTTATAGTGAGTCCGGGCTAGGTGTTTAGACTCGGATACAATGTGAGCCACTGTCTCCTCTCTCTTTCCACAGATCCTGCACAGTGGGCTAGCCTCCTCCTTGTAAATATTGTGTTTCAGCCACTTCGTTTTGAGTGACTGCTCTTGCGCAGCCATTGACATTCCTTCTGTAGCCTTTTTAAGGTCTACTCTTTTCAACCAGTTCTATGTCTGTGGATGTCTGAATTCAGTTTTCTCAAAGAAGGTATTATGAAGGGATTTTTCCTGAAGATTGCTCTTTCTCCTTGTTGTTTCCTCGTTGGACATCCCCTGGTCTATTGTCCTCTCCTTCAGTACAATTCTGAGCATTGGCTCCCTACTATCAGTCACGTATTTGTGTAGGTCGCTTTTCTCCATCTGAACACAGTCCACTCTGCTGATAAGACATCTTCCACCTTCAGATATCCTTAAGTAGAGTCTATCGACATCACTCCTCTTGTGGAACATGTTGTAGATAGTCAATAGCTTCCTAGTCTTCCTATCCATTTCTTTTTGTTCAGCACTATTCCATCTCAGAATTCCCGCACTATACATCATAATAGACACAGCTCGGGAATTTATTGCACTTATGGCATTCCTACTGTTCAGATGTGATTTTAATACGCCCCTTACTCTCCGAATGTATTCAGATCTGATCAATTCCTTCATTTTTTATTCTTGATGTCATCAGCCTCCAGAACACCCAAATACTTGTATCCTTCTTCAGTGTCAATTTCCTTTATCATCTCACCTGTTGGTACCTGAATTCTGTTGCTTCTGCTCAATTTACCCCTCTTCATCACAAGGACTCCACACTTACTAATACCAAATTGCATACATATATCGTTGCTGAAAACACGGACAGTGTCAACAAGCACACCCAACTCCTTCTCACTCTTCCCGAAGAGCTTAAGATCGTCCAAGAATAGGAGGTGATTGATGGTAAGCTCTCTCTTTCCCAACTTGTATCCTGCTCTAACTTTTCGCAGTATAATGGTCAAGGGCATCAGGGCAAGGACAAACAACAGAGAGGACAGACTATCTCCCTGGAAGATACCTCTCTTGATCTTCACGCTTCCCAAGGATTCTCCAGCTGATGTTAACTCTGTTTTCCAGGACTCCATACTTTTGCACAACAACTGTCTGATGTTATCTGCCACGTTGTAGATCTCTAGGCTTTTGGTGATCCAAGAATGAGGCACCATGTCAAATGCCTTTTTGTAGTCTATCCATCCCATGACAAGACCAGTGTCTCCTCTTGCAATTCCTCATTAACATCTTATCTATAAGTAACTGGTCCTTTGTACCACGGGACTTCTTTCGGCATCCTTTCTGTTCGTCCGGTAACAAGTTGTTCGTGTGGAGGTGATGGTAGATTTCCTCAGACACAATGCTTTGCAACAGTTTTCACATTACGGACTGACATGTGATAGGTCTATTTTTGGTAACATCATTACCCTTGATTCGGTCTATCTTTACCAGAACTGTGGTACCTTTTGTCAACCACTCTGGTACCTCACCTGACATCAAGCAGTCATTGAACATGGTTGTCAGTTTCGGGTGGAGGGATGTTATATTTTTAATCCAATACCCCTGCACACCATCTGGGCCTGGTGATTTCCACTTGGTTAGTTTTTTTGGCTGCTCCTTAAGAGTTTCAACTGTGATACTCAAATCAGCTTGTTGGTGTGTCTGTTCACTAATCTCCTTTTTACTGTCACAATCCCCACTGCCCGGTCATTATGTTTAACATCCTGCTCCTATATTCTTCTCCAGAATGTCTTAGTTTGTTCCGCCTCAGGGATCAAGTCGTTGCCTCTTTCTTTCCCTTCAAGCTGTCCAAACATCATCTTCTGGTTGTTGTCAAACATGCGGTTCTGTCTATACTGACTGACTCTGCTCTCGTATCGCCTAATCTTTGCACTCTTTACTACAATGCGTTGCTTCGGTTCCTCTATGATAATATTTAGCTTTCTCCTCCTAGTTTTGTACTTTATTTCCAGTCTATTTTTAGTGTCTATGTTTGTTAGTGTCCCATTCAGTAGGGACTAAAGCTTTCCAATGTTATTTATCATTCCCCTGATTTGACCATTCAGTCGTTTCTTCCACCAAGGTTCTGATCTTTCTTGTTTGTTGTCGTACGGGTTCAGCCCCAGCCCACCCCCACCTAATAACATGGAGCATCGGCGCCTATGCACCGTGTCTTATCGGACGATTAACATAAAATCGCGCCGAGTGGAACGGCATCCGAGTCCCAAATCCAAAAAGCTTTGGGACATGTGTGGGCAATAAAACCCCAAAAGAGACGTGGGAAGAAATATGGAACCGTGGAACACCACAGGAGGCCAGAAAACATTCCATAGCCCCATTAAGACGTGACGACTTCACACTCGTCCCAGGCTATTGTGGCCAGAGACTCGTGAAGATCAGGGTGCCCCAAGTTCCATCGGTCATCAAAATAACCTGGCTAATGGCTGCCGTCCTCGCCGGCATCGATGCCAACACCAAGATAATCGAAATAGCGAATGAAAAGCAGGAGAACTGGTCCGAATCTGGGATGGAGCTCCTGATCCAAGCGGACCAAAAAAAGCATTGAGATCCCAGAGGTAATAGACCTCACTGACGGCAGCCACCTCACCGTAATAGTCGAGGGCAGAAGGCCTAGGTGTGGCGTTTGTGGTGAAGGAACCCACCTAAGGGCTTTCTGCATTCAGGCTAAAGGGTTGAGGCCACTTCGCTTACCCACTCCAGTGACTCAACCATCAACACCACCAGCAGCAGAAATAGCAGCAACAACAGAAGCAACCGTAGCAGCAGCAACCCCAGCAACAGTAGCAAAACCAAAACCACCACCAGCCAACGCGCCAGAACTAGCACCAGCGCCTACACCATCCACGACGCCACAACCAAAACCAACGCCTGTGGAGGATTTTCCACTCCACGACCTATCGCAACTGGAGACAGATTGTGAAGACGGAGAGTGGGAAATGGTATCAGAAAAAAAGAAAAAGAGAAAAAGAAACCAAAAAAGAAAAAAAACTCTTCTTTCCCCCTCCAAAAACAAAATACAGAGGGAAACAAATAAACTATCAAACAAAAAAGTTAGGACAGCTATACCACCATCCACACCAACATCACCAACCCCATCACCACAAACACCAACATAATCACCATCATTAACCCCAACACCACCATCACCAACACCACAATAGTCACCAAAAAGCGAAACTGAAACAAACCCACAACAAAGGCAAACAAAAAACCAAACGATACACACGACACAGCAATAAATTTGAAAACAACCAATTATTACACTACATCCAACACAACACCAGCATCACAGAAAAAGACTACACAACAACCCAAATGTTCACACCACCTCCACACATACAAATCATTCGCATCACACAGAAAACGTACACGACACTAAAATAAAAATTCTCCAAAGACATCGGAGACAACCGACAAACACTCTCCAGGTGGATTTATAAGGACATCCTTCCGGAGGAGGCCACAAGCAGTGAAAAGGATGGACAAACCATCCTTCCTCTACGAGAAGTAAGGTAAGTGGTCTTTCCCATCTTTTCCACTCCATTTCAACATGACCTCACTCAGAATAGACAGTATAAATGCGCGTGGCTTGGGGTCGTCATGGAAGCAGGACCACCTGCTCAACGACTTCAGGTCACTAAACATAGATGTAGTGGCCATCAGCGAGACCAGAATCTCGGAAGCACAGGCCTTCTCACCGTTCTTCAGGCGGCTACGATGTGTACGCATCTCCCAGCCGCCCTGGATCGGGGGGAAGGAGTTGCTGTGCTATTTCTGAGAGGTTTGGATCTCGCCATACGGGCCATCTTCCTGGACACATAGGGTAAGTTGGTGGTGCTGGACGTGATCAGCGGACAAGAGCAAGCTTTCAGGCTAGTGACCGTCTATGCCCCGACAGGAGGAGGGCCGCCTGATTTCTTGTGGCGTCTGGAGACCTTTCTAGGAACGTCCCGCTCTTTAGTATTAATGGGCGACTGGAACGGGATCTTAGATGCACGCTGGGACTGTGTGAGATTAGCGGATAGGGGAGGAGGGTGCAAGAGCCTCACCAACCTGCTCAGGCGTTTTGAACTGTCTGACAAGTACCGATTGGATTTCCCGAATGTGCCAATGTGGACTTGGACAAATCGCATCGGCTCATCCAGATCATATTTGGATAGAGTATTTTGTAGGAAAATAGATAGGTCTAGCAAAGCTGTCCACAATTCAAGATAGTCAGCTACACAGACCACACATTTGTGATCTGTGTGCTTGACTTAGATAGGCTTCATAGACGAGGACCCGGCTACTGGAAGCTAAACGCGTCCTTGCCAGCGCGCAAGGCCTACAGAGACCGGATTAGCGAACTATTTAAGCGAGCGTTGACGAGGACCATGTCAACAACAAGTGGTGGTTTGCTCTGAAAATAGCGATTAGAATAGAGTCCATTAGGTTTAGTAAGGCTTTAGCTATAGAAAAAAATAGAACAGAGGGAGAACTAGTTAGAAAATTAGACGAGGCGCTTAGCAAAGGCATCGCGACCAACGTTATTGCGGCGAAATTGACCCTTGACCAATTCTTCAATGCGGAGCACGAAGGCTGCGTTGTCAGAGTTAGCGTGCGTGCTCTCAGACACGAAGGAACGAAAGCCGTTCAATGGGCCTGAGTGGCGGAGGCGCGTCGTGGCATGAAAGCCACGATCCGGTCTTTGGAGGAACACGACGGGCGCATGCTACTCGATCCCGGGAAAATGTGTGAAGCTTTTCAGCGACACTTCGCTCAACTGTTCGGGGGCAGCGGCGGACCGGATCGAGGGATGGTCTTTAGTGTCTACCTCTACGGACTCTCGGGCACTGAGGCGGAGTGTTGCGAAAATCCGATACAAACACTGAAGTACGGGAGGCAATGACTGGCTGCACAAGGGGTAAATCGCCTGGTTTGGATGATCTTCCCTATGAACTTTACGTACAAATGCCAGACTTGTTCGGAGGCCTCTTGGCAGACGTCTATTGCAACTGCCAACAGAACGGGATAATTCCCACCACAGTGAGCCGAGGAGCGGTGGCGCTGCTGAGAAAGGACCCGAACAAGGGGGATAACATAGATAATTTCCGGCCCATAACTCTGCTAAACACAGAGTTCAAGATATTGGCCAAGGTGCTACCAAATATGTTGGCGCTTGTCGTTAGTGGTATGGTGGGAGAAGCGCAGACATGCGACATTCCCGACAGATCCATCCACGACAACCTCCATGCGATACATCGTAGAGAGGGTAGTTAGGGAACCTGGCACGGGCGGGTCCTTGATCAATTTGGATCAGTGGAAAGCTTTCGATAGGGTCGACCATCGTTACCTAGCAGCAGTCCTGAGGGAGGCTGGCTTTGGGCCCGTCTTCAGAGGCTGGATCGCTGCCATGCACTGAGACATCTGCTCTGTGGTGAAAGTGAACAGTCACCTTTCGGAACCGTTCAACATCATGCGCTCTGTCCGCCAAGGATGTCCCCTTTCGTCCCTCTTGTACGTATTGACTCTCGAGCCATTACTGCACAAACTGGAGACGTTGAGGGGCGTTCCGCGCGAACTAGGATGCGGAAGATCCGTGTCAGCATATGCGGACGTTGTCACCGTAATGCTGTCGAACGCCAAACACATCGAGGCGATCAGCACTACACTTAGAGAATACGAAGCGGTGACAAGAGCAATGATCAACCAGGAAACGTCAGTGGGCCTGCAGCTCGGCACCTGGAGAGGCAGGTCCATGCCGTCCAACAGCGTCGTTGGGCGCTGGACGGACGGACCGGTTAAATTGCTAGGGGTCTAGTTCGGTGCGGACCTCCAGACGGACAGAAACTGGGACGAGGTGACGAGCAGGGTGGCTTCTCTCCCCTGAAAGGTTGAGCGGAGGTGGCTAACGCGTACATCGCGTCTGTCATCTACTACCCCTGACCGTTGTACCTTGTCCTAAGCCCGGCCTGACTGCGCTGGAGCGTTTGCTCTTTCGCTTCTCGTGGAAGGGACGCGCTCCGATGGTCAGGCCGTCCATCTGTTTTCAACACCCGCTACGTGGAGGGCTGGATATGCCGTGGCTGATGATGCGCAGACACGCGCTCGGGCTACGACATCTCCACCTTTTCCTCGACTGTGATCAGGTGTGGTCGCCGTTTGCTAGACGAGTCTTTCCCTAGCTCGTTTCCTTGAAGGAGCTGCAGGCCTGTGTTAAGCGAAGACCGAGAGGGAGCGCTTGGAAACTGGAATGTCTTCAGGCGCTCACAGCCCTCGACCTATCGGGCAATGTGATCGGTGGAAACTCCAACTCGGCGTTCTATAGAGGATTAGTGTAGGGGAAGAGCGACGGCGTACTTGGGGAAACTCTAGGCCTCGACGAAATTCAACTAGACAATCTCTTCGGAAGAACTTTCAAGCCGGGGCCTATGGACAACTTCCAGAAATCCCTGGCCTGGCAGTGCTACCGAGGAGACTTGCCAGTTGGGGATAAACTCTACAGGCATGGATGTGCCGTCAGCCGGGCATGTCCAAGATGCGCACAGGGCGACGAAACCGTCCTGAACGCACTCGTCCAGTGTCCGAGAATTTCTGACTTGTGGGTTTATGTCGAACACCTGCTGTCGCGTGTAGGATGAATCCGGCTATCAGCTGAGTCCATCGTGAGGATTTCCCCGCCCTCTTCCTTTAGCCGGGAAGGGCAGGCAGTTTTTATCTGTCTGGTGGCCATGGAGAAAGAAATAGTATGGTGGACACGTTTGAAAGGGCTGAAGACGAGCACTTACCTCTTCGGTGATGTCCTCATTGACTTTTTTCAAATTTCATTTGAAAAGGAAAATCATGGTAGAGAAGAATGTGCTCTCTTCCTAGCATTTTGTTGAAAGATGGGTGAGAGAAGCAAGAATGGCCCGAGTGAATGGGCCTACTCTGAGTATGTGTCTGTAAATTAAAGGTGGAAAACTGGGAGAGGGTACTTGCCCTGGTGGTCAGAGTCACTGTGGTCTTTTAATGGGCTTTCCCCACAAATGTCCCTCCGAAGTCACCCCCTATTGGGGAATTTTTCATTGCTATTTTATTACATCCTCTGTTTTTATGATTTTTACACGCAGAAAAGCCCATTTGTACCGTCCTGTATTGTCCTGTACTGTCCTTAATGTCTACTTTATGTAAACACTTGTGGTTAATAAAGAAATCATTATTATTATTATTATTATTATTATTATTATTATTATTATTATTATTATTATTGGCGACCTACGTAGTAAATCGTATCATCGTGAGCCCTGCAAAGGTTTGTTATTTCCGTTTGTTAAAAATTGCCATTTATGGAAAATGTTTATTGTTAACTATATATAAGCGCACATACATTGTTTTCCGAAAAGGACACCCAAAAAGATTGGGGCCTTGTGCCCAAAATTTAAACTTTTATTATTATCAAAAAATTTCTTTGAAAAAAATGGCTAATTCACCTCTGCACCAAGCAGCTGAAAGGCTTCCTCACAAATTAACACCTCACACCGACACCACCATTGTAAATGTTACTACGTTTGCCAACACTACAAAAAATATAAGCAGTAGCAATATTTTAAATGTGTCTCAGGCAGACATTCATTTCCCGCCATTACCAATGACTGCAGGTGTTAAAGCCTCCACCACCACCACCGCGACAACCACCACCCCCACCACCACCGCGACAACAGAAACAAAAGAAGAAAAAAATAAATTAACTCGTGACGTCGAAATGAAATCAAGCAAAATGGACTCTTCCCCACCAAAGACGACTGACGTCACCACCACCACAACTGAAACTAAAATTAATATTAACACAAATAACGATAGCAACAACAACAACAATGACATTATAAAAATCACCCTCAGTTTTGCCAGAGTAGCAAAACAGTTCGAAGCATTTACGGTAACTCAGGAGGATTTAGAAAATGCCAAACAAATGGTAAAGAAAGATGGGTACAGGGTCAGCCTCCCCCCCCCCCACCTAATAAAATGGAGCATCGGCGCCTATGCACCGTGTCGTATCGAACAATAAATGTAAAATCGGGCCGAGTGGAACGGGCAGCCGAGTCCCAAATCCAAAAAGCTTTGGGTCATGTGTGGGCAAGAAAAACCCACATCAAACGTGGGCAGAAGTATGGAACCGTGGACGTGTTCTTTGAAACACCAGAGGAGGCAAGAGAACACTCCATGGCCCCATTAAGAAGTGACGACTTCACACTCGTCCCAAGCTCTTGTGGCCAGAGACTCGTAAAGATCAGGGTGACCCACGTTCCACCGGCCATCGAAATTCCCTGGCTAATATCTGCCGTCCTCGCCGGCATCGAAGCCAACACAAAAATAATAGCAATAGCAAAAGAAAAGCAGGAGAACTGGTCCGGATCTGGGATGGAGCTCCTGATCCAAGCGGACCAAAAAAGCATTGAGGAGATACCACAGGTAATAGACCTCACTGACGGCAGCCACCTCACGGTAATTGTCGAGGGCAGAAGACCTAGGTGTGTCGTGTGTGGTGAAGGAACCCACCTAAGGGCTTTCTGCCCGCAGGCTAAAAGGTTGAGGCCACCTCTCCTACCCACCCCAGTGACACAATCATCAACACCACCAGTAGCAGAGATGGCAGCAACAACAGAAGCAACTATAACAGCAACAACCCCAGCAACAGCAGCAAAACCAACACCACCACCACCACCAGCAAAACCAACACCACCACCACCCAACGCTTCAGAACTAGCACCAGCGCCTACACCATCCACCACGCCACAACCAAAACTAACGCCTGTGGAGGATTTTCCACTCCCCGGCCTATCACAACTGGAGACAGATTGTGGCGACGAGGAGTGGGAAACGATATCCGGTAAAAAAAAGAAACCAAAAAAGAACAAATTTTCTTCCTTCCCCCTCCAAAAACAAAATACAGAGGGAAACAAATAAACTAAGAAACAAAAAAGTTAGGACAGATATGCCACCATCCACACCAGCATCACCAACCCCATCAACCCAAACACCAACACCATCACCATCATTAACCCCAACACCACCATCACCTACACCACAAAAGTCACCAAAATGCGAAACAGAAACAAACCCACAACAAACGCAAACAAAACAAAACAATAAAAACGATACACACTACACAGCATTAAATTTGAACTACAAAGGCAAAGTCAAATCCCGCCGAGGTTGACTTTGCCTTTCATCCTTACGGGGTCGATAAAATAAAGTACCAGTAATGAACTGGGTAATTGCTGGCCTTGTGCCTGAAGTAGTAACAATTAAATTTGAACAACAAGCAATTATTACACTACATCCAACACAACACCAGCATCACAGAAAAAGACTACACAACAACCCCAAAATTCACACCACCTCCACACATACAAATCACTCGCATCACACAGAAAACGTACATGACACTAAAACAAAAATTCCCCAAAGACATCGGAGACTTCCGACAAGCACTCTCCAGGAGGATTTATAAGGACATCCTTCCGGAGGAGGCCACAAGCAGTGAAAAGGATGGAAAAACCGTCCTTCCCCTACGAGAAGTAAGGTAAGTGGTCTTTCCCATCTTTTCTACTCCTTTTCAACATGACCTCACTCAGAATAGGCAGCATAAATGCGCGTGGCTTGGGGTCATGGAAGTAGGGCCACCTGCTCAACGACCTCAGGTCACTAAACGTAGATGTAGTGGCCATCAGCGAGACCAGAATCTCCGAAGCACAGGCTTTCGCACAGATCTTCGGCGGCTACGATGTGTACGCATCTCCCAGCCGTCCGGGATCGGGGGTAGGAATTTCTGTGCTTTTTCGGAGAGGTTTGGATCTTGCCATACGGGCCATCTTCCTGGACCCAGAAGGTAAGTTGGTGGTGCTGGACGTGACCAGCGGAGACGGGCAAGCTTTCAGGTTAGTGGCCGTCTATGCCCCGACAGGAGCAGGGCGGCCTGATTTCTTCCGGCGTCTGGAGACCTTTCTTGGAACGTCCCGCTCTTTAGTGTTAGTGGGCGACTGGAACGGGATCTTAGATGCACGCTGGGACTGTGTGGGATTAGTGGATAGGGAAGGAGGGTGTAAGAGTCTCACCAACCTGCTCAGATGTTTTGAACTGTCTGACAGGTACCGAATGGATTTCCCGAATGTACCAATGTGGACTTGGACAAATCGCATAGGGTCATCCAGATCATATCTAGATAGAGTATTTTGTAGGGAAATAGATAGGTCTAGCATAGGCTCTCCACAATTCAAGATAGTCAGCTACACGGACCACAAATTCGTGATCTGTGTGCTTGACTTAGATAGGCTTCATAGACGAGGACCCGGCTACTGGAAGCTAAACGCGTCCTTACCAGCGCCTAAGGCCTACAGAGACCGGATTAGCGAGCTAGTTAAGCGGGCGTTGACGGGGGCCATCGTCAACAACAAGTGGTGGTTTGCTCTGAAAAGAGCAATTAGAATAGAGTCCATTAGGTTTAGTAAGACTTTAGCAATAGAGAAAAATAGAGCAGAGGGAGAATTAGATAGAAAATTAGATGAGGCGCTTAGCAAAGGCATCGCGACCGACGTACTTGCGGCTAAATTGGCCCTTGTCATTGGTGGTCTGGTGGGAGAGGCACAGACATGCGCCATTCCCGACAGATCCATCCATGACAACCTCCACCTCATGCGATACATCGTAGAGAGGGTAGCTAGGGAACCTGGCACGGGTGGGTCTTTGATCAATTTACATCAGTCGAAAGCCTTCGATAGGGTCGACCATCGTTACCTAGCGGCAGTCCTGAGGGCGGCTGGCTTTGGGCCCGTCTTCAGAGGCTGGATCGCTGCCATGCACAGCGACATCTGCTCTGTAGTGAGAGTGAACGGTCACCTTTCGGAAACGTTCAACATCATGCGCTCGGTCCGCCAAGGATGTCCCCTCTCGTCCCTATTATACGTATTGACTCTCGAGCCATTACTGCACAAACTGGAGACGTTGAGGGGGGTCCCGCGCGAACTAGGATGCGGAAGATCCGTGTCAGCATATGCGGACGATGTCACCGTAGTTGTGTCGAACGCCAAACACATCGAGGCGATCGGCACTACACCAAGAGAATACGAAGCGGTGACAGGAGCAGTGATCAACCAGGAAAAGTCAGTGGGCCTGCAGCTCGGTACCTGGACAGGCAGGTCCATGCCGTCCAACAGCGTCGTCGGGTGCTTGACGGACGGACCGGTTAAATTGCTAGGGGTCTGGTTCGGTCCAGACCTCCAGACGGACAAAAACTGGGACGAGGTGACGAGCAGGGTGGCTTCTCTCACCCAGAAATGGGCCGAGAGGAAGCTATCCCTGAAAGGTCGAGCGGAGGTGGCTAACGCGTATATCGCGTCCGTCATCTACTACCGCCTGACCGTCGTACCTTGTCCTAAGCCCCGTCTGACTGCGCTGGAGCGTTTGCTCTTTCGCTTCTTGAGGAAGGGACGCGCTCCGATGGTCAGGCGGTCCATCTGTTGTCAACACCCGCTACGTGGAGGGCTGGGCATGCCGTGGCTGATGATGCGCAGACACGCGCTCAGGCTACGACATCTCCACCTCTTCCTCGACGGTGATCAGGTGTGGTCGCCGTTTGCTAGTCACGTTTTTCCCCAACTCGTCTCCTTGACGGAACTGCAGTCCTGGGTCAAGCGAAGACCGAGAGGGAGCGCTTGGAGACTGGAATGTCTTCAGGCGCTCACAGCCCTCGACTAATCGGGCAATGTGATCGGTGGAAACTCCACCTTGGCGTTCTATAGGGGATTAGTGGAGGGGAAGAGCGACGACGAACTTGGAGAAACTCTAGGCGTCGACGAAAATCAACTAGCCAATCTCTTCGGAAGGACTTTCGGGCCGGGGCCTATGGACAACTTCCAGAAATCCCTGGCCTGGCAGTGCTACCGGGGTGCTTTGCCAGTTCGCGGTAAACTTTACAGGCATGGAGGTGCCGTCAGCCGGGCATGTCCGAGATGCGCACAGGGCGACGAAACCGTCCTGCACGCACTCGTCCAGTGTCCGAGCATTGCTGACTTGTGGGTTTATGTCGAACACCTGCTGTCACGTGTAGGACGGATCCAGCTATCAGCTGAGTCCATCGTGAGGATTGCCCCGCCCTCTTCCTTTAGCCGGGAAGGGCAGGCAGTTTTTATCTGTCTGGTGGCCAGGCGAAAGAGATACTATGGTGGACACGTTTGAAAGGGCTGAAGACGAGCACTTACCTCTTTGGTGATGCCCTGATCAACTTTTTCAAATTTCATCTGAAAAGGAAAATCAGGGTAGAGAGGGAAGTGCTCTCTTCCCAGCATTTTGTTGAAAGATGGGTGAGAGAAGCAAGTATGGCCCGAATGAATGGGCCTTCTCTGAGTATGTGTCTGTAAATTAAAGGTGGAAAACTGGGAGAGGGCACTTGCCCTGGCGGCCAGGGCCACTGTGGCCTTTTAATGGGCTTTCTCCACAAATGTCCCTCGGAAGTCCCCCCCCCCCCCCTATTGGGGAATTATTCTTTGTTATTTTATTTCATCCTCTGTTTTTTTTTACACGCAGAAATGCCCATTTGTACCGTCCCGTATTGTCCTGTACTGTCCTTAATGTCTACTTTATGTAAACCCTTGTGGTTAATAAAGAAAACTTTATTATTATTATTATTATTATTATTATTATTATTATTATTAAATTCATTTATGTAAATGTTTTCGATATATCAGTTCACAGTTTGAATATTTCAGTAGCTTGCATGAGAGACAATATGAGTGAATCTTCGAAGAAAGTTCATAGAATTAATCTAAGTTTGAGGTGTTTAACCATATCAAAGATTAATAATATAACTATATTAGTTGTTGGGAATGATGCTGTCATCGCATGTAAAGTCATGCTTGACAACTATAAAAATTGTTAGTATAATGCGATGTTATCTAATTTTCATATGATAATGGTGGTTACCGTGTGTGAAACGGAAATAAAATGAAGGTAATTTGACAGGTAACCATAAACCCTCTAGATACAATACAACGGAAAGAATATATTAATTGGATAAAGGGGAAAAAATGAACAATAACCGAACTAAACATCGAAGCTGAAACCAAACCAAACACTTTAAATATTTTGACAGAAAATAAATAAACGAATGACAAGAGCGCACCTATGACTTTGTTTGTCAGAATCAGTCATACACATGAACTTGCTGATCTTGTAAGACTTTCAAAAGTCTAAGAACTAAAATCTATAGATCTTGTTAAACAGCCTTTTCAATTAAACAAGTTGTTATATAGAATATCTTTATTTTTTTAATGATTGGTAACAGTAAATAAAAAAGATATTTATGTCATTTTCTTTTTTTTTTCTTTTTTTTAATTTTTGTTGGGAAAGAAAAATATAAGATTGAAAATCTGAAATACAATAAAAGCCAATAATACCTATTCTAAATATATTACGATTTCATATTATTCATATGTGGAAGTGACATTGACAAAAATAAGTATAGGAAACACAGTGACACACACACGCACGTTGGTAGATTTTGTCTTTATCGTAAAAATCTTTGGTTTCGGAGACTTTCAAAATATACATCTAATGTGAGATATTTCAGCAAGGAAATATTTTAATTCAGTACGTGTAATCCTTTTCTTCAATCATTACTAGATGTTGTATGTTGTATATGAGAAAATATTTTCCACTTGGCTAGATGCTTATCTTTTGTTATTGTCAAGAGATATTTATATTCCTCTCACAAGGACATTATTTAAACAAATATAGTTTTATGCATGGTTTCTCTATTGTCCGTTTAACGAAAATAAAAATATAAAATAGGGTTATGAAACTCTTAGGAAAATTGAACAGTAGGTATTCAGAGAAGAAACCCCACGCAAGCAAGTGTAAATACTAAACATCTAAAATGTGGTTCAAATTGTCTCACAATCAAGTTTAAAGTTTAAAATGAAAACAAAAATTGAATTAAGAGTTCAAGAGATAATTATTTCTATATAACTGATTGTATTCAGTATATATAGAAATAAATGAAGAAGAAAGAAATAATTCAGAATGTCTGTCGTTAGAGCGTTTTCTTATTCGGACAATGTTGCAAATAATTGGTCTTAATTTGAGTATCAAAAATGTGGTTAAAGGAGTTTTACCCATAGCAGCCTTAAAATTATGATTAGAAAGCAAAATAAGTGATTACAAAGCAAAACATTCCCTCTGGCTGATACTTACATATACAAAATTACACAAAGTGAAATATATTCAATAGGACTGGTTGAGGGAAATGTTGGGACAAAATAGACACTTCATGGCTGAATATATTTGGCCTTTAAATTGGACATCGATGAATGCAAATCTTAGGCTAGTGTTACCTACTTAGTGAAACATTTGTTTTGTAACACTAAGACCATTGTGTAGCACGGATGCTTATTAATAACGCCTAAGAAAATTACAACAGATGAACATCATATATAATAAATAGAACATACGTGGATAGTCACAAAAATCATAGATCATCTGAGATTATTCAAGCCATTAACAAAATAAGGCTTTCCAAGTGGTACGTAAAATTGAAACTAATCAAGAGAGATAAAACCGAAAGCATGACATGTGTTTATTTAAATGCATGATTACTTACGCTACTAATTTTATGTGATAGTATATGTTCCTTATTTAAATCTATAGAAATACAATCTTGAAATGAATGCGAATAGATTTAACTATATCAGATGATTGATGCAGAATAAAGGTAGTATTCAACTGTAAATGGGAATTACAGAAAATTTCAGAGACGTGTGACAAAAGATTGTTAATGATATATATATATATATATATATATATATATATATATATATATATATATATACAAAATTAAATTAAGGTTGTCATGTCTGAGAGACATGCGCCATATTCACTGCAGAATAAGCTCAAAGATTCCAATGAATAGATCTGAGCATTTTATATCAACTAGAAGTAGATTGACACATATATATATAAAATAAACACATGAAACAATCTCAGGGAATAATTTGTAAAGTGTGTAAGCACACATAGCTAGGTAAGTAATTAATTAAAGTTTAACTAGAACTTCAAATTTAGATATCTTTTAAAATGATTAATCTCCTTTGTATATATTTCTTTAAATAAAAAAATATATTTCACCAATTAACCAGTAAATCACAGCGGTCAAATCTTGGATGGTCACCAACTGAGAAGATCCAACCATCTGCGTTTACACATCAAATGCAAATCTGTGAATGACTCGAACCACATGCTGCATTTTATAAAAAAATACAAACATCGTACCGCGTCATCCCAGTGGCGTGAATAGGATCGACAGCTAGAAATAGCAGCGGAGTCCATTCAACTGAATTAGCTTTACAATCAAGGGGCCGTATATATATCCAAAATTAAATTAAGGTTATCATGTCTGAGAGACATGCCCCATTTAGAATAAGCTCAAAGATTCCAATCAATAGATCTGAGCATTTTATATCAACTAGAAGTAGATTGACATATATATATATATATAAAATAAACACATGAAACAATCTCAGGGAATAATTTGTAAAGTGTGTACACACTTGTAGTTGATATAAAACGCTCAGATCTATTCATTGGAATCTTTGAGCTTATTCTGCAGTGAAAATGGCGCATGTCTTTCAGACATGATAACCTTAATATAATTTTGGATATATATACGGCCCCTTGATTGTAGAGCTAAATCAGTTGAATGGACTCGGCTGCTATTTCTAGCTGTCGATAATCCTATTCACGCCACTAGGATGACGCGGTACGATGTCTGTATTTTTTATAAAATATATATATATATATATATAGTTTTGCGAGGTTTTTGATATGAAATCGTGTGTTATACTTGGGGAGGGTCATATTGTTGTAATAATATTGCCAGAATTATTAACAGAACACACTCACTGTTTGGTTGGTTGGTTGATTGGTTGGTTTTTGCTTCTGTATCTTTTATATCAGTTAATTTATTCGGTCCTCAATGACTGACCAACGGTCAAGAATACAGATATAATATAGACACAAACACATATATATAGTCTAACAAAGTTCTTTCCTTGCACATCTGCAACATCGTCAGTGGTGCTATTATGTTTCCTCCTGTTGTATTGTATGTCTACGCCATCCTTATTTAATCTGTTTATTTATTTATTTATTTATTTATTTATTTTTGTCTTCTTTTCTGCGCATACGTTTGCGTGTGTGTATACTGTTTGATGTGTGTTCGTGTTTGGGTGACTCTGTTTTGGTTATTGTATTCTATCTTAGTTTACTAGTGTGTTTTTATGTGTGTTTGTTGTTATTGTGCTTGTGTATGTATTTATTTATTTATTTATATTTCTCTTAAGTCGGTATTGTGTGTTTGGGTGTTGTTATTATTCCATTCAAACACTATACACACACGCGAACGCATGCGCAGAGAAGAAGAGAAAACATAAATAAATAAATAAATAAATAAATAAACAGATTAAATAAAGATGGCGTAGACATACAATGCAACAGGACGAAACATAATAGCACCACTGACAATGTTGCATGTTGCAGATAGATGTGCAACGAAAGAACTTTGTTAGACTATATATATGTGTTTGTATCTATATTATATCTGTATTTTTGACCGTTGGTCAGTCAATGGTAAACATTGAGGACCGAGTAAAGTAACTGATATAAAAGATACAGAAGCGAAAACCAACCAACCAAACAGTGAGTGTGTTCTGTTATTAATTCTGGCAATATTATTACAACAATATGACCCTCCCCAAGTATAACAATATATATATCACCCACTTACATCTATCTCTGCACCACCGGATCTTGTTACCCGGAGAGTTACCCATTTGCATTGTCGAGGCTTCCAAACGACTTAAAGAAATTTACCTTATCATTCCACAATGCTTCAAGCAAACTTCAATACTCTTTTATCCTTACACCTGAGCCAGGAATTGTTTGCATCCGTAAGGGAACTGTTTAGACTGTTGGAGAAATGGGCCAATGCTGGCTGTCAAATTATTTTCCTGAAACGCTGCCTAAAAAACGATGTCATCCCCAACACCATCAGGAACATTCGCTTAACAGTAAGCCTACGTACACCAGCTTTCCAAAACACCACTAACCGCATACATCGCACGTGTATTAAACAGATCCTGAGACATCTCAACCGCCAATTACACGTCCATAAGCGGACACTGTCAGAGCGGACACATCGGCTGTCAATACCACCCGGCGACTTGCTCCTGAAAATCACTAAAGCAATCGACCAGTGCTTCCACTCCAGAGTCCAATACGAAAAAAAAAAGGATGCAAGCGAAAATATGAGTGGATCTTGTCGAAACGCCACAACGAGAACATCGACACTAACGAACAGATGGACCAGAACCACGTGGAAAACAACAACTTAACAACCGCCAGCGCAGCATCCACCAACACCGATCCACACCTCAAAGTTGCGACGCACCTGGTCACCGACCTAACCGACACTCTCACGAGCGACGAGCTGAAACTCCTACACCTCGGACCCAAGTTCATCGTCTCACAACGTCTCGACGACAGACTCAAACTCAACATCGAGGCCAACTTTTGTCGAGCCGCTTATCAACTTAAATGGGTGACCGCCATCAACAGCGCCACAGAAAATAACGGCGCCCACGCAACCCACCGCAAGTTCCCCACTTACCACCCCGACAACCCACTCCACCCCCCACCCACCAACCACGAACTCGACACGAAACTCATCAGGCTAAAAGACTCCATCTCGGATATACTTCACAAGCACACACACACATCCACAACGCATAACCTCACCAAATCTCAACTCACCACTCTCTCCAACCTAAAATCGAAGAACCTCATCTATCTCCCCTCCGACAAAGGAAAAAGAATTCTGCGTCATCAGCAGAGAGGCTTACATCACCCTGGCCCTCCAACACCTTGACGATGACAACCTCTACTCCAAGGTCACGGGAATCACTCCCGCGCAGATAGAAGAGCGCATCAACGCCGCCTGGACCAACATCTGCGACCGGCGGAAGCTCCCGAAGAAGCTTAGATACAACCTCCTCACGAGGAACAGCAGACTACCCGCCTTCTACCACTTCGTGAAAACACACAAACAGGGACCCGACCTGAAGATCAGGCCCATTGTATCGAGCGTGGAAGGACCACTCTACAAAATTTCATGACTCCTAGCCAGAATACTCAAACCCATCTTAGATACCTTGCCGGGACATGTTAACAGCTCCGAGGAGGTGTTGAACCGCCTGCATCAAATAGATCCCGACACCAGAAAGAATAACAGATATGCCTTCAGCCTTGATGTAGTCGCGCTCTACACCTCGGTCCCGGCACTCCCGGCCGTCAATATACTGATGGAACCCGTCCAATCCACCGACCTACACAGCTTCGGGCTCACCACCACTGACATCCACCAACTCCTATCCGTCGTCGTCGACAACACCTACTTCGGATTCCTTGACCAAACATACCAACAAACCTCGGGATTGCCCATGGGATCAAGCCTGTCGGGTGTGCTAGCGATCTCTTACATGGACAACCTCGAGCGCAAGGCACTCAACGCCTGCCACCCCAACGCCGTCGCCTTTTTCTCAAGGTACGTGGACGATATCCTCATCCTCACATCTTCCAAAGACACGGCGAACAGAATCTATGAGACGTTCAACAACACGGACGAGAACATTGACTTCAGTGTTGAACACCCCAACGAAGACGGGTCACTTGTCCTCCTCGACTTCCGAATCAACATCACGAAACAGGGAAGGATCCACTGCAACTTCTATCGAAAGGCAGCCTGCAGGGAGCTGTTCGTTCACTACACGTCCGCCCTCCCTAACAGTGCCAAAAGAGGATAAAATGACGAACGAGATCGCGCGAATCAAAAACAGATGCAGCGATCCCGCGAGTGGTGTCACTCATACCAAGCGATTCCTCGAGGTGCTGGAAACGAACGAGTAACATACCTCGCTCACAGACAGAGTAGGAGACACCATACACAAGGGACAGAGAGGCACCCAAGGCAAGTGCTTCCTTAAAATGCCACACCTGAGCAAGAATACCACCAACGCTATCCGCAAGGCTATACGGAGGGAGGACATCGACATCCACCAGGCCCACTCGGGCCCCTCCCTGCGAAGATGCCTCTCCAGGAAACCCGGGAAATCAACTGACTCGTGCTCCCTCAGAGACTGCTCGATACGCCATGCGAACTGTTGCCTACGCACATACGTCGTGTAAAAGATAGAATGTAACAAGTGCAACCAATACTATATAGGTAGCACAATCCGACCTTTGCACATCCGGATCAAGGAACACACTAAAACCAGGGCCTCGTCTTTCCGGAAACACATAGACAAATGCGGAAACAATGACGTAAGGCCCATTGTCACAATTCTAGCGACTGAAAGAAACATCGGCACGTTAAGTATCAAGGAAGCACTTTTTATCAAACGCCTAGAGCCGCAAATAAGCAATCGATCCGAGAGAAGCGAAATGAGGTGGTTGGTTTAAGTTAACAAACGATGCAACAACACACGCACACACACAAGCGAGACAACAACACACACACACACACACAGTAGCATTCCACCATATGAACATACTACACTGCCAATACAGAGGAACAAGGCACCGACACACACACACACACACACACACACACACACAGTAAAATTTAAGAAACAGGCAGAGAATGGACTGACAGCTAGCGCCACCCCACTCCCACAACTGAAAGAACTACTTCGGCCGCTGACCTCTGCCCGACGGACCCCATTTCACGCGCATGCGTGCTCTGCTGAATACCTCAGAATTTCAAAACAACGAACAGCGGAGGACGCGTTTCGCACCTTTCCGACAGACAACCTTTCTACCACCCCGGAAAAAAACCCAGTTGATGGATGTGAATCCGAAATATATAGGGACAATTAAATCTCGCCCAAGGTAACTCTTTCTCGTGTTGTTATTTTTATTTTTATCCCTTATGCTCTTTCCTTCATTCCTCTACACGTCTTATACACGCCACGCATCTCAACGTTCACCCACTTACATCTCTCTCTCCACCACCGGATCTTGTTACCCGGAGATTTACCCATTTGCATTGTCGAAGATTCCAAACGACTTAAAGAAATTTACCTTATCATTCCACAATGCTTCAAGCAAACTTCAATACACACACACACACACACACACATATATATATATATATATATATATATATATATATATATATATATATATATATACGATATTAACAAATGGAAACTATATATATAAAACCATATTTATTTCATTATACATATTTCAAGGACACCAAGTTAAATTATGGTGTGCTTTCATCAGATAAAATATAATATAGATCAGTTTTATAAATAAATATTGACGTACCCTTCAAAAATGCAACCATTACTGTTGGAAGCTCCCGGATAGTGGGGTTGAAGCTTAATTATATTATTATTAGTATTGGATTTTTTTTTTTTTAAAATAAGCCGTTGGGTTACGGAGAAAGAGAAAGATTAAGAAGGAGAGAGAAAAAAGAGAGAGAGACCAAAACAACAGAGAGAGAAAGATATATATATCATCCCAATTGTTAAGTTAACTCAACAAGATATGACTTAGAGTTTTTCGTTCTCTCCCCTTCTCTCTGTCTCCTCTCTCTCTATATATATCTTTCTCTCTCTGTTGTTTTGGTCTCTCTCTCTCTCTCTCTCTTTTTTTTCTCTCTCTCCTTCTTTATCTTTCTCTTTCTCCGTAACCCAACGGCTTATTTTAAAAATAAAAATATCCAATACTAATAATAATATAATTAAGCTTCAACTCCACTATCCGGGAGCTTCCAACAGTAATGGTGGCATTTGTTAAGGGTATGTCAATATTTATTTATAACACTGATCTATATTATATTTTTATCTGATGAAAGCACAACATAATTTAACTTGGTGTCCTTGAAATATGTATAATAAAATAAATATGGTTTTATAAATATAGTTTCCATTTGTTAATATCGTATTTTTACACCAATTTTTTGTTGAGTGCTTTATATCAGTTATAACAATATTTGCTTGTTGGATCCCAACAATTTAAATAGAACTTTTACACACACACACACACACACACACACATATATATATATATATATATATATATATATATATATATATATATATAGTGTATTTTGCAATACACTGTATGCTTAATTAAAAGCATTTCGAAGACCTTATGCTATTGTTTTAGAGTAGTGACATACTCACTTACTTTAATTTCAGCAAACAGGGGGAGATAAAGCTGACAATGATTTTAATTAAGCATACAGTGTATTGCAAAATACACTATATATACATTCATATATATATAGCTATTTCAGAGCACCAATTCTAATTTTTTATTTCTGCTTGACCGGCAACCGCTCTGTATAATCAGTTCCTGATTATTTACTAGAATTCTATAAGAACCAAACATCCATGATTTCAGCAGACACCGGAGGAGTAGTTGGCCTTGATAAGCATCAATAAATGCAGAAACAAGGTCTTGTCAGCTTTATCTCCCCCTGTTTGCTGAAATTAAAGTAAGTGAGTCTGTCACTACTCTAAAACAATAGCATATGTTCTTCGAAATGCTTTTAATTAAGCATACAGTGTATTGCAAAATACACTATATATTCTAAGGCGGGTAAAATTTCCGAGATCCATGGACAAGTTCTCTCCAGCGGTCTCTGTCCCTCATTATCGCTGCCATGCCCTGCGTCTCCAATAGGCCAGTGTCTGTCCTTAGGGCATCAACATACGTTAACCTTGGTCTTCCACTTCTAGTGTGTCCATGTAGGGGCTCCCAAAGGAGCACTGAGTGCAATGTCAACTCTCGATGTCAGTAAGCATGTCCAGCTAACCTCAGTATCCTCTGTGTGACTTTTGAGCTGACTTTTGGGATGCTCCCATACAGCTCTGAGTTTTTCATCTTCAGTGTATACTGATTAATGTTCAGAGCCATCCTCAGCATTCTCGTGTAGCACCCATCCACCATCTGAGTGAGTTTCTTGGTCAGTGTCCAAGTCTCAGACCCATACAGCAGCACAGACTCCACTACAGCAATGAAGAGGCGGATTTTCAGGTCTCTACGAAGGTCTGACTTCCACACCGATCTGAAGCTGTGGCACGCCGCCCAGGCCTTGCTCTTCCTCTCAACCACATCATCTTCCATATTCCCAATCTTTGCTCCCAAATACAGGAAACCCTCAAGCAATTCTAGCGGCTTCCCGCTTGCATTAGTGATCCCCTCTGGCTTCTCAACATTCTCTACCAGATATTTTGTTTTAGTCTCATTCATTCTCAGCCCCACACTCATAGACACAGTCTCAACCTTCCTCATCAAATCCTCTGCCTTCTTCACTGTATTTGTCACCAAAACTATATATACATTCATATATATATAGCTATTTCAGAGCACCAATTCTAATATATATATATATATATATATGCAATTGTGTACAGTCTCTGCTTAGAATTAGTCGCTTAATGATATTCGTCGATTCGATATTATGTCAGAAGGCACATTTTCGATTTACCAGATAGTGGTATTGTAAATACAGCGATGAAATTGATATACTAATATAGATATTTGGGGAATTCCCTCATATGATCGGAATTAATCATTTGAATTGATATTTCCCTTCTATGTTCTCACTATAGACACACCATCCTTCCTGGAAATATTCCTCCTGAAGTATCAAGTTATTTTTCCACATTTAATCTAGTCTATATTGTCATTTTATCTCCTAAATTTAGCAGTGTAAAATCTCAGAAAACAGATCTCATTGTCTTAAATAAAGACTGAAAACATTGAATGACAATACTCCACATTACAGATAAAAACGCCATGGTATATGCAGCACTAGATTTGATCATATTTCTGCTCAATGTAACATTTGATAATAATATTAGATCTGATCATAGCTCGGCTCAATAGAGGTTGACATGATAGATTTCTTCAACATATTTGTATAAATATATATTGTAATCTGAAATACCAGCTTTTACCACGACATTCCTAACTCAGTTATTTTGAGATTAAATTCAGCTTTCAAACTTAAAGAGAAACACACTGGTTTTGTATTGATGCAAAAACTATGTGATCATATGTGTTTCGATAATAAAACTGCAACAAAATACGCCAAATTTATTTGCAGTAAATAATGACAATTATATGCCAATATTCAGATTGGAACTGTTGATTCTGTGGTCCGTAGTATGACATTCTATGTAATATTTCTTAAACAGAATGTTGAAATGACCAGGGTTGTTTCCCATTATGTACATTAATGACATTAGTGATATAATTCCAACAGGAATGTTTAAAGATATCTGCCAATTCATGTCTGTTCAATATGTTCATAGATTTCTTCAACGTATTTGTATAAATATATATTGTAATCTGAAATACCAGCTTTTACAACGAAATTCCTAACTGTTAAAATTGTTGCAATGTGCCAGTGACATTTTATTGCCGGACTAAATGCATTACAGCATCCAGTATCATTTATTTAATGATTTCATTTAAAATCATAACGCATCACTAGGGTTCATAAAATACCTACCAGAACTATACTAAATCCTATTCTATACAGTACAAATCTGATCTATTATTATTGTCTTTGCACTTGAATAGAGCAACATAATGGGTATATTGAAATTGAATATATTCACTGTAAGATACTGGTTAGATATAAAGCGATTTCGTATAATTCACTCTGCTGAAATGATACAAAATATCAAACGCTTCCCCGAATTGCAGATGGATACAATTACTTCAGAAATATATAGCCGATTGAATCATCATTATTTCATTGCTGTCACAGGGAATTGAGTCGTACGTTACCAGATTCTACAAGGCCACAGCTTTTAAATCCTTAACAGTAAAACTAAAATAGCATGGATGTATTTTGCTCTTTTCTTTTAGATGAATATTATAACGGATACTAACTAACACTCCAAAATGTTATACATTATTTGAACATATCTAAAATATAGGCTGGGATGTTTATTGGAGAAATTACTTAACAAACCTCTAATCAAATCAGAATTTAGTTCTTCAACGATTTTCTAACACTATATTGAAAAAGACATAGAATATAATTGAATTTATAATTACAATTTTGATTATGATTTAATATAAGTACAGCAGACAGGGCGATAAACGTTCTTGCTTTATTAATTTTAAATTAGATTATCGACTCATTATAAAGTATAAGACAATTGTAAGTCTGGAACAATTTCGTGGCAACTATAAATTCGTTCAAATGTCTATATAGAATACATTTAAAGTTGGAAGTATTAAATTAAAAGTTATTTCTGCTCATGAACCATTGTTTGTATATTTTTTCAAAATATTAAACAATCAAAACACATATCAGTTTATATTTCTTTATTTGTTAATTCCAATGTGTTTATACCTAAGCAGAATATGTTAAGGAACAGCAGGTCAGTCACGGTCTCTAGTTCTAATGAATAATTTGAACATATAAAGGCGAAGGTAGTGTCTCTATATGTCTTGAAAGAAAAGAACACACTGCTAGGCATCACAGACTATACTTTGCAACTGTGATCAACATATATACTCATCGACTTGGACTCTATTTAGTTCTAAATTGGCGCACACATACGCACGTAACAACGAAATTGCACCCAAGCGTAACTGGTTCTCACCGGACTGCTTAGCTCAGTTTGTAATCATGCTAATAAGATGATTATCGGACGAGGTAAAAGATCCGTCCTACAAAAAATATAATCAAACTGAGGGTTATAAGGATGCTTGCTCCCTTTTGCTCCTCACATATATTATAAAATGATTTCAATTACACAGCTGATTCAATAATCGCAGGCATTACATTGTACTATATAAACATTCCTTGCTACAATAAAGATACGATTCACATTACATTATATAAAATCCGTGTTACTATAATATGAAATCTGATAAAAATGGAAGGAAGCAGTTTTCCAGGATTTCTATTATGAACGGTACATTTTCGCCTTTTTTCTATTTGATATTTTATACAAAATGTTTAAGTATTGTTTAAGGAATTTATTTTTCTGTTAAGTTGACATTCATTGAGTGAAGAACGAGTCTCTCATTCAGCTGATCTTGTCATCTCATTTATAATATATTTGCAAAAAGTGAGAAATAGTTGGTCAGATTTTTTGTACTAGTTATACGAAATTCAATTGAGATACTGACTAATTTAATTACGGCACTGGTGTAATTGGCATCTACCAAAACAATGTGTCAACTAGAAAAAGTAACAGGATATATGTTCCCATACATTAAGATATATTTCTTTATTTGCCACATGGGCGTACAAAAATAGGACATTACAAGACGTGACGGCAGGGGTTTTACATAAAATCTGTAACAATGATAAATAACAATAAACTACATAAAAATAAAACAGTTGAGGGGGGGGGGGACGCTACTACGGGGTTCTTTTACACCCCGTGGATAGAACAACCCTCAACACTAGGAACACGTTTTTTAGGTGTTCCCGTCTTCCGTCTGTTTATCTTCCTCAACCTACAGGTTTATATACAGGGAAGGCCCATTCACCCGGGATATTTTCGCCACATTCACCCACCTTTCAGTGAATTGACTGGGGTGTAACCCCTCTCTCTCCACTCCCACCTTCCTTCTGAACTAGTAATTAAAGAAAGGGATAAGTTGTTGTCCAGAGAGAAAAGTGCTTGTCTCCGACCATTTAACCTCGTCCACCATATTACCTATTTCGCCACAGCCACCAGACAGAGGATGACCGCCTCTCCTTTATTCTTAAATGAAGGCGGCGGGGTGATCCTCACGATGGACTCGGCTGACAACAGGACGTGTCCTACACGTTACAGTAGCTGTTCGACATAATTCCACAGGTCGGTCAATTTTGGGCACTGAACAATTGCGTGCAGAACGGTTTCGGTGTCCTGCTCGCATCTTCGACAGGTCCTTTTGGCAGGATCTCTGCCAGGGAGTCTGTGCCTGTAGAGTTCCTCGGTAGCACTGCCTGGCCAGAGACGGAAAGTCCTCTCGAACAGACTGGTCAGTTTGTCTTCCTCAATGCCTAGAGTTTCCCCGAGAACGTCGTCACACATATCCTCCCCTAATCCCCTATAGAATGTCTACGGTGAGTCTCCGCTGACTGCCGTTTCCGCATGGTAGAAGACTGTGAGCGCCTTAAGTCGAGGTGCCAGGCGCCCATTTTCGGTCTTCGCTTGACCCAGGACTGCAGGTCTGTTAGTGAGACGAGTTGTGGAAGAGCTCGTCTCACAAACGACAGCCACACCGGTTCGCCGTTCAGGAACTCCTGGAGAGGGCTTAGCCTCGGCGCGTGTTTGCGCATCATCACACACGGCATGCCCAGCCCTCCGTTAGAAGGGTGTTGACAGCAGATGGATCTCCTCAACAATGGAGTCGGTTTCTTCCAGAGGAACTTGAAGAGTAGGCGTTCCATTTTCGTGAGGTATTCGCGGGGACACGCCACGATTGTCAAGCGGTAGTAGATGACGGACGCTATGTCAGTCTTCGCCACCTCCGCTCGACCTTTCAAGAAGAGTTTACACACAGCCCACTTCTGGGTGAGTGCAAACCCCTTCGCCGTGACCGCGTTCCAGTTCTTGTCCACCCGGAGGTCTGGACGAAACCAGACCCCGAGCAATTTCACCGGTCCTTCCGTCCAGCGTCCAACGACACTGGCGGAAGGCATGGGTTTGCCTCACTATGTGCTGAGTTTCAAATCGACAGACTTGTTTGGGATTAGTCTTGCTCCTGTCAACATTTTGTATTCCTGTAATAGGTTGCCGATTACCTCGATGTCCGAGGTTTTCGACACCATTACGGTTATATCGTCGGCATAAGCCGACGCAGCTTTCGCCAGTTCTGGTTCGATAGGGATGCCCTGCAACATCTCCAACTTCCGCAGTAATGGCTCGAGAGACAGTGCATACATAATGGAGAAGAGAGGGCACCCCTGACGGATGGAACGCATTATTTGGAATGGCTCCGATAGGAACTTTGACTGCCGAGTAGATGCTGGTGCGCAGGGCAGCGAACCAGCCTCTGAAGACGGGACCGAAGCCAGCCGCCTTGAGAACCGCTTCCATGTTCAACCCTATCAAATGCTTTAGACTGATCTAAATTGATCACAGCCCCATCGATGCCAGGTTTACACCCTACCCTCACTACGATGTATCGCATGAGGTGGAGTTTGTCGTGTATGGACCTGGTCTGGATTGCACACGTTTGCGCTTCCCCTACCACGTTCTCGACGACAAACGCCAGCCTCGCTGCTAACAACTTGGCCAAAATGTTAACTCTGTGTTGAGCAGAGTTATGGGCCTGAAAATGCTTATCTTATTCCTCTTGTTCTCATATTTCCTGATCAGCGTTACAACGTCTCTGCCTACAGAACTGGGAATCCTCCCGTTCTGCTGCCAGTTGCAGTATACCACTTCGAGGACGCCAGAGAACAAGTCTGACATGCCTATGTAAAATTCATAGGGTAGACCATCTAAACCGGGTGATTTGCGTTTCCCACAGCGGCCTAGGGCATCTTCCATTTCACCCGCTATGATCGGCCTTTCGCAGCTCTCTGCATCCATGCTCGAGAGCCGTGGTACGTCGTCGAGGTAGGCGCCGGAGTCCTTCACCTCCCTTGACGTAACACTTTGCCCGAACAGTTGTGCAACATTCTGCTGGAAGGCCGTGCACATTTGCTTGGATTCAAGTAGAATGCGTCCATCTTTGTCTTGCAAGGACAGAATTGTGGATTTGTTGCCACTTTTCGCCTCTGCCACTCGGGCCCAGCTAACAGTTTTGGTTCCTTCGTTTCTTAGAGCACGTGTTCTACTTCTGACAATACAAACTTCCTGTTTCACGTTGAAGAACTGGTCAAGTGCCGTTCCCGTCGCTAGCACGTCATCTGTACTGCCATTACTAAGTGCCTCTTCTACTTTAACTACCAGTTCCTTTTCGGTTTTGTTTTTTTCTAAAGCTACTTCCTTGCTGAAGGCTATCGATTCTATTCTAATTGCTCTCTTGAGAGAGCGCCACCACCTGTTGTTGACGATCGCCCCCGTCAACTGGCACTTAACTAAGGTGATAATCCGTTTACTGTAGGCCATACGCGCCAGAAGCGACATGTTTAACTTCCAGTATCCGAGTCCCTGTCTATGTATCCTATCAAGGTTTACTATGCAGGTGACTAATTTGTGATCTGAATAGGCAACCATGTGCATTTGTGGTCAGCTTAATGTTTCCTTATCGTTCTGTCTAATTAAGATAGATTAGATAACAGGTTCGAAGTAGGGATATTCGCAACAGAACAATTAATCACCATTCATCATCACCAGACCTCAATGAAATCGGAAGAATTTGAAAACCTGTGAACGTTATGAGAAGCTAGATATTATGTTTATTACGTAGTTAAAATCTGATGATGATACTTCTAACAAAACCTTGTAAATAATATGTTTTCTTCTTCTTCTTCTTCTTCTTCTTCTTCTTCTTATTATTATTATTATTATTATTATTATTATTATTATTATTATTATTATTATTATTATTATTATTATTATTATTATTATTATTATTATTATTATTATTATTATTATTATTATTATTGTTATTGTTATTCCTTGAATCTCAGTCATTGATGTTGGTTAACTGGAAAGTCCGTTGGATTGAATATCAAGCCATTACCTGCAGCCTCAGATATTCAGGACGTATCGGAGGGTTCTTGCTGTTCCAAGCAAGCATGCCTTTTGAAGCGTTCCAAAAAGCGTGAAGGGGCCGATTTTCTTTAACCATCCCTGGAAACCTTTGGAGATAGTCCCCAGTGCGCCTATGACAATCGGGATCACTTTGACTTCATGGCAGTTCCAAATCCTTTTCACCTCCCACTTTAGGTCCTGGTATCAGTTAATTTTCTCCCTCTCCTTCTCTTGCACTCTCGTGTCGAACGGGCAGGCCACATCCACAATCAGGCACGATCTTTTTTCTTTGTCCATAACCACCAGGTCAGGTCTATTGTGTTCCAGTTTTTTGTCCGTCTGTATCCTAAAATCCCACAGCACCTTCACCTGACTGTTCTCCATCACCGCCTCTGGCCTATGCTCATACCATTTCTCAGAATGTGGTAGATTGTTTACTTTGCACAGGTGCCAGTGGATCACCCTGCCCATCACATCGTGTCTCCAGCCCTTATAGTGGGTCTGGGCTAGGTGTTTACACTCGGACACAATGTGAGCCACAGTCTCCTCTCTCTCTCCACAGATCCTGCACAGTGGGCTAGCCTCCTCCTTGTAGATATGGTGCTTCAACCACTTCGTTTTGAGGGCCTGCTCCTGCGCAGCCATTAGCATTCCTTCTGTAGCCTTTTTGAGGTCTCCTCTTCTCAACCAGTTCCATGTCTGTGGATCTCTAAATTCAGTTTTCTCAAAGAAGGTACTATGAAGGGATTTTCCCTTAAGGCTGCTCTTCCTCCTTGATGTTATTTCCTCCTTGGACATCCCCTGGCCTACTGTCCCCTCCTTCAGTACAGTTCTGAGCATTGGCTCCTTACTATAGGTCACGTATTTGTATAGGTTGTTTTTCTCCATCTGAACACAGTCATCTATGCTGATAAGACCTCTTCCACCCTCAGATCTCCTTAGGTAGAGTCTATCGACATCACTCCTCTTGTGGAACATGTTGTAGATAGTCAATAGCTTCATAGTCTTCCTATCCATTTCTTTTTGTTCAGCAACATTCCATCTCAGAATTCCCGCACTGTACCTAATAATAGACACAGCTCGGGAATTTACTGCGCTTATGGCATTTCTGCTGTTCAGATGTGACTTCAATACGCTCCTTACTCTCCGAATGTATTCAGTTCTTAACAATTCCTTCATTTTTTTGTTCTTTATGCCATCAGCCTCCAGAACGCCCAAATACTTGTATCCTTCCTCATAGTCAATTTCCTTTATCATCTCACCTGTTGGTATCTGGATCCCGTTACTTCTGCTCAACCTACCCCTCTTCATCACAATGACTCCACATTTACCAATACCAAACTGCATACATATATCACTGCTGAAAATACGGACAGTGTCAACAAGCACATCCAACTCCTTCTCACTTTTCCCAAAGAGCTTAAGATCGTCCATGAAGAGGAGGTGATTGATGGTAAGCTCTCCCCTTCCCAACTTGTATCCTGCTCTCACTTTTCGCAGCATAATGGTCAAGGGCATCAGGGCAAGGACAAACAACAGAGGGGACAGGCTATCTCCCTGGAAGATACCTCTCTTGATCTTCACGCTTCCCAAGGATACTCCAGTTGATGTCAACTCTGTCTCCCAGGACCCCATACTCCTGCCCAGCAACTGTCTGATGTTTTCTGCCACCCTGAAGACCTCCAGGCTTTTGGTGATCCAGGAATGAGGCACCATGTCAAATGCCTTTCTGTAGTCTATCCATCCCATGGCAAGATCAGTGTGTCTCCTCCTGCAATTCCCCATTACCATCTTATCAATAAGCAACTGGTCCTTTGTACCACGTGACTTCTTTCGGCATCCTTTCTGTTCGTCCGGTAACAAGTTGTTTGTGTGGAGGTGATGGTAGATTTCCTCAGACACAATGCTCGTCAACAGTTTCCACATTACGGGCAGACATGTGATAGGTCTATAGTTGGTAACATCATTACCCTTGATTCGGTCTTTCATTATCAGAACTGTGGTACCTTTTGTCAACCACTCTGGCACCTCACCCGACACCAAGCAGTCATTGAACATGGCCGTCAGCTTCGGGTGAAGGATGTTAAATGTTTAATCCAATACCCCTGCACACCATCTGGGCCTGGTGATTTCCAGTTGGTTAGTTTTTTGGCTTGCCCCTTAAGAGTTTCAACTGTGATACTCAAATCAGTCTGTTGTTGTGCCTTCTCACCGATCTCCCTCTGTACTGTCTCAATCCACCCTGCCTGGGCATTGTGTCTAACATCCTGCTCCCATATTCCTCTCCAGAATGTTTTAGCTTGTTCCGCCCCAGGGATCAAGTCGTTGCCTCTTTCTTTCCCCTCAAGCTGTCCAACCAGCATCTTCTGGTTGTTGTCGAACATGCGGTTCTGTTTATACTGACTGACTCTGTTCTCGTATCGCCTGATTCTGGCACTCTTTGCTACAATGCGTTGCTTCAATTACTCTATGATAATATTTAGCTTTTTACTCCTAGTTTTGTATTTTATTTCCAGTCTATTTTTAGTGCCTATGTTTTTTAGTGTCCCATTCAGTAGTGACTCAAGCTTTCCTATGTCATTTCTCATTTCCCCGATTTGCCCACTCAGTCGCTTCTTCCACCACGGCTCTGCTCTTTCTTGTCTGTTGTTTCCTCTCGCTTTTATACCAAGTAGTTTCCTCGCCGTATTTGCTGTTGCTTTGAGGATATTGTTGCACTGGTGAAGACTCCTCACCTCAAGGTATGGGATGACTTTGTTTACCTTAGCTGTTGTTTCTTTTAACTTTTTCCTGTCTACAAATCTTAGGTTCATAGGTCTCCCACTATCATTGTTCAATTCATCTACCACTAAATTTAGGATGTCAACCGAATCTTGTCCTAGCCCGTCAGCATTCATCTCCTCAGAGGCCGTATCTCTGTTCCAGGTATTATTTATCTCAGTATTCAGATCATTGTCTGCTTCGGGTGGTTCCTCCGTTCTCAGGACCTCCTCACCTTCATTTCCCACCGGCTCGCTTGTCTGGCATACTACACCCGCCATCTCCAAGCCATTCTCTCTGCTCAGTTCCTCCAGTTCCAGCTCGCTTATCCACCCATTAGTTCTTATTACCCGAGCCTGCCCGGCCAATTTTTGTTCATCTAATTTAAATAAACCAATCTCGTTCCAGATGTTATGCATCCGTCTCCTGTAGCCCCTCTCCTTGGGGTTACTTTTCAGGTAGCATTGCATAACAGTTCTATTCAATTCTTTCGTCCAGTTGGTTCTGGCCCCTTTCCTTCTTCTTCTTCCTCCAACATCAGCAGTATTTGGTTGACAGTCAGGTTCCTGCTGCTGAGCCAGGGGGCACCTGTTGGGTGAGAGTCTGTCACATGACGTTCTAGTCTCCATTTCACCGTTATTCGAACTGTTTATGTTCGATATTTAAACACTCTTATCGAGGATTGGCGAATGTATGTTTACATAGCCATCTGTGGATCCGCCATCCCACTTGGCCCTTGTGTGGCATTATCACCACGCTGTATACGAACACACATAAACAAACAAACACACGGGCAGAAAGGGCCCCAAAAATGAATAAGCATAAGTTTCATTGTAATGTAGTATTCGAATGTCTGACTTAGTTTTTGTTTTTTAAGTTTTACTTTTTCCCCCCTCTTCTCTGTCCGTCCGCCTGCTTCTCTCTTCATTCTTATTTTCTTTACGTTTTTGGGGTTTCTTTTTTTGTTTTTGTTTTTCTCTGTTTGTTTTTCTCGTTTTTTGCTGTTGTTGCTGTGCTGCTTTGGTTTTGTTGTTTGTTTTTTTCTTTTTTCTTTTGAGTCTATCTATATATTTTGATGCCTTCCTCTTTGTTAGTAGTAGGGATTCTATAATGTGGAAGTAGTAGCAGCCAGCAGGGAGAAGTGGGAGGCTGGCGGCGCTGGCGATACTGAGACAGTGGTGGTGGTGATGTCGATACCAAGGCAGTGGTGGCGGTGATGTGACCGTATTACTGTAGTGATGGTGCTGTAGCGGTGGCAGCAGCAGTGAAGGAGTCAAGGGGTGGTGGCGGCGGTGATGGGATAGTGGTGGTAATGATGGCCGTAGTGAGCGGTGGCGGTGAAGGTGAAAATGCTGTTGTGTTTAGTGTACACGGATGATGGGGTGGGTGGTGTATCTAGTTTCTGGTGTTGGTGAGTTTAGCTGTCCTATATAGTGTAGCCAGCGGAGAGGAGGGGGGGGGGGTTCTTCTTCTTCCATTTATAGCCATTTTTTTTTTGGATATACAGTGTACAATACAAAGTTGAATATTTGAATATTTGAGCCTTATACCAATATATTTTGGGTCCGAATTTTTTGGGGCTCAAGCCGGGTGCTTTACGTAGCATTTGTACTAAGAGTTGTTATTTCACAAATGATTTAAATATGTTAAAAATTCAAAACTTACGGGAGCGATTTCATGACCTCCGTCACCTCGTGCGTCTTCTTCCCTCATTATTATTATTATTATTATTATTATTATTATAGTTGCATTTATCTTGCTTTATGTTCATACGAGTTATCACCAAGTCACAACCAGTGACCTCAAGAGACAACAAGATCCGCCATGTTCAAGAAAGAACATACATATTCACACATGCATCTTTAGTGTTTAGACTTGTGATGTACTTATATTGACAGAATCTTCCTTAGTATATGGGCAGTTCCCATTAGTACTATCTTTTGTATTTCTCCTATACGCGGGTTTCCTGGGATTTGCGATATGTAATCATTAGACCCCTTAGGTATCATTCCCAGAGCGCCTACAACCACTGGTATTGTTTTAGTTTATTATTATTATTATTATTATTATTATTATTATTATTATTATTATTTGCATTTATCTTGCTTTATGTTTATACGAGTTATCACCAAGTCACAACCAGTGGCCTCAAGAGACAACAAGGTCCGCCATGTTCAAGAAAGAACATACATATTCACACATGCATCCTTAGTGTTTAGACTTGTGATATACTTATATTGACAGGATCTTCCTTAGTATATGGGCAGTTCCCATTAGTACTATCTTTTGTATTTCTCCTATACGCGGGTTTCCTGGGATTTGCGATAAGTAGTCGTTATACCCCTTAGGTATCATTCCCAGAGCGCCTACAACCACTGGTATTGTTTTAGTTCTCAATTTCCACATTTTTCCAATTTCTATCTCCAGGTCCTTATACTTGCTCAATTTGTCAAATGTTTTTATAGATACATTCTTGTCTATTGGAAGAGACATATCAATTAGCAGGCATACCCTCCTTTGAAAGTCCTTCAATATTATATCAGGTCTATTTGCATCTATTTTTCGGTCTGTTTGGATGTTAAAGATCCACAAGATTGAGATGTGATCTTTTTCAAGTATTTGAGGTGGTTGATGTTCCCACCAATTCTTTTGATGGGGCAGGTCAAAATGCTTACACATTATCCAATGTATGTATTGTGCAGCTCTGTCATGCCTGTTTAGGTATTCGGTTGGAGCTATAGGACTGCACATTGAAATTATATGGTCAATGGTCTCTGGTTGTTTTTTGCATACACGGCATAATGGGCTGCACCCATTTTTTATTATGTTGGCTTGGTAATTTTTTGTTGGCAGACACTGATCTTGTGCGGATATAATCAGTCCTTCAGTCTCCGATTTCAGTCCAGAGGATGCCAACCACTGATGGGTTAAAGTTTTGTCAACATCAGGATTGTTAGCTCGCTCTGGGTATTTTCCATACAGAGGCTTTTCTTGCCATTTCTTAGCCAGTTTCTGTAGCAGTTCTTTCTTTGCAGTTACTTTTACCTGCTTTGCTTTTTCTGTGTTTTCCATTTCAGCAGTAAATGGGACTTCTGAAATTTGTAGTCCATTACTGTATCTTTGTGCATCTTTTGTAATGGAATATGATCTTTTGGTGCTTTCGTGTTTCAAAACGAGTTTGATCATCCAATCATGTGATTCCCTTAGATATGTGGATAATCCAATTGTTGCAGTTTTCAACGCAATGTCTAACTGGATTAACCCACGTCCTCCTTCTTTCCTAGGGAGATATATTCTATCTATGTCTGCCTTAGGGTGATGCATTCTGTGCATGGTTAAGAATTTTCGGATTTTTGTATCGAGCCTACGGATCTCTGTGCTTGACCAGTTGATGACATTGTAACTGTAGGTTACTACTGGTATGGCAAGCGTGTTTATGGCATCGATCCTATTCCTTGCATTCAATTCCGTTCTTAAGATTGCTCTGACTCTGCGGTAACATTCCTTCCTTATCCTTTCCCTCATTGTCGAGTGCTTGATTCCGTCTCCTTCACAAACACCTAGATATTTGTAAGTTTGTTCTTGATCAAGCTCACTTATCACGTTCCCCCGATCAAGATTAATGTCTGTACACTTCAGCAGCTTTCCTCTGGTGAACGTTGCTTTGGCGCATTTATCCAGTCCAAACTCCATTTTAATGTCATCACTGAACTGCTTCACAGTGGATAATAGCCCTAGCAATTGTTCATCATTTTTTGCAAATAGTTTCAGGTCATCCATGTAGAACAAGTGATTAATGGTTTTGTCATAGACTTTATATCCATGTTTTGTTTCATTGAGCATTTTACTTAATGGTATAAGTGCCATGCAGAATAAAAGCGTTGATAAAGAGTCACCCTGAAAAATTCCACAATTAATATTAACTTCTCCAGCTTCCAGTGATTTTGTTTCACTATTCAAAAGGAGTGTCGTTTTCCATGTCTTCATACTAAATGACAAAAACCTCCTGACAACGGGGGATATTTTGAAAATCCCTAAACATTTTTCAATCCAACTGTGCGGCAAACTATCGAATGCTTTTTTATAATCTATCCAAGCAATTGATAGATTTTTGTGTCTATTATGACAATCTTCCAGTATCATTTTGTTAACCAGAAGCTGACCCTTACAGCCATATGAGCCTCGTTTACACCCTTTCTGCTCAATAGGAAATAGGTCATTTGTTATCAGGTGGTCATATGTGTATTCAGTTACGACTGATGTTAAAATGTTATACATTGTGGTCAAGCAAGTTATGGGTCTGTAATTTTTGGGATTGTTTGTCTCATCATTCTACGGAAGCAGGAATGTAATGCCGTTAACTAGCCACGATGGTATCTTTTCTGGCTCCTTAACTATTTCATTGTAAAGTTGGGCTAACAGCTCATGAGCCTCTGTGAAGGCATTTATCCAAAAGTTTTGTATTTTGTCTTTTCCTGGGGATTTCCATTTGCTGGTTTTTCTTAGAGCCAAGGGCAACTGTTCAACTGTTATATTTTCCCATGTTTGTTCCTCAAGGTGAGCTGTATCTTTCATTTGTCTGTCTATCCATGGGGCATGTATGTTATGAACTTTTTCTTCTTTAGTTTGTTTAACATATTCACCTACTTTATAGTTTGTTAAAATTTCTATGTCAGATGGGAGAAGGTTTATTTGGCGATTGATGTTCTCTTGCCAAGTAGATTTCTTGTGGGAATTCCTTTGTTTTTTCATCTTCACTCCACATAAGTGAGTGGTGACTTTAGCCGATGCATAATAGAGATAATTTAAATCAGTAATGTTTAGTTTGTTTGTGAATCTAATGTTTTTGAGAATTATGTTAGTCTTGTGTATTATCTTTTGGTTCTGTTTGGAGTTCTGGATCTTAGGGAGGGTGTCTCGTTCCCCCATGTCAGATTCTTTCATTTTCATCCATTCGATCATAATTTCATCCTTCAAGTTGTCAAGTTCATTCTCATTCATTTCTTTATCATTTACAATCTCATTGTTTTAATTTGGAGATTCATCTTGAGCATGCACTCCCTCCACTTTTTCGATCCTTTCTTTAATTTGTTCTGTTGTCAGTGATTCCGCCCCAACCCTGGGATTCGAAGTGTTACAATTTATCTCGTTTTCACTGACACATGTTTCATTTTCCCTTCGCTGACTTTGTGCTAATAGCTTGATCTGATCAATTTCTATATCAGTTAGTAACTTTTTTCTTACAATATTTCTTCGTATATTGGCTAGTTTGTTACTGTCAATATAGCCTCTGTTTTCGGGATGTTTTTTTTTCCAGTTGATATATGTCTGTTCTGTATTCGATGTATTTGATGGGTAGTACATGGCAGTGTAGAAAGCCTCAAGGACTTCTTTATTATCTTCCCTTGACCATTTTTCTCTCTTTTTCTTTGGATTTCTTGGTGGTGAGCATGGAGGGCCAACAGTAGGAGTATTCCGATTATGGGAGGTCTCCAGCTCCGAAGTGATGGGAAGGTTTGAACCATTAGCTGATTTTTCGACTCCAGTCTGGTTCCTCTCTGAGGGACGCGGCTCTTTTTTACCCGGGTGACGGCCGATCCGGTATGAGATTTTATCATTAGACATTTACTTTATTTTGTCGCGTTTTATTCTTATCCGCCAAGGGGTAATCATTTCGTATTACCACTTCTAGAATGAGTGTCAACCAAGACTAGAGGGGTCGTTCTCCCCTAGAGACACGGCTATTCCCCGCCGGCCGCCATCCCGGTATTTCTTGGTAACGGGGTTTTCTTATTGTTGTTGTTTTTTTAAATTGTTATTATCATGAGTGGTTCCTTAATGTGAGCATTGCTTGGCTTAAGAATGAAATTATTAATAATTGTCTCCACTCCAGGCACAAGGCCAGCAATCACCCAGTGCATTACAATAATATAATATACTTTTTGCTGTAGTTGCCTGTTATTGTTGTTGGCTATGTCGGTGGTGGTGCTGGGGCTTTTTATATTGTTGGTGAGGAAGGGGTGAGCCAGCAGTCCCAAAGTTGTTGATGTTGACGTTTGGCCGGTGGCCAGGTCACTAAGTCAATCTATTTATATCTTTTGCTAGCCTCTCCCTTGTCTAGTGATACCGCCACCTTCCCCTTTCTCTGTCAAGTTAACAGTGGAATAGTGGTGGTAGCAATGAAGGAGTGGTGACGGCGGCGATGGGATAGTGGTAGCAAGATGATGGATGGGGTGGTGGCGGCGGTGGCGTTGTGGTTCCTGGGTTTTGTGATATGTAGTATCTATGAGTTTGTGTTCGTATGTTTAATATATATTGTGTTGACGTATTCCCGTAAAATTGGGATTAAACATTTTGTTAAAATTTGAGACAATAATAATAGTAATTATTATTACCATGCCGGGATTGATGGTGGTGGTGGTCAAATTGCCGTTATCTGGCTGTTATATTTAGTGTGATGGGATAGGTGGTGTATCAAGTTTCTGGTGTTGGTGAAATTGCTGTTATTTGGCTGTTCTATATAGTGTAGACAGAGGGTGTTTTCATCCATTTATAAACATTTTCTTTTTTGAATATAAAATGTATAATACAAAATTGAATATTTGAGCGATATAACAATATAATATGGATCCGAAATTTTATGGGACTTCATTCGGTGGTTTATGCAACATTTGTACTAAGAATTGTTATTTCACAATTGATTTAAATATGTTAAAAATCAAAATTATTATTATTATTATTATTATTATTTGCATTTATCTTGCTTTATGTTTATACGAGTTATCACCAAGTCACAACCAGTGACCTCAAGAGACAACAAGGTCCGCCATGTTCAAGAAAGAACACACATATTCACACATGCATCCTTAGTGTTTAGACTTGTGATGTACTTATATTGACAGGATCTTCCTTAGTATATGGGCAGTTCCCATTAGTACTATCTTTTGTATTTCTCCTATGCGCGGGTTTCCTGGGATTTGCGATAAGTAGTCGTTAGACCCCTTAGGTATCATTCCCAGAGCGCCTACAACCACTGGTATTGTTTTAGTTCTCAATTTCCACATTTTTCCAATTTCTATCTCCAGGTCCTTATAGTTGCTCAATTTTTCAAATGTTTTTATAGATACATTCTTGTCTATTGGAACAGACATATCAATTAGCAGGCATACCCTCCTTTGAAAGTCCTTCAATATTATATCAGGTCTATTTGCATCTATTTTTCGGTCTGTTTGGATGCTAAAGTTCCACAAGATTGAGATGTGATCTTTTTCAATTATGGGAGGTGGTTGATGCTCCCACCAATTCTTCTGATGGGGCAGGTCAAAATGCTTACACATTATCCAATGTATGTATTGTGCAGCTCTGTCATGCCTGTTTAGGTATTCGGTTGGAGCTATAGGACTGCACATTGAAATTATATGGTCAATGGTCTCTGGTTGTTTTTTGCATACACGGCATAATGGGCTGCACCCATTTTTTATTATGTTGGCTTGGTAATTTTTTGTTGGCAGACACTGATCTTGTGCGGATATAATCAGTCCTTCAGTCTCCGATTTCAGTCCAGAGGATGCCAACCACTGATGGGTTAAAGTTTTGTCAACATCAGGATTGTTAGCTCGCTCTGGGTATTTTCCATACAGAGGCTTTTCTTGCCAATTCTTAGCCAGTTTCTGTAGCAGTTCTTTCTTTGCAGTTACTTTTACCTGCTTTGCTTTTTCTGTGTTTTCCATTTCAGCAGTAAATGGGACTTCTGAAATTTGTAGTCCATTACTGTATCTTTGTGCATCTTTTGTAATGGAATATGATCTTTTGGTGCTTTCGTGTTTCAAAACGAGTTTGATCATCCAATCATGTGATTCCCTTAGATATGTGGATAATCCAATTGTTGCAGTATTCAACGCAATGTCTAACTGGATTAACCCACGTCCTCCTTCTTTCCTAGGGAGATATATTCTATCTATGTCTGCCTTAGGGTGATGCATTCTGTGCATGGTTAAGAATTTTCGGATTTTTGTATCGAGCCTACGGATCTCTGTGCTTGACCAGTTGATGACATTGTAACTGTAGGTTACTACTGGTATGGCAAGCGTGTTTATGGCATCGATCCTATTCCTTGCATTCAATTCCGTTCTTAAGATTGCTCTGACTCTGCGGTAACATTCCTTCCTTATCCTTTCCCTCATTGTCGAGTGCTTGATTCCGTCTCCTTCACAAACACCTAGATATTTGTAAGTTTGTTCTTGATCAAGCTCTCTTATCACGTTCCCCCGATCAAGATTAATGTCTGAACTCTTCAGCAGCTTTCCTCTGGTGAACGTTGCTTTGGCGCATTTATCCAGTCCAAACTCCATTTTAATATCATCACTGAACTGCTTCACAGTGGATAATAGCCCTTGCAATTGTTCATCATTTTTTGCAAATAGTTTCAGGTCATCCATGTAGAACAGGTGATTAATGGTTTTGTCATAGACTCTATATCCATGTTTTGTTTCATTGAGCATTTTACTTAATGGTATAAGTGCGATGCAGAATAAAAGCGTTGATAAAGAGTCACCCTGAAAAATTCCACAATTAATGTTAACTTCTCCAGCTTCCAGTGATTTTGTTTCACTATTCAAAAGGAGTGTCGTTCTCCATGTCCTCATACTGAATGACAAAAACCTCCTGACAACGGGGGATATTTTGAAAATCTCTAAACATTTTTCAATCCAACTGTGTGGCAAACTATCAAATGCTTTTTTATAATCTATCCAAGCAATCGATAGATTTTTGTGTCTATTATGACGATCTTCCAGTATCATTTTGTTAACCAGAAGCTGATCCTTACAGCCATATGAGCCTCGTTTACACCCTTTCTGCTCAATGGGAAATAGGTCATTTGTTATCAGGTGGTCATATGTGTATTCAGTTAGGACTGATGTTAAAATGTTATACATTGTGGTCAAGCAGGTTATCGGTCTGTAATTTTTGGGATTGTTTGTCTCATCATTCTTCGGTAGCAGGAATGTAATGCCGTTAACTAGCCATGATGGTATCTTTTCTGGCTCCTTAACTATTTCATTGTAAAGTTGGGCTAACAGCTCATGAGACTCTGTGAAGGCATTTATCCAAAAGTTTTGTATTTTGTCTTTTCCTGGGGATTTCCATTTGCTGTTTTTTCTTAGAGCCAAGCGCAGCTGTTCAACTGTTATATTTTCCCATGTTTGTTCTTCAAGGTGAGCTGTTTCTTTCATTTGTCTGTCTATCCATGGGGCATGTATGTTATGAACTTTTTCTTCGGCACAGATCTTTTCCCAGAATTCTTGCACTTCCTCCTTGGGTGGTATTGATTTAGCAGTTATTGTTGACTTACCAATTTTTCTGTAGAAGTTTCTTTGGTTGTTTTTGAACATATTATTGTCCTTATAGAATCTAGATCGTTTTTCAAAGCGCCTTATACGAGCAGCTTTGGTCGACACTTTTTGCTTGATTGTTTCTATCAACATGTCTATGTCACATGTTGATCTTATACTGTACTTTTTTTTCAATTTTCTAAGTTTAGTTTGTTTAACATGTTCACCTACTTTATAGTTTGTTAAAATTTCTATGTCAGATCGGAGAAGGTTTATTTGGCGATTGATGTTATCTTGCCAAGTAGATTTCTTGTGGGAATTCCTTTGTTTTTTCATCTTCACTCCACATAAGTGAGTGGTGACTTTAGCCGATGCATAATAGAGATGATTTAAGTCAGTAATGTTTAGTTTGTTTGTGAATCTAATGTTTTTGAGAATTATGTTAGTCTTGTGTATTATCTGTTGGTTCTGTTTGGAGTTCTGGATCTTAGGGAGGGTGTCTCGTTCCCCCATGTCAGATTCTTTCATTTTCATCCATTCGATCATAATTTCATCCTTCAAGTTGGCAAGTTCATTCTCATTCATTTCTTTATCATTTACGATCTCATTATTTTCATTTGGAGTTTCATCCTGAGCATGCACTCCCTCCACCTTTTCGCTCCTTTCTTTAATTTGTTCTGTTGCCAGTGATTCCGCCCCAACTCTGGGATTCGAAGTGTTACAGTTTACCTCGTTTTCACTGACACATGCTTCATTTTCCCTTCGCTGACTTTGTGCTACTAGCTTGATCTGATCAATTTCTATATCAGTTAGTAACTTTTTTCTTACAATATTTCTTCGTATATTGGCTAGTTTGTTACTGTCAATATAGCCTCTGTTTTCGGGATGTTTCTTTTTCCAGTTGATATATGTTTGCTCTGTATTCGATGTATTTGATGGGTAGTACATGGCAGTGTAGAAAGCCTCAAGGACTTCTTTATTATCTTCCCTTGACCATTTTTCTCTCTTTTTCTTTGGATTTCTTGGTGGTGAGCATGGAGGGCCAACAGTAGGAGTATTCCGGTTATGGGAGGTCTCCAGCTCCGGAGTGATGGGAAGGTTTGAACCATTAGCTGATTTTTCGACCCCAGTCTGGTTCCTCTCTGAGGGACGCGGCCCTTTTTTACCCGGGTGACGGCCGATCCGGTATGAGATTTCATCATTAGACATCTACTTTATTTTGTCGCGTTTTATCCTTATCCGCCAAGGGGTAATCTTTTCGTGTTACCACTTCTAGAACGAGTGTCAACCAAGACTAGAGGGGTCGTTCTCCCCTAGAGACATGGCTATTCCCCGCCGGCCGCCATCCCGGTATTTCTTGGTCACGGGGTTTTCTTTTTTTTTTTTTTTTTTTTTTTAAATTGTTATTATCATGAGTGGTTCCTTAATGTGAGCATTGCGTGGCTTAAGAATGAAATTATTAATAATTGTCTCCACTCCAGGCACAAGGCCAGCAATCACCCAGTGCATTACAATAATATAATATACTTTTTGTTGTAGTTGGCTGTTATTGCTGCTGGCTATGTCGGTGGTGGTGCCGGGGCTTTTTATATTGTTGGTGAGGAAGGGGTGAGCCAGCAGTCCCATAATTGTTGATGTAGACGTTTGTCCGTGGCAAGGTCACCAAGTCAATCTATTTATATCTTTTGCTAGCCTCTCTCTTGTCTAGTGCTACCACCACCTTCCCTTTTCTCTCTCAAGTTAACAGGGGAATAGTGTCAGTAGCATTGAATGAGTGGTGGCGGCGATGATGGATGTGGTGGGGTGGTGGCAGCGGTGGTGTTGTGGTTACTGATATAGTATCTATGAGTTTGTGTTCGTATGTTTAATATATATTTTCATTATATTTTGTGTTGACATATTCCCGTAAAATTTGAATTAAACATTTTTTAAAATTTGAGACAATAATAATAGTAATTATTATTATGATGCCGGTGAAGTTGCCGTTATATTTAGTGTGATGGGATAGGTAGTGTATCAAGTTTCTGGTGTTGGTGAAATTGAAATTGCCGCTGTTCTATATAGTGTAGACAGAGGGTGTTTTGTTCCATTTATAACCATTTTCTTTTTTTGAATACAAAATATATAATACAAAATTGAATATTTGAGCGATACAACAATATAATATGGATCCGAAACTTTATGGGACCTCATTCGGTGCCTTTATGCAACATTTGTGCTAAGAATTGTTCTTTCACAATTGATTTAAATATGTTAAAAATCAAAAAACTTACGGGAGCAATTTCGTTATTATTATTATTATTATTATTATTATTATTATTATTATTATTATTATTATTATTATTATTATTATTATTATTATTATTATTATTATTCGCCAACTTATTCCCGAGAGGAATGTTGTGGCAGAGTCTTCAAACACTCCTTCCAGGAGGTCCTGTCATAAGCATCTAGGTATCTTGCCTTTTGGTTTTGCTCAAATATCTGTCCAGCGAATCTTTCCTGAGACATTCTAACCACATTCCCAGATTATCGGAGTTGTGATCTCTCAATTCGGAAAAGTTGCAACTTTACCCGGAGTGAATCTCTGACCTCCTTGCTACGAACTCTATTGAGTAACCTTACTCTAAAGACCCTTCGGGGAACTCTATGTCGGACGCTTGTATTTGCGATAGTATTATCTCGGGCACTTTGAACTTGAACGTGCTTTTAACATGTACATTAAAGCCGGCTTGCGTCAACCGAGAAGGTTTGCAATAGCATTTTGACTAGGTATATTTGATTCGGTTATACATCTTTATGTTTTGAGAGTACGTAAGTAGGGAAGTATTTTTCTTTTACAATCTCTACCATATTGTAGTCTGAATTACCGTAGAAAGGCACAAACTACGAGGGGAATCATTCTAATGTTTTCATTAAAACCCTTTTACTGCCTTATTTAAATGGTAACATTTACTTAAATAATTTTTTTCTACTTTTGGCACAAGGCCAGCAATCATCCCAGTGTATTACTGGTACTTTATTTTATCGACCCCGTAAGGATGAAATACAAAGTTAACCTCGGCGGGATTTCAATTCAGACCATAACTCAGACCGTAACTCTTTGCTGCAAAGCATGGCGTCTGACCCTTTACCGATACTGACAGACCACCGCGCATTTACTTAAATAATGTTTGTCAATACATTTTGTAAAGGAGAATTTTAGAGTGCGTGGTTATCACCAATCAATAGGCAATATACGACATAGAAGTCTGCATCAAAATATCATATAATAATAATCATTATTTAAATTGTGCATAATATATTTCTTTTTAACAATTTCACTTTTATTGATTTCTTTCAAACATGATATAACTGATCTTTGTGCAATGTTTGGATATTGCGTCAATTGTGTCAATTCTGTAAAATAAAATTTATAATTAAAATCGTTCTTGATAAAAATGTCTTTGTACACACAAACATATACACTTATTTCAACAGACAACACACACACACATATATATATATATAAATATTTTTATAGACATATATATATATATATATATATATATATATATATATAAAGGAGGAACTATATACAGGGATCCCGGACGATGAACTATATACAGAGATCCCGGACATGACTGCAGCCCAGATCGAAAAACTCCATCTGGTTCGACATATGTAGGAGAAGACAACTCCCAAATAAAGTTAAGCTCAACTACACCACTAGAAATAGCAGACTCCCGACTTTCTACCACCTCATCAAGACCCACAAGAATAGTACTAAGACACAAATAAGACCCATCGTCTCTAGAATAGAAGGACCCCATACAAAATTTCCTGGCTCCTCTCCCAGGTCCTCAAGCCTCTACTCTCCACCTTTCCCGGGCATGTCAGTAGCTCCGACGAAGTCATACGTAGACTACACCAAATCCAGCAGAACAACTTAAACTAAACAGATACGCCTTTAGCCTCGACGTTCTCTCCCTCTACACTACAGTCCTCGCTCATCCAGATGTCAATATATTGACGGACTGCGTGGTCGCAGAGGACATCCACTGCTACGGCCTCCATCCGACGGACATACACCAGCTTTTGTCCTTCACAGTGGACAACACGCACTTCACCTTCCACCACCACACATACAGACAGACAACAGGATTACCCATGGGATCCAGCCTATCGGGCCTGCTGGCCATCACCTGGATGAACCAGCTAGAATGCCGAGCCCTCAACACCTGCCATTCCCATACTTTCTTCACCCGATATGTAGATTACATACACATCCTTACATTATCCCGTGAGGAGGCGGATAAAATATACACTACATTCTCTAGCATGGACGTCAGTACACAGTTCTCCATGGAACACCCCGATGACCGCGGATCCCTATCCCTACTGGACTTCCAACTCAGGGTAACAGAGGAAGGCAACTTCCACACCTACTTCTATAAAAAATCCGCCGGCAGGGACCTGTTCGTACATTTCAGATCGGCCCTCCCAGTCGGCGTTAAGTTCGGATACATAAGGAACGAACTACACGTATGCAGAACAAATGCACCAACGCTAGAGACCGAGACACACACACCACACATTTCCTGGAAGTACTCAAACTGAACGGATACACGACATCCACCACAAACCGTGCCAGAAAGAACAGAGGACACCACACCTGAGGCACTAACACTTGCTTCCTGAAGCTCCCACACTTCAGTGACGAAACAACAACAGCCATCCGCAGAACTATCAAACGAGAGGGCCTAGATATCCAACTGACCCACTCAGTTCCTTCTCTACGCGAACAGCTAACCAAAAGACACTCCACCAGACATGACAACTGTTGCAGGCTAGCCAACTGCCCCATCAAGGACACAGACCTATGCCACCAGGCTTATATCGTATACAGACTAGAGTGCGACAAATGCAGCAACTTCTACGTAGGTAGCACCACCAGACCACTCCACATAAGAATAAAAGAACACCTCAATACTAACGCTTCCTCATTTAAGAAACACCTAGTTAAAGGCAAAAACACCGACAAAACCATAACAGTTAGGATAGAGACTTAGGAAAAAAACCTCGGCAATCTTAGAATTAAGGAAGCACTAATTTCAGTTAGAATCGGAAGCACTGACATGTCAGTTAGAATCGTCGAACTTTACGAAATTTAGGGTAATGGAATAATTATATTGTGTTGTATATTACACAATTATATATATATATATATATATATATATATATATATATATATATATATATATACGTAGGCATAAACTTGTATTGAATTCATGGACGCATGGACACATGCTGACGCACTCCTAGCCCACCTATTTTCCGTGTATAGCACGATAATTACATATCACAAGTTGGTATATACGACTATTCCTAGGTGGATGCATAACGCTACTTGCCAGTTAATGAACAACTAACTAGCTGTAACACACCTCTTCGTGTTTACAAAGAGAATAAAGAGAGTAATTAAACATTTTCTCTTTACACAGCAAGGCCTTTAACTAAATATATAAGATTGTTTTTCTAACAGTTATAATATAATATGTTATATTACGTATTTTGATGGCGATAAATACTCATCGCTTGATCAATGTAGTTACGAAGAAAAACTGCGAGTAACAACAATTAATTTAGGAGCTAATAACGAATACGTTAATCCATATAATCAAATTGAGTATGAATTCTTACAAATATCAATATTAAGAATTATCACACACGCGCAAACATATATATATATATATATATATATATATATATATATATAGAATAAAAGAGAAAACACAGGTAAGCATTAAAAAAAGGATTTTATCCATGTATTTACGACCGTTTCATTGGTAAGTGCAACCTTATATTGTTATACTGCAACTAGCAGCCACTCAATAATAATTGTTGTTCACCTCCAAACTTTCAAAATAATGAATAAGTTACTCGTAAAAGGTTCTTAATATATAAAAAAACATTTTTGGGGAATTGTATTTACTAGTATAGAGAGAGAGGAAGAGGAATTAGAAGGTGAGGGGACAAACGGAATAGTATAGAGAGAGAGGAAGGGGGAGAATAATTAGGAAGTAGAGTGACAAACGGAGTAGTATATAGAGAGAGGAAAAATTAGGAAGAGGAGTGACACATGGAATAGTATAGAGAGAGAGATGAAGGGAAGAAGTGTGACAAACGGAGATGGAGGGAAGGGTAAAGGTGGAAGGATTCTCGATCAGTTTTAATTCGTAGACTTAATGTCGTCAATTTACAGTGTAGGGACTTAAAGAGAATTAAATTGTTTATAGTCGGAGGGAGAGAGAGAGATAGAGAGAAATATATATATAAATAAAAATAAAGGAAGGGGGGGGGGGATAAAAAAGAAAAGAATAGTAAAGAAAGATAGCAAAAAAGGGAGAGAAGAAAAGAAGAAAACGAAAAAAGAAAAAAGAAATGAAGGAGGAGGGATGGACATAGGTATTGGTTATTGTGGGTAATTAAAAGGGTTAGATTCAATAAGAGGGTAGAAAGTTTAAGTATATGCAGTTTGTCACGTGGTAGTAAGATGGTAAGGGTTCGATTTGTACTTGTAGTGCGATCATTTTTCTTTGAATCTACGGTTACAATGAATTAATCTTTCGATTTTATTATTGAGTAACTTATTCTTCGAACTGAAAATGTGGAACAGTTCAAGGTCATATAACCGACAGCTTCTCAGACCACTCCGATATGGGGGCGCATCGATAATTGTTTCCACTTAAGAGTGTATTGATGGTTACTTTCCCTCAGTTGCCATGTCTTGTTCGCAAGGATAGTTACATAACGATGCTGTTTCATTGCGTAACGGTGTGTATACCAACGAGCTTTAAATGTATTCCCAGTTGTTCCGATGTAATACCATTTATGGTTGTCTGATTCTACTGTGCATTGGTAAACCAGGTTAGACAGCATACATTCATTATGCAATGGACAGGTTTCAGGTAGATGGCAATTACAATTCTTGTCATGGGCGACTTTGTCATTATTGGTGGGCTGCGATGCCCAAACAAGTGTGTTACATTTTGTTTGCCTTCTAGTGGGTGGTTGTGTATTAGATATTCTGTTGTGGTCGATGGTAATTGTATTGTTATAGTTATAAATGTGTATTCCGGTGTTGTTAGGTATCTTTTTAGCGTTAAGCATCTTAATGTGTGCCTCTAAGTTTGTTGCAGTGGAGAATGATAGTCTAATAGATTTAGTGTTAAGGATTTTGCTGTATCTATGTGAATCTGGAAAGCGTTTATTTATTATTCTAAAGAAGTTAGAGGGTAGGTTGGTACTAATAGAGGTGTTAAATATGGGGTTATACGAAATATATTTTCTGCTGCGTGACCTGTTTGCTTTTGATGGTGTATTTCTATTTTCAGTATAATTTGTAGTTCTATGCGTAAATGCGTGTGTGCGTGTGTTTCTGGAGTTTGTGTTATGCCTGTTCGTGTGTGCTTTGCGGAGGCTTTCATCTATATATTCTACTCTATCTTTTTATATATTAAGAACCTTTTATGAGTAACTTATTCATTATTTTGAAAATTTGGAGGAGAACAACAATTATTATTGAGCGATATAAGGTTGCACTTACCAATGAAACGGTCGTAAATACCTGGAGAACATCCTGTTTTTAATGCTTACCTGTGTTTTCTCTTTTATTCTTTATACCCCAGGATTGAAGGCGATTCTTACAAATTTGTGGAGTTACCCCTAACCGTACGTTGAATCCGTCAATGTTCTGCTTCCCTAACTATATATATATATATATATATATGGCATAACAAATTATTGTTATAGGTAATCTAGTTAGAGTTTGTGAGTACTCTGTACTATGGATAGTTTCAATGTACGGCGTTGTTTGACTCAACAAGATGTTTCACAGTTAGGCAGCGAGTTCGCGTGAGAAATTGAAGAATAACCTAGTCAGCTGTACACAAAAAGGTTTTATTTACAGTATTAACAATTATTTATTTACAATTACAGTTCGCGTGAGAAATTGAAGAATAACCTGGTCAGCTGTACACAAAAGGTTTTATTTACAGTATTAACAATTATTTATTTACAGTATTAACAATTGTTTATTTAAGCTAATTGAAAAATACTTCCCTAAACTACACAAATAGCATAACATTTTTAACAGAAAAACTATCAAACTGTCTTAGTCTACTGCAGCCAACATAGAATCACACATACATAAAATCAACTATAGAAGAATCCCTAATGAAAATAACTTACCAACATACACCATAGCACCAAATACAAAACGCAAACACATAACAACATCACAACCATAAACACTTCAGAACACATCACAACAAAACATCAACAAACCTAAATCTCAGCCCATACATAACAACATACTAAAACCGCAAGGGAGAACCTGCACACAGGAAAGCATCCAAATGTAACTGCCACTTACCGGATAAGTACCACTACAAAATAAATGCCTGTAATCAAGTATAGTGTACCTGTGTACTATCAATTCGGGCAATTTAGCATGGCACTACACAGGTTCTACAGCTGAGAAATTCAAAAAAGGATGGTATGTTCACAGACATTCTATGAAGAACTATAGACAAGGTAACACAACAACACTGGCCAATAAAATCTGGCAGCTTGAGGACACAAACCAAGAGTACGAGATTAGCTGGTCGAAATTGTCGAAAATATACGCCAGGTTCGATATGAAGTTAAATTATTTAGATAAAAGACGAGGAAATGTTTAGAACTGAATAAAACCTTTTTTTAAAATAAAAATACTAAATAGCTGAAAATTAACCAGGCCTACAGTAATTGAATTTCAACACTGCGGTCTTTACAATATGGAACTGTTCCATATATTAAAGTATGATAAAATGCTGCTTAATAGCAAAATAGAACGGTCAATTTTCTGTAGGCACAAATCAGCTACTAAATTCGCAAATTTCAAACCAACATGATTTGATCCAGCATTCCCATAATTCCAGCTGAACCACCCGGAGTCTATTATAACTGCACATCACCCCACTATTATTAGCTGTCAACTGACCAACTAATCACTTAATCAACATCATAAATCTCCTAACCTTCCTCTCACTCTCTCTCCCTAAAGCTATTTCACCCCCACTTTCTGTATCCTATCCTATATCTCTCCCCTTTTCACTTAATTTCTAATTTGTTATTTTTATCTTTTATCTGTTATTTGTTATTATATTCTTTCTTCCTATTCTAACCCTCTGAAATTTAACCACTAGATATGTATATATTTAATATTTATTTTCATATTAATAGTATTTATACCCTCATGATATCTTTATACTTACTCACCACTATAAATTTAACCATCACCATCACTATTATCAAAAATCGTATTATGTTCATATTTTTTCACCTATATATTGTGTATACTTATTTTTATCATCTTCATTCTAACTTCTTTATTATAATATTTTTCTTTTTCTCTTTTTCTTTTATTTTATTATTGATGTTGTTGTTCGGATTCTCCGTTGTATCAATAAATTCAAACATCGCGTGTAAGTTATTTAGTATTCCGATGATTTGATCAGGTAAACACTGTATTTAAGGTCGAGTGGCACAACCACGAGTGATTAGCGGACTTTGGACATACCTAATCAATGAAACAATTGTTAATACTGTAAATAAATCCCTTTTTTTACAGCTGAACATGTTATTCTTCAAAATTTCAATATATATATATATATATATATATATAAACGTTTGTATATGTATAATAAAGCCAAAACAATGCAGGTATGGACATAGAATAAAGAATGCAAATGCAAAAGATATTGTTGACAATTAGTCTTTTACCTAAGATTTATTTAAAAGTCCTTAATTTTCGAGATAATACCTCTTCTTCGGAGCGAAGTAAAGTGGTTAAACCAGTGTTCTAAATAGCTTGCCAAGTCATGCTGACAGGAAATGGTATAGAGTATCTGTTCTACCTCTAATTTCAAAGAGTTAAGGTTAGCTGGATAAAGAGTAGTCTCCATTTAAAAGGGGTTTTAATGTACATGCCTGTTTAAATGTGTGGGAGGTGTCAAGTATGTGTGTGAGTGTGAGAAGATATGTCTATACGTAAATGTGGGGGATAGATGTTACCTCCTGTTAGAACTGGTCTTTGTTATGTATGTGTGTGTGTGAGAGGGAATAAGTGGAGGTGTAAGCGTGTGTGTGTGTGTGTGCGTGTGTGTGGGAGAGGGGTGTAAATATGGGGCTAGATGCTCTATCAAGTTATTAATTGGGTGTTGAGTTCTAGTCTATTATTGATTGAAGGTTGTGTTTTGTCTATTCATCAGATGAAATATATTTATTATGGATAACATAATAAAGATATCCATAATAAAGTTATTTCATATGATGAGCGATATCAGACGTTTCTGTTTGAATCGTCTAACTTCGCGAAAACTTGGGCAATGCAATAATTATATCGTGTTATTTATTGCATAATTAAATAGCTCTGTACTTAACATAGACCACTCTTCTTTCTTTTAACTTTTCTACGGAAATACTTAAATATATATATATATATATATGCGTGTGTGTCTGTATGTCTATGTGTGTGTGTTTGTGTGTGAGTATGTATCTATGTTTATATATACGTACGTCTGGGTGTGGGGCTGTGCGTGTGTGTCAATATGTATCAAACTGCACAATATAACTACATTTATGAGAATATAATGTGCCTCGCTCTCTCTAAAACAATTCACAACATTAACCTTTCCAAACTCACAGCTTTTCTCCTCAATCCTATGGACGTACTCAAGTAAATGTGAAGCACAAATACCTTATCTTCATTGGAACTGGAGAAATTTATTATTGATTATTTTTTCACACAAACTGATGTTATCGTACCACCTCTGAAGTAACTGCCGCAGTTCTATAAGATAATTGCATCGTAATTAGAAGATATTTTAAATTTGCAAAGATTATATTTTTTAATCAATTTTTGGCATAATGTCTTCTCTTTCTTTTCTACTTTCCCACTTACTTTCTTGCGTTTTCTTCCTTTCTCTTTAACTCTTTCAAATCTCCCACTCGCTTTCTCTATTTCACCAAACGAAGAAGTAACACGGAGAAATATATCTATCTAAAGTCGACTACATTTAATTTTATTCATCGTTTGATGAATTTACAGTAATGAAAATGATGGGGTAGGATGAACATTATTTAGGTATATAAATTCGTCAGGTCTATGACATGGTCATCTGGAGTGGTTATATGTCGCATATTTCTAAAGTTGGAACATAAAATTGAATATTTGTAACGATTGTTAATTTTCTTAAATTTATCAATGACGTAAAGAAGATAATATGCTTTCGATTTTAAACCAAAACGTCATCGATGTTCTATGAAAATAGGAGTATTAATTTCTGAATTATTGTGTCACAGATTAGAGAATTCGCATTCTTTCTTCTCAGTCTTTATTTGCTAAAGTATATCACACGATGCAGCTGTGTTTTTGTTTATGACATAACATTGAAATAATTCAAAACAGAAATCACAAAACATCTTGTCAATGAGGTAAAATGAAATTGTATTCATTCCGTCTGATATGTTTCTGATTTTGTTCCTTTAACACTTGTAGTTGTATGGTATAATCACCACGAATTGATTGTGCCTAACAACATTAAGTTCGAAGAAAGGCTCTCATGAAATACTCTATATAAAGTTTGCTTTTATCCTCAAATGCTTGAACATTTCGTTGCATTATCCATGTTGGAATATATTCAGTTGTAACATATTACTTCCAATTCTCGCAGTGTAAGATTTTGCTTTTAGTGATGAAACAATAGAATTTAAGTAATATCGCCACTCAGTGCATGCTGACTTACAGTCTACTTGGAATCATTCATTCCGTGCGTCGTAGATGGCTGCATTATCAATTCAGTAAGCTGTAAATTTCTTCATTATCATATAACAATGTAAGTAAAATCCTTCAAAATATATGCACTATAACGCACGTAAAAAATTATATAAAAGTGGAGGTTTAGAATCTAAACAGAAAACATAATTTAAAAAAATAATAAATCATTGTTAATAATGTCCTTGGATAAACCGATGTTGGAATATGCGTTCCAATCTATCCGTACAAGACACATGCAGCAGCTGGCAATGCGTCTTGTCTCACTGTAAATCAATATGAAATATTACTAACACTTATCACTTTCAGAAACAAAATATTTGAATATGTCGCGAAGTTGATTTATATTCCACGGCGCAGTTCATTATAGTTATCTCGTAAGAATAACGTAGCTGAATGACGGGATATTTCTGTGTCTCAGTGAATTGTCATTATTCATCCGGGCATTGAAACACGTTTCCTTGCATATAACTGATGATATCTCTTCTATGGAGGTGGCAGGACACATTTTTAAATACGAGTCATAATCTAGTTCTCAAGAAAGCAACGATAACGACTCAAGTGGCAATATTAAATCACCCGGCAACCAGTCCAAGTTATGTGGGATGGCATGGTCCGCAACATCCCAGGCAGTTATAAGGTATCATATTGGTATTGCGTTTCTTGGGCGTTTTTAAAATATGGTGGTGCTCACCTTTCTCCAGGTCTGAACATACCTTTTTTTTCTTCCAGAGAAGGAAAGAGAGTGATAAAGAGGAAATGAGAAAAAAGAGATATGGAGAAAGAATAGACCTTAGTATTGGACTAGTACTATTTTCATCGATATCAACGGAGAGTAGGCAAAGTTGACCTTCGAAGGATTTGAACTCCGAGTATAAATAGCCGAAAAGAGTACCGCTAATTATTCTATGCGACGTTAAAACAACTTTGCCAATTCACAGCCCTCACCAAGCTGTATAGAAGGCTCAACATGAGCCATTACAATGACTTTCGATAGGTCAGAAATAGCAATACTATTACCTGCAAGAGTAGTTTAATGTCATAAAATAGAAGTATTTACACGGCTGGAATGTATTTGATCATGGGGTTATTTAGGAAATAAAACATATATATCTTAGTTCAACTATATGAATATAGATTTAAAATATCTGGTTCGTACATAAAACTTAATCCACGTATATGATATTTGTAATTTTACTTTATCTCAAAAATGCATATTGATGGGTACGAGCCACCGATATCTAATTTTCAATCTTCAAGAATCTAAGATTAAGAGATTAATCATTGGCGCAAAACAACCAACAAAAATTATCTTTATTGTAACCTCATATGTGTAAAAAGAGTAATTGCTATATTCATGTGTTAAGCTGAAAAGAAGAAATATTTCTAGGCTGGAGAAAGTTTATATTTTGATAATAGCCCCGAAAAAAGAAGTAAATTATTTGAACATTCGAGAATAAACGGTGTTTGGAATGAGGCTTATATGTATTTTTGCATATATGTGTTTTTGCATGAGCCACCCATAATAAATGTGTTATAAAGTAGGATTTTTCATCCGATTTCTAGGGCATACTTTGTCACATATAAATTCATCCTTCCATCTAATGACAAGATGCAACAGGAAAATATAACACAATCAAGAAAAGAAAACGCAGGATATTTTGTTAAAACAGTAACATTCTCGGTCCCATGAGTATAATAAATTATCATTGCTGATGGAATGTTGCTTGTGGAACAGATTACAAACACAGAGAACAATAGTCATACCCCTCATCTTCGCCTACAAGGTTTTCCTAGTTGACGACTGGTTTTGATATTGTTATAGTTTCTTTTTGTTTTTTTTCGGTTTGCTATTTTACAAATATTTCTCACTTCATAACGAAAAAATTACGAGTGGAACAGCGACTGAATTAACATGGCATTCATTATCAGATTACTGATAAGAAAGTATATAGCATATACGACCGTGACACATCATTTCTCACGAGAAAACGAAGGGTTGTCTAAGTACATACCATGCACAGTCAGTACACAAACATAACAACAGCATCAATAATTCTACCATCACATCAGAGTGCACGGGAAACAATCACTATGCAATTGACATATGGTAACCAGGTGACTGATACAAACAGCATGTGTTTATTAGCAACAAACTTGCATCACCGTCCTGAAATAACTCTGCAAACATGCTGCATTGCGTTTGATCTAATGCACTGCTAATAATCTAAACAACAACGTAGCAATGTTTTATTCCACGTATTTACAAGGTTATACCATACTGCGCCAGTCTCTGTGCTGGACAAAACAAAGTGGATAAAGCAGCACATAAAGATTGATTCGGAAATCCTTCGCGCATTCATGAAGCTGACGGAGCAAGGTGGTCTGCAGGAAGCGATAACTTGTGAATTGGTAAACTTTTATGCCTATTGTACGTTGAAAAATAGATCGTTTTAAACAATTCTTTTATTTAAGATTTCGCCTTTTTTGAAGACATCTGATACACTGCATCAAGTTCCTTCCTATAGATTGAATATGTGCGCTTATTCAGCAGAATAAGGCACCAAGACACGGTAAAATGGTGGCCATGTTTGGTATGGGACTAAAAATGCTGAAATACTACATGCTTCTACAAAGCAATCATAGATTTTGTTATAATGCAATGTAATGTTCATTGTACAACACAAATGTATCGTGAGGAGTGTGTAGATGTGACCCCAACATTACGCGAGCTTTCATGATAAACTTTATTACTCGAAGAATATGCATATCATTTTTATAGTTAAGCTGGATAATTAACAGGCTGATTTATTGTTTTATACTATTTTCCGTAATCCTAAGCACTATTTTGAAACTTTTATTCGATTTCTGAATTAGTATACTTAATTCTCAAAGCGAACTGGTGTCTGAGATAAATTAACATGAAATATTGATGGTTAGAACTAAAATACATGTTTACTTACTGGATTTCAATATTATGGGAAAATAGATTTCCTCAGATAAAATATTCTGTTTTCTCAAATCAGCAATACCAATTACTTATTAAATGTGCTACATCTTTTTGTTTCTTATATTATATTTTATAGAATTTCTTCTTTAAGTTAAAACATTTTTTACAACTAGAGTGTCAATATTGATCATACAAATATCTAATTTTACGCATTTTCCAGTGAATGTAGGAAACGAAATTCATATCAGTAATGTTATACTAACAACTTCTCTGTCTTCTTAATCTCGGATCTCAACACTCTGAAAGGAATTTCAGAATGTACAGATATATCGGAGGGCTATGAAATCCTTCTCACACTTGATTAATTTCCCTTCAACATTTATTGAGATTCTCTTCGCTTCATAAAAAGTTGATGCTAAATAGGCTTTGAAAGAAAAATCTGTTTTAACCTGTTTGTAATCCCAAACAATGCTTTTACTATTGCTTAAATTAGACAAAAGACATTTTGGTTGTAAAGATATTATTTATGTGGTGCCTGATTGAAATATTAATGTCTTTAGAAAAGAAACATTTAAAAAATACTATTTACAACGTAATTCCTTAAAGGAAATTTTTAAAATATATTTTTGAGACTTTTTTACTATATGCTTTTGCGTTGAATTTTATCTCTAAAACATTTTTTGGATATATCTCCAAAAAGCAAATATATTTCAAAGTAATGTATCTTGTTGTAATAGATTTCATATTGAATCAATGGCGTGGAAAATGTTAGGCAGTAAACATTCGTTATGTATTCAAAGTTGAAGAAATTATTATGAATAAAAGTAAAGAAACAATAAAAAGGTTTTGTTTGGGTTAAATCTCTCCTTAAAAGAAATGCACGACTTAAAAACAAAAAATCGCACAACAAAAACCAAATATCCATATGAAATTACTTCAAACAGCCACATCATGAAAGCGAATATTTTATATATTATTATAGAAATGTTAAGAAAGAATTGTGATAGAATTGTGAAGGGAACCAAATATAATGGATAAATAAATTGATAATAACAATAACCAGAAAGCATTGCTTATACTTCTGTAAATCCTTTTTCTCACTTTAATATTATTACTGTCTAAAATTCAGTAGTTGCCAAATGTTATAATATTGTTATGAATCTTTCTGACTCATATGAAAGGAATAAAATTAATTGAATCCCAAATACGTTCTTTATGTTTGAACATAAAGCCGAGTTTCATTTTCTCATATATTGTTACAGAATATATCTCGAAATAATTAATATGTAAACATGACAATTACAATTTGATAACCTATGTCTTACATATTTGATGACTGTTGCAGTCCGTGTTCAGTTTGCCGTGTTTGGGAAGGTGGGTAATCCGCCTTCAATTTGCCGAATTTGGAAGGTCAGTTGCAAGTTGGTTTAGTAGGAGGCATGCGTGTAGGTTCAGTTTAGAGTGTTTGCTCAGTATTTTGTGTGCTAATTGGAGCAAACAGCGGTCTTTTAAGGAATATAATGAGGACACTATGTAAACACAAAATGTTTCTTTTATGAATATTTTAAAATATTTTGAACGTATCGAATTTTTATTTAACTACAAATAAAACGTACGAATTGAACAATGTTCTAAGTGATGATTTGTTTATTGACTTTGAGAATTAATGCGAAAATTAATAGTTTAAAGTAAATACATATACGCTGATCATATATCATAAATGTAAGTGTAGTCTCCCTACGAATTGGTCTCTTTGGATACATCATGTAGATTTTAGTGTGTAGAATGCAAAATTACCGACACGCCTGTTTTTTTTCTATTGTTGATTCGTTTCGAATCGTCTGACAAGCCTTTCAACAGCTGAAATGACGATGTATCGATAATAGCATGGAGTATGATTAAATATATTTAATTGGAAAAGTAATAAGCAGAAGCACAGCTGTTATTAAAACACCCACAAACGTATTAATATAGTGTTGCATCTTCATAATCAGCAAAAAGATTAGGATTATTTGACATATTGTACACTATTCCCTGATTTATTCAATGTTTATTGTATCCCACATTATTTTGGAATTGTATTGAATAATGCCCAATTAATTAGCGTTAGATTGTTTAGCTTACGATCATAATCCTGTGTTGTGCATTATACTGTGTTCTTGAGGAATTCACTTCATTCCAGGCTGTACCAGTACACTTAGCTGCAGTAACTAGGGGCTTAATCCTGCGATGCAGTGGTGTCCGAGTCTTGTAATCTCAGTCGGTTAATGCAGGGGAAGCCGGGATAAGCACTGTCAGGTTTGCGAGAGGATTTAGACTTAGAAATTCACAGCATTAAATTACTGACACTTATGGGTGTAGGATTGGAAGCGTCGTTAGAGAATCGGACAACATGCGTTGTCGCCCATAGTTACATCCATTTATGTTCTGAATTCTTATCCCACCGAGGTTAGTTTTTCCTTTCATCCTTACTGGGTCGAACAAATAAAGTACCAGTAAGTGCATTACTGGTACTTTATTTCAATCTACCGGTAAAGATGAAAGGCAAAGTTAACATCGACGGGATTTGAACTCAGACCGTAAAGGGACGTAACTATGCGGGAAAGCATGATGTCCGACCCTCTACCAATACGGCCAATTCCCCTACGCCATCTGATACTAATAATTGTTTCTACTTTTTGGCACAAGGCCTCAAATTATACAGTGTATTACTGGTACTTTATTTTATCGACCCCGTAAGGACGAAAGGCAAATTTAACCTCGGTAGGCAAAGTTAAACAGATACTAGTAATTGTTTCTACTTTTGGCACAATACCAGCAATTAACCAGTACATTACTGGTACTTTATTTTATCGACCCCGTATGGATGAAAAGCAAAGTTAACCTCGGCGGGATTTGAACTCAGATCATAAAGGGACGTAACTATGCTGGAAAGCATTCCGACCCTCTAACGATACTGCCAATTCACCGCAAAACTGATACTAATAATACTCGCCACTTAGCCATGATAAAATGCACATATATATTTATATATTTGGGAGGCCATCCGTCGTTGTCATCTTATCGCTGGAAAGGTCGATTCCGTATCTATCATTTGTTTATATTTTGCTGCAACCTAGAGGGGCTACTGAATTAAATATTTGAAATATATATTCATTACACTTATTGATGTAGCCGATTGTCGTACGTAATTCATTGATATGTCCAGCTCCTGGCTGTGTTGTTAATCCTAAAGGAACTGGAAGCATATGAGCAATGTTAGCGTCCAAAGGATATGCACCCATCATGGCGTCCAAAGGATATGCAGAGGCATGAAGGTTTGAATAGTGGACCCGGTACCGACCTGAGGAACTCCAACCGATCCAGGGAACCGGCACCTGGCTCAGGGATCACCCACCCCAAACTACGCAACTCGGACCCCACAATAGGTATTCAGGGGTCGACCACTCCATGCAACTGCAGAACCCCCATATTATACCCCCATTGGTAATGAATGCCTAATGAAGAAGTTAGTATACGGATGTAGAATTGCAACCCCCAATTCTGAGCACATTTACATAGGAGTCACATCGACGAGCTTTAAAGACAGATGGTTTAACCATCGCTATTCCTTTAATAGGGAGGACAAGAGGAAATGTACGGCTGTTTCCGAACTGATCTGGAAGCTCAAGCTGCACAGGACCCCATACTTTCTGGCCTGGTCCAAGATTAGAAAAGGGGGGGGGGGTCTGGCATCTGCAACCTCTGTATTAGCGAGACTCTCGAGATACTCAGTGGTGGGAATATCCTAATCAACCGATTTCTTTGGTATTGGTACTTTTAGACACCATAGGGCGGGAACTTCCATCAAGCTATATGGATAGCAACCCGTCATACCATGCCGAAGGTACACCAAACCCACCCCCTATACACGTCTCTATCCCCTCTCTCATACCGCCTCAATTAGCACAAATAACACCACACTTACCTAGCACCTCGAACCGTGCCTCACACCGCTTTTGTCCACCGTTCTCTCTCACTTCCTTAACCAGAACCCAAGTTAGCGCACAGTAGATAATTAGCGAGGCAAAGTACGTCGGCGGAGTGCTACCCTGTGTGCAACCAGGCACCCCACGTTTCCGAACACCGGACCTCAACACCCAACCAGGACTTGTGATCCGCGTATCTGGAGGATATCCTGCTTCGAATCTGACCCACTTTGCACGCAAATGTCAGTGTTAAATACCACAAGTAAATAGGACACGCTGACCAGCTAACAATACTACCACTACCACTACAGTAAATTAGGTCAGCTGGACTTGAACCATGCTGATAAAAGCAACAATAACAGGCTGACCTGTTTCTGATGAATTTCAATAGACTTTCGACTGGGGTGGGTATGATAACTGATCAATGAGATGGGAGCATATCCTTTCGATGGTAACATTTCGTTTATTTTAGCACATATGATTCCAGTTCCTTTAAAGACTAACAACACACCCAGTAGCTGGACATATCAATGAATTAACAGCCTAGACCCCCATTACAACGTCATGTTTTCCTGTTTTTTCTGCCTAAATTCTTACTGCCTGATGGGGTCACAGCCAATAATGGCAGTAACTGAAATATGTATAGCAGCGAATTGGAATAAACGAAGCCAACTTTAACATGTTTCACTTACATTTATTATTTTACCTTATTCCGGAGTGAACAAACCAATCTGTGTACTTCGTTGAGTGCTTATTCCTGCATACTCAGGTGTAGGTAAACAACAAGCACATACTCAAAACTTATATATGTACTAGCTGGCCCGTACGCCCGGCTACCATTGGCGTGTTCTACGGTATCCATATATATATATATATATATATATATATATATATATATATATATATATATATATATATTAATAAGAGGAATTCCAACTTTGTCTGATTTAATCGTTTTATTTACAATCCTTTAAAATTTATGATGGTATTATAATGAAATAGTATGATAGGATATTAAATGTTAAGTGTTAATTGAACAAGTACTTTCATGCTTTCGCAATCTTCAGGTTCATAATGTGTGGTGACAGTCAAGTTTGCAATTTTCATATATATATATATATATATATATATATATACAGTTCAAGAGTAACCAATCTTAAAGGGAGAGATGTAGATAGGAAAGGAGATAGGAGAGGAGAGATTGGTGAATTAGTTAGAAGCCAAATCGTAAAGGTATGTGCTCAATGTGCAATATGCAGTGAAAAGCAGCTAGGTGGCTGGGTTCATGCAGAAGTTAGGCGCACAGAGCTGGAAAAATTCATTAGTTATACAAAACAAGACCACAAATTTCACAAGGAAGACATTATTAAAAGATTGTCAACATATTTTAGTTTGATGTAAGGAATGTAGAGAATAATAATAATAATATTAATAATAATAATTGTTTCTACCTTTGGCACAAGGCCAGCAATTACCCAGTACATTACTGGTACTTTATTTTATCGACCCCGCAAGGATGAAAGGCAAAGTCAACCTCGGTGGGATTTGAACTCAGATCGTAAAGGGACGTAACTATAATAATAATAATGTCCGTTTACAATTGTTTCGCTACTCCATATAATATTTCTGGATCACATGACTATATATCATTATTGATCTGGTTCAGTTGAAAATAATTAACACAGTTAAAGCTAGAGAGGCTCATCGGAACTTCAAAGGAATATATATTAAAATAAGGAGAGAATGCTACCTAAATGTAATTTTCCATATATTGGTATTTCACTATGGTGTCCTGGGTGTATCAATTGTCATCCATAATCAAGCAATATTCTTCTGTCGAGGCTGCATGGTGTGAGATCTGCCTATGGGTAACAAGATGGCCGCCAATGTACATATTTACCTTACTAATTAGAGGGTGGTTACAGGGGAAGTAACTCCTCGAGATATTAGAAATTGTGGGTAGTTTATAGTTAAGTGCTATTTTTTTATTTTTTTGTTGATAGACAATGTAAAGGAGGTAACTTATAATTATTAGCTACAAGTAAAAATGGGGCTAGATGACTATGTTGGTCAAATAGTCTGTTGGCGAAGGAATTAGCCCTTCGATTTTGACAGCTAATAGTTACCTCCGTTCTATCGTTAATCGGTAGAGGTCACGATAGAGTTATTTAATAGAGAGTCACAAGAGTTTCTTCGTCCATTGAACGGTGGGGCCCTAGCTAAGATAGTATTTGTGTAAGTGTGTCTGTGTTTGCATGTTTATATTTATATACTCATACATAAATGTATTCACATGCACATACACACACATACATAAACGCACAGTAATACAGAGTGTGTGTATGTATGTGTGTGTATGTGCATATGCATACATTTATGTATGAGTATATAAATATAAACATGCAAACACAGACACACTTACAAAAATACATTCAAACGCACACATACTGGTAGGAGTGAAAAGGCCTTGGATTGAATTGGATTGATACAATATATGATGTATGATATGATGACATGATGATGATATATGTATGGTATGATATTATATATGATATGATATGATGATATATGTGATATATATGATATATGATGTCGTGTGGTATGGTGTGATGTGATGTGATATTTGATGTGATATATGTGATGTGATATATGGGATGCGATATATGGGATGCGATATATGGGATGCGATGTGATATCTGATATGTGACATGTGATGTGATATATATGTGTAAGATATGTGATGTGATATGATATAATATGATTATATATATCATGATGTTGATCAAACTTTTTCTTTTTCTTTCCTTTTTCTGGTTCCAGTTCAGATGAATGCCTAACTTCCTACACAGAATTTGTGGTTCCGAAAATCTCACCGCGGCACAATGATTGTGTACGACGAACCCTGTGTCTTACTGAAAACTGTTTGGTGGAACGAGATCCAGCCACGTATAATGTAGTCACTTGCAAGCCTCTCTGTGATGTAAGTACGAAACTACTCTCTTCTTTTGTTCATTGTCTATGGTGCTATATGTAGCATGTACGGCTGAGGAAGTCAGAATACAACTGAAAGATGTCAAGAGTTGTCTCCCATTTACTTTATATATATATATATATATATATATATATATATATATATATATATATATATATATATATATAACAACACTACTAAAAATAAGGGTAGAGGTCAGATGTACTTAACAATAGCAAAAACAAACACTACAGGGAGCCTCACCCCCCCAAAATGTCTATAGACTTTTGACTGAGGAATGCTCTCAAAACTGACCAATGGGAGGAGTGAACTTACACATTTTTATAACATTGAGATTGGGTATAACACACACACATTTTATTTTATTATTTTATTTTGTTCCTTTACCGTCTTATTCCTTCTACCACTTTATCATTTTTTTGAGCTGACTCCAACACCAACACCAATACCAACATAAGAGTAGAGGTCAGATGTACTTAACAATAACAAGAACAACTACTACAGATTGCCTTGCCTCAAAAAGAATTTCTATAGACTTTTGACTCAGGAATGTTCTCACAACTGACCAATGAGAGGAGAAGATGTCCTTTGACGCTGAAATTCGTTTGTTTAAATTCATATGATTCCAGTTCCTCAGTAAAACAACAACCCAAACAGGAACTGGGCATATCAGAGTATTGACAAAGTTGAACCCATCAGCAACATGTGTACTCGTCTCTACGACACTAATTCGGACTGCCTGAAGAGGTCACAGCCAAAGATGGCTGTCACCGAAATATATATAGCAGTAATAAACGAAGCCAAATTTTAAACTTTGACTTATTTATTTTATTTTATTTTACATTATTCTTGAGTAACCAAACCAACCTGCGCACATCGTCGAGTGCTCCAATCTGCATACTGAGGTGTTGGTATACAACCAACATATACTCAAAATATATATATATATATATATATATATATATATATATATATTTCTTTTAGTATATATACATATATATATATATATATATATATATATATATATATATATATATATATATATATATATATATAGATAGATAGATAGATAGATAGATAGAGAGAGAGAGTGAGAAAGCGAGGGAGAGAGAAAGAGAGGGGGAGGGAGAGGGAATCGAATTACGATTTCGCTTCAGGCATAGCTGCATAGCGATATGTAATGAAATTTCGTCTTTCTAAAGATAGACACCATGTTTATAGATAAACATTTAGAAAGCCGTAGCTATACAAAACCCAAAGCGGCTAATATATATATGTCTATCTGTGATTATGTGTGTGTGTGTCTGTATTTGTGTATAAAGTTGTCTTTCCGGCCCATATCTTATATCCCTGTGATTGTCTCTGGACTGTATGCCCCATGGATAATTGTTTTGCTGGCCTATCACCATGATTAATTAATCTACACACCAGGCGGTAATATAAATTAAGGATGACAGCGACATCATAACTTTTATTCTTATTTCTTACAGGACGCTATAAGGTATTATTAAATTTAATTGTAATAAATGTAAAAAAATAATTGTATTAAATTTGTACGGGCAAATGAAAAAAAAAATAATTCATCAAATTACAGAATTATTATTCGTAGCCATCTTATTATATTTGAATATATACAGTAGTAAAATATATTTCTAAATAGTTTGTGTACTGTTTAGTCTTCAGGCACTCGTCAATTACACATCATATTTATAATATGATATTGATTTCTAAAGATATTTGGTAGACATGTATATATGCACTAATCTGAACTCACGCGCTCAAACATAGAGATAAACATAAATAAAGAGTATATATATATATATATATATATATATATATATATATATATATATATATATATATATATATAAGATCAAAAGATGGTTAAATGAGTACCATTAACCATTTAACCATCTTTTGATCTTATATATTATGTATACTCCTGTCCTACAAACTGTAAAGTGCTTCTTATCCGATATCTGCATTCCTTTATTGTACTACATTAAAACTCACCTCCTACATATATATATATATATATATAATGAAAGAGGTGTGGCAAGGAACCAGATGGACCATAACGCACCAGAGTACTCAATACTTAGGGTAGTAGAGTGGGTAATAGGAAAATGTTAATCCCGACGGCAGAGCTCAAGTTGTTTCGACGGCTATTTCTTCGTCCAGAAGAAATAGCCGTCGAAACGGCTTGAGCTCTGCCGTCGGGGTCTAAGATTTTCCTATATATATACATATATATATATAATATATGTCTGATATCCCACTGGGTTACTGATGCAGTGATTTTAAATTATTAATATAACTCCTTATTCTCCAGCATTTTTATTTCTTCAAATAAACTGAATCCTCATATATTTTTACAAGAATCGCTCATCTTTTGCCAGAAATGTGCAAACACATTGGGCCTGATGTGCGGCCGTGGTTAATAATTTGATATTGCCTTGAAGTTCTGTATATCTAATGTTAGCTGATGACGTATTAAAGTGTTTACGGTTAATGAATAGATAGAAGCTATAATGATTGATATAGAGCATTCATTTTTCTCGTTGATCATTAATACACTGTTTGTGTGTAGCTTCTCCAACCTCGGATGTACCATAAAGAGACTACAAATATGTTTCAAGTGCACGTGACAGTTTGGGCATCTTTAGTTAAAATCAACTTGACAGATGCCGCATCCAATATATTTAAGTCAATAGAGGAATCACTGAATGGAATATAAGCCATTCAAAGATTAACGAGGCCATTTCTATCAGCTGAATAAACCGAGGGATTAATTGTAGGTCAGAAATATATGAGATAATATGGTTATTGTAGGAGCCCCACACATAGGATTTTAAAACACATAGTCCAATTAGGGAGGATAACTCCCATTACGTGTTTTGTATAGCCTTGAACAATTTCAGCTGTGAATCTAGAAAGAAAGTTATATATCTGAAATATCATGATAAATTACACTGTGTAAAGCATTACTTTGTTTTGAATTGTTCCATTTGGCATCATTTGCTCCTCGTAGTTGTATACCGCATTGCTCCTGTTTTATAGTAAATTATCTGTTTTTACTACATGTCTCACAATGCTTCTTATTAAATGCACTATTCCCTATAAGAAACCAAATATATAAGAAACCATTCACTACACAACCCTCTCTCTCTCTATGTATATATACATAATAAATAAATTATAGAATTATCAAAGTTTTGTTCAAATCATTTAATAGCTGACAATCATTTCTTCCAAACTCTCGTTTCGAGTCATCGGGGCATTATCAATGTTTGCACGTATAATTAATCTCCTATTCAACTGACCAATAATATAGATACATATCAATTGATGTTGTAAGCAACAGGGTCGAATGGATGTGACATATATTTTACGAGAATTGTACAATAATTGTACAAACATTCAAGTTCAAATTCAAAATAAATCAAATTAAAATCAAAAGCACGGAGTGGAATACATGCAACAGATAAAACAAGAGAATAGTCCAATCATTAAAGAGGCATTGAGAAAGTAGTTTTGAGAAAGGTAGTGTACATTAACAATTCATATGCAAGCGTGTGGAGAGTGAAACTGCGTCAGTCATATACATGAGAAGGAGATAAGCAAAGCTATTATGCAATATAGATGAATAAAGACTGCACTTTAAGCAAATATGTTAATGTATTAGAATCTATGGTAGATGCTGTATGCTGACAGTGTTCGAATTTCTGTTTGTTGAGAAACATACAGTTTTTGCAGACTTTTCCATGACATATGTTGAATTAAAATGTTAAATATTTTAAGTTAGAGCAATGGATTGTAAATTAGTCTTAATGTATTCATATTCATAAACTATATTTGATCAAGCGGTAAATTTTCCAATCGTTAATTTCCGGAAGTGAAAAAGGGGAGCTAATGCGTAAGGGGAGTTAATTATTGTTCAGTTGAATAGGAGGTTAATTATATGTGCAAACATTGATAATGCTCCGATGACTCCAAACGAGAGTTTGGAAGAAACCATTGTCAGCTCTTAAATGATTTGAACACAACTTTGATAATTGTATAATTTATTTATTTTCCTGCTCTGTAAAACAACTGATGTTCATACATTGAGCTATTTCTCTTACTGGTAATAAGGTAATAAGATATTATTGACTCTCCTGTTTATAGTTGTTTATACTATATATATAACTATAAATAGCATTATTATATATATACATTATTATATATATATATATATATATATATACATTATTATATATATATATATATATATATATATATATATATATATATATATATATATATATATATATATATATATATATATATATATATATATATATATACACAATGATATATATATATATATATAAAATATAAAGATTTACATATACATAAAGTCACAGATATATATGTGGCAACCGGTCACGTTGTGGCTCAATGAAGAATTAATAAATTAAAAAATGAGAGCAATATATCATATATCTTGTCCTTAGAATTATTAGATAAAATATATACCATTTCCTCTCCCAATTAGCATAATTAACCATATACAAATTCAATTAGACCAGACTATAAGAATAAAGGCTCCTATGAAGAAATATTTGATAAATAACCGAAAGTGGCCTCTTCGCTGTGACCCCAATAGAGTATTTACCCAACATTTCAACAGCATGTAGAAACTGACGAAATATACCTTCAACCATACACAATTAGGTGTAAATTTAAACTTAGAAGAAACGTGTCCATACCGTAATTACATCTCTACCATAGTTTCGCCGTATTTTTAGATATCCTACTGTTAGGATAAACCTAGAGTAACAGACTCATCAGGAGACAAACTCAGTTGGACAGTTAATTTTTCCAAAGTGATCGCGCAAAAAATAGATTCAAAAATGGCAAAGAATCGTGACGTGGCAGTGGACAAGTTAGAAAGAATATGATTAGTTGCTTACGGCGGGTAGGCTGGTTGCTAGAAAGCGCAGCCCAATATCGCCCAATTGTATCTCAACCCAACGGGAGATTATTAAATATAAAGATTTACATATACATAAAATCACAGATATATATGTGGCAACCGGTCACGTTGTGGCTCAATGAAGAATTAATAAATTAAATAATCAGAGCAATATATCATAAATCATGTCCTTAGAATTATTAGATAAAATATATACCATTTCCTCTCCCAATTAGCATAATTAACCATATAAAAAATCAATTAGACCAGGCTATAAGAATAAAGGCTCCTATGAAGAAATATTTGATAAATAACCGAAACGAAAATGGTATATATCTTATCTAATAATTCTAAGGACATGATTTATGATATATATATATATATACAATGATATTAAATAAATGTAAACTATATTTATAAATCCATATTTATTCTATTATATATTTTTCACGGGTACCAACAACTTTGGTACGCTCTCATCAGATAAAATACAAAGAGTGTTTTATAAATGTTGACATAGACAAGGAAAAACATACCTGATCAGTTAAATATTCCTTGGGTAGTGAGTGAGAATATAGAACGGATTTTTCAAACTTATGGATATTATACCTAAATATATATAAATATTATACCTAACTCCGTTATTATAATTTAAAACATTCTCAATTTTAACTACATATTTATTTATATAAAATACAAAATCAATTTCCCTCGTAACTCATTTTAGAGCAACCACCTAAAACTTGAACTACCTTTTTATTTATTTATTTATCTATCTACTTAAAACACAAAATCAACAATCCCTCGTAACTCATATTAT